>VSDK01003368.1:39232-61732 GCA_009767595.1 Symbiodinium kawagutii | reverse complement strand
TCACAACGAAAACCACCCCAGAGCAGTTCACAGCTCTGCATGAAGACGGCCGTTGCAGTTGTATCTCTTTCGATGTCTTCAAGATCATTCGAAGAGACGAGACAAGGACCCCGAGCTGGCATACTGTTTCAGCATGTTTCCTGATGACGGCCAGACCATCCCTGGACACTTTCCTTCCCTTCTCCTGTACCAGCATGCAAGCGTGAACTACAATCAATGATAAACTCCTGCCGTGGGCAACCGACTGTCTGCCAAGGCGCTTTGAATCTAATATTGATATGTATATAAATATTATAGATATATATATATATATATACATATATGTTATATGTGTGCGTATATATGATTGCCCGGCATGCAAACCCAATTGCAGCGGCCAATTGTTGATTTTTGCTTTTTGAACATGGTCCTCTCATATTTGGTGCCAATACTTTCAGAAATATTCCACAAAAATACATACAGCGCCTCGCTAATCTACACGGGCCGAAGGCCTGCCAAACCAAAAATGTAACGAGAGAGAGGCCATTGTAGACCGCCCAAAAACTGCCTTTGGATGCATCAACGATGCTATTCCCGTGCTTTGCATGCACGTGCCTCGCGCAAATCGCGGAAATATATTGGGTCATTCAAAAATGTGCTTAGTGCCATCTGTCACCAGACCTAGATCCAATTTGGTCATGAGAGCAATCGCTCTTTCAACTGCTAGCAATGGTGCTTGCCTACTGGACGCAAGAAGGGAGATCCGCACGAAGACAAAATGGTACAGACAACTTCCTCCACCAAGCAAGACCACCTTGCAAAGAGTCTTGCTGCCGAGGGAGACGAGCCGAGGGATACAGTACAACGTCCGATACAGGCAGCTCGAAACAGAGGCACTTGATCGGACGCAAAGACGAGCCGATCGGCCCTTTGGGAAGAGAACACGAAAGGCAAACATTGCTTCCCTCACCAAAGGAATTAGAAAGGCGACAAATGGCAGACCGTGTGGCGCGCAAGGAGACAGAGAAACAAGAGGAAAACAAGCAGCCACACAGCCTTCACACAGCACACAAACATCCGACACCAGGAGAACCAAGACTGGAGGCAAGAAGAAAAATGAGAACGGAGACAAGCAACCAGAAGGCGGACAAAGCATCGGCAACACAAGAACAGCCCAACACCAAGCGCAACAAGGACAGAGACCCGTACTTCAAGGCAGGCCAAAGCAAGCAATCTTAGAAAACAATGAGATATCCAACAGGTTCCTGTTTCAGGAATTTTGTCAACCACCACCAAGACACCACCAGGACACCACACCGCAGGTCACCAGCAAGTTGGAAACGAAGAGATACCAGGATTGGGCCTATGCAGGTGGGACCCCGAAAGATGCCTCCGGCAGGACTGCAACTGTTTTTCATTTGGAGACCACAGTTTCCGTCGGAAGCTCTGTGAATACAAAGAGCTGCCGAAGAAGGGGGGCATGAGAACCACAAAATCCAAAGACATCCAAAACGAACTTCGTTGGTGAGGGGTGTGATGAATGTTTCGGTTTTTGTGATTTTGGTAATCTTTAAAAACTGTTTGAACAAAAACGATTGCCTTTCTGCCTCAGGAGGTATGATTTGCTTCTCTTGGTCAAGCAGAGAAATCCACAAAGCGCCTGACCAAACCTGCTGAGACGAGCATCACCGACGTCACGGCTGGACTCTCCAACAGGGCATAGGGAACAGTTTTACAATAGTTGTCTAATTTTCATACACCCTCGTTCATTCACAATGGATTCAACATCAATGAGAGATGAGAGCTCGATTTCTTGCATGCAGCACATATACCAGATGTTTTCAACTGATCATGGGTCATGCCATGATGCCCTTAACTTCATATCCAATCAAGGCATAAGCTGCCAACGTATAATCGAGAACAGGAAGAGTTGTTGTTCAAGGTCATAGCACGACCACTGGACTTGAAGAAGCCAGCACATGTGGAATGTAGTAGGATGTAGTAAGGCTGTAATGCTGGCATTGCAGGCAGGTAGAAAAATCAGCTGCTGCTCCTTACCCGTTAGGAAAAGTCCGTCATCAGGATCCAACTCTGAGTGTGTTTCAAGCGGAGCTCCGTCGAGTGAAGCCACAGTCTCTGCCACCTTCGAATAGGCCAATCCCATATCAATCCTCCCATCTGACTTGCAAAATCTTGCAAGCTTGTGCACTCGTTGTGTACTCTTTGTGTACTCTTTGGTCTTGGTTTCGACAATCTAAGTGAAACAAAAACGTTTTGGCTCCACCAATTCTCGGACATATCATCGCAGTGCACACCACCGTGCTTCAGAAATATTGCCTCAGACTATAACCATCCATAGTCCTTTCAAAAAAACTCCCCATCAATCACCATCGAAACCCAAGCAACAACATCTAACATCATCAACTTTGATAGGCTGCTATTCGCAAGGGACACATGGACGAAAACGGGAGCAGGGTCACTTGCGCCAACCAAACAGGGTCACTTGCGCCGACTTTCGTGTATGTTAGACTCGTGACTTGTTTGCTGTGGGGTTTACAGTCACCTGGTGTAGACATACTTCACTATTGACCTTTGGGGTCTTGGGGAGAAGGGGATGGGGTAGGGTTGGTCACATGCATTGGAAAATAGAAAACAATACAGAATATCCTTGGAATTCATCAAATGGAAATCATGACTAGATGTCGTGTAAGTACTTCATTGTGGTCGTTTAGGGTCTTTGGGGGGGGTAGGGTTGGTCACATGCGTTGAAATATGGAAAACAATATGTGATTGGAATTCATTACATTGAATTCATGATGAGATGGCGTGGAAATGCTTCATCGTTGACTTTTAGGGTCTTAGGGGGGGTTGGTAACATGCATTGGAATAAAGGAAAGCTGAATTCATGTCAAATCGTCACAGTGAGATCTAATGTTGCAGTGTCCTTTTACCACAAAAATGACTCGCCGACACAGACGCGACCCAATTTCGCAGGCACCACCGCGACCCGCTTTCCGACAAAAACATAGAGCTGAATGAAGATCTGGCTGCGGAATCCTCACGCTGCCCTGCGCCCTACTCGAGCTTATCAGGCACCACCCTGACCCAAGATCTGAATAGGAGTCCTACATGTTTCCAAACAAGCAAAACCTGGGAGACAAGGAGGGAGACAGCTCAGCCACGCTGAAGCGCATCCTCTTCAGACTCCCAGCTGTTATCAAAAGAACCAAGTGTCAAACACAGCACGAGGGAAACAAACACAGCACAAAGCAAAGCCCAAGGCAAGAATCACGAAGGGAGACAAGATCGTGAGACAAGATGGTAGCGGAACACAGCAACCCAAAGCAACAACGAAGGGAGAGAGACTGGAAGACTTCAGACCCAGGCGGATAAAACGAGAGCTGAACAGTAGGCGGAAAAGGGTCAACATGATCTGCTCAAAGATATACTGCTATAAGGGTCATTCAAGGCAGGATCAGAGTCTGATGATGACGATGATGATGGTGGTGATGATGATGATGATGATGATGATGATGATGATGATGATGATGATGATGATGATGATGATGGTGATGATGATGATGATGATGATGATGATGATGATGATGATGATGATGATGATGATGATGATGATGATGATGATGATGATGATGATGATGATGGAAAGCGGTGTTTTATTGATTGTATGTTTGATGCTGAGGCCAAGTGAATGATGAAAATGGTAGAAGACAGTACAGGTGGCAAAGCTATGATGATGAGTATATAAAGATAACGGATCATTGATTGTGCATGATGAGTGAGGCTGAAGATCAACAGTGTTTGAGGATGCCGAGGATAATGATGTCGTTAACAATGCTGATGATGATGATGATTATTACTATCATTCATTGTCTTCTTATCATGGCAATGAGCACTGATCATGACCGAAGGCCAACAGAAAGGATTGAGTGGAGGTGGGGATCGAATTTGCACTGAATGTTCAGTTGGGAGGCGATGGAGAAGGGAAAGGTGTTTTAAACAGGTCAGGCTCAGCATGGCTACCGCTACCAGTAGCGTTCATGACAAGGCGGCAGCACACAGCAGCACTCAGCAGCTTGCCAATGACAAAACTGGGAGATGGAGAGTGGCAGGGGACAAGCCGAACCAATCGCAAAGGCCAGGGAAAGAAGGCGGCAGAAGCCGCACGCAGCAGCCACAAAATCATCAACGGAGCGGTGGGAGGCAGCCCGTCCCTTTTACGGAGACAAGACTAGGAGACAAAGCATCAGTGGCAGAAAATCAGAGTCTGGGTCGAAGTAAGAACCCCCTGTGGCTGATGCTATGTGAACAATTTGGTGAATCTGACCCTAGAATATCGAGCATGATTGTGGCATGTTGATCTTGAAGCTATTCCACCAGATCTCGGTGGGCATTCACAACAGCCGTATATCCCAATCTTAGTTGATCGTTGGGGTTCCCTCATGAATGGTCAAGGAACAACTTCTTTTCTAATGGGACACCCTGCAAGAACGGGGCAGCTAAGCTAGGATTCTTGCTGCAGCCTGCCAGGAGTTGAAATCTGAAAGCCACAAGTCGCATCTTCAAAGAAGCCACGAGCAGATGCAGCTAAAACATTCTGCCGATCCTGACTTGCAAAAGGGCATTTCTACCTCTGGTTTCTTTGCACAGAAAGTGATTCCAAAAGAAGTCTCTTGCCTAGAAACTGGAGCTTTTCTGGAAATGTTTTGTTGGACCAAACCGCTCCACAAACTGAAGTCATTACCAACTTCTGAGAAGGGACCCCTGTAGCTGTGGCCTTTTTCAAGCTGGCAAAATGGCGAGGGGTTACCAGGTGAGGCTCAAAGGACCACGATCTGCTTGTGCCAAACCCATTACTTTGGCTGGGGCAAAACCAAGATATCAATTCGGAACCAAATACTTTGCTGGATTTGTGGGCAAACTATTGTAGATGCATAGTAACCCGAAATCTGAATGGTAACGCAACCGTTCTGGCAATAAGCCGCAGCAGTTTCAGCAGCTGCTGATTCACCAGCAGTTTCACCGGAAATGTTTCATGGATCTTGGATCTCACAGCTTTCCTGTCACTCCGGCTTCAACATGGAAAATCGGGGGAAGTATAGCCAGTATAGCCAGCAAGCTCAGAAACTGACCACATTGAATATGTTGTTGGATACATGTATAATCAAGCAGCCATTTTTGAATAGAAAAGAAAATAGCTTTACGTCAGAAAGGACCGACATGAAGCATCATCTGTTAAAGATGTTTCGATATTATCGATCATCGTTTTATAGCAAATGCAAATAAACAAAGAGCAATGCCTTTGCTCAAGAGATGTGATCTGTAGCTTGTACCCTTGCGACTCTCATTGACAGAATTTTAATGATTGAACAGTGTTATTGGCTTTGTATATCATCAGGAACAGTCATATAGAGAACTGTTGGCCAGTTCATAATAGTGCTGATTGATCAACAATGACAAGACTCAAGAAGAATAAGCAAGCAGCAATAAGCGACGCCAATCAAAAAGGTAAACAAGAATCAGTGCAGCTTGGGCTAGGGAAGAAAAGCAAACTCAAAGCATTGAAAAGCATCAAGAGACTTAGCATTCTGCTCGCGCTAGGCTCCTTTTGGCATACACAAACCAGTCGGCGGTTGGATTCCAAGACCCTGGACTTTGGCTCTGCCTCCAGAAGCGAACTTCATGAGCTGTACTGGCAGTGCAGCATGTTGCTCTGGGCTGAATCGAGTGCCCCTTTGATAATTTCGGAACGCTGAACATTATCAGCAAAGGAGGACGGGGACAAGTTCTGAAGCTTCCATCAAGATTGTCCCCTACTTTCGAACAGCTGAAACGTGGTTGGCATATGTCCTGACGGTTGGACCCCAGCGCAAGCTTGGATACAGATCGAAACCAGAATCTCAGAATTCAAGAGCTTGAAGCAACAGCAATCAGAGCCCGATCAAAGAGTGATGGTGATTCGTACATCTTGATTTTCGCTGAGTCCTTAGGAGCCTTAGGAAGGTATTTGTCATAATGAATTGATTGACTAAACAAAGATTTGTTGATCTAAGCCGAGCCAAGTATGAGCTATGTCCAACTCTTCGTCAGGTTTCCAACTCCTAAAAGATCTGAATTTGCAACATCTGAAACCCCGCCTTGAAGCCATTTCCGCTCCTGTAATCTCAAATGGTTCCTACTACAAGGGCCAACGATCTTGCACAACCTTACCAGTGTGTACTACACCTCTTCACGAAAAAACTAGAAACAGTCTCAAATGTCCAATTTTGCCAAGTTCGAAAATCTTGGGAAACGGTTTCAGCAGGGGTTGACCGGCTGCTAGTATAGAATTAACAAGAATCCGCCAAAAGCTTGAAATCAGATCACAGCTTCAGGTGTCGTTTGCTGGGCAAACTGCTGTATGGCTCAAACAGGGACAGTTCAATTTCCACCTTCTTGCATCGCCATGCATCCAGAAATCTAAGCGAAGCCATGAATAAAAAGATGATTCAGATCTGCGCTTTGCAAATCTACATACTCTTTGCATTCTACAGTGGTAATATATGGCCCTGCACTAGTCCAACTGTTGCGATGTGAATAACTATATACAGTATCCATTTTGGGGGGGTTTTCGTCCCATCCTATCATACGTTCTATACGTCATCTGTTTGTGCTGCCTTCGACCCTCTCCGGCGCCTTCTTCCACCATTTGCATGCGTGGGTTCACTACCTACGGTAGGTATGTGGGTCTGGATATTTGCTGATTGGACTTCCATAACCTGAATCAGCCTCTAGGAAACGGTTGTGGCTGATTCTGGCATCCCAGCATGCAAATACATGCAAAACACCAACCAAAACCAACATTGAAAGACTCTTTGCTGGCATTAAAATCTAAAGAGGTGATGGCACTAGGGAAAAAAGGTGGAAACGTTTGAAATGTTGGGGCCAAACAACTATGGCAACTACAGTATGGCTCCAAATTTCATAGTGGCATCCGCATCATGATAAAACACCACCTGGTGAAGTTCTTGAGATGGGCTTTGAACCAAAGCAGCCCATTCAAGTAAGGACTTCGTTCTCATGGAGGTTCAACTGGCAACATCTATAAGGTGTGATGGTGGTTGTCAGCGCAACAGGTTAACCATCATCATGATTTCCCGTATCAACTGATGCTGGATTGTCTATCACTTCACAATTTGAGGCCCTTTTGCCTCACAGAACATTTGATTGATACATGTTCACGGATCCTGAGGCTCTGCATTTCCAAAACTCATCACATGGTGGTATAGCGGCATATCCATGTTTCGCCTTGGGCAGAAATTGTTCCCTGCTTCAGCGAACGCAAGTGCCAAGGAAGACAGCAGACTATCTCTTTCATTCTCAGTCTTCTCAGTCCAGCACGCAAACTCAATGATTTGCATATGGGTGTAGATCATCCCCAAGGGCAAGTGGTGCCGAAACCCCTACAGTAAGATCAGTACGCACTTCTTCATGACTACCAAACTTCATCACTATCTCGGAACCGACGCACCATTGCCCGCTGAAACTTGGTTCATGAAAATTACCGTCTGAACTCAAAGGTTCTGGAGATGCCAACTTGCCACAACAAAGATGGACACAGAGAAAATGGAGATGCAAAACAAAACACCGGGTCTCCCGCTAGGACTCAGGATGTCCGAGCAGCGCTTGGACCAAGAATGTTCTTTCCAAACAGAGCGCTTGCAAACATCGCTTTGCATCGAAGCCGTTTTAGAACTGGCTCCGAAACTGTGGGATTTGGCAGAACATGATGTTTCAATCTAAAAAGAGTTCATGATCCCTGAATATCCCTGATCTCTCCTAATCATATGTACTGGCTTATGCCCCCTGCCCTACGCCGGTGATCCAGCAAACACATCCGTCGCCAACTCCTCGACCAAGAACAGGTCACCGCATTGGATGAGTGCAGCTTTAACGATATGTGTTGTAAGAGTCATGGCGGAAACAAGAGTCAGCCGTGCGGCTAGGACCCTGTTTGCACCAATGAAACATCCTTGATGCGATCAAAGCACTGGACATAATGCGAGGGGAGCACGCAACCATGGCATTGCATCAACCATCAAGGAATGTCACTCAGGATCTCCAGAAGTTTCAGGGTATCTCTATACTTTCAGTTACTTTGCATCCCCTCGCCAGTTTGTGACAGACCAGGGAACCTCGCATCAAACTTCAATTCTCAGTTTGCCTTCTTCTTGCGTTTTCTTATGCATCATGACCATCCGAACGCGGAGTGTGTCTGAGTAAACGTGCCGGTAAGCGTTTTGCCCTTTGCCTTAGCATTTGCCAGGGATTGAAGAAGAATGATTCAGCGCCCTTGTAGTGTGTGGTTTGACACAAGTTGGAGCAGGCTGCCTGAAAGACAATCTTGCCATCAATTTTTTTGAAATGCCGAGAAAAACCTGACCGCGTTTCTAGTTGCAAGAAATGCTGCCCCAAGTCACCATCTTTCTGCAAAGGATCAGCGCCGAACTCAAGCAACGGAAGAATAATATCCTGGGAACAATTGCGGAAACAATCCCGAAGAACATCCCCAACAGCAAGGCAAGCAATTCTTCAAATAACATGGACAATTATTCGGCAATGGTGGCTGCTGCATTAAGATCATCGATCTGCAATGTACAACATTATGAAAGAAAGACTACGCCTTGATTTTGCCGAACAAAGCAGGAAACTCTTTCTATCTTTGCCCAAAATTGTGGCATGATTGATGGGACTTATTTTTTCCACACACCTGCAAAAGTATTGGCCAATGACAGCGACATTGTACTTTTTGCACCTTAGTTGCTTGTCAGTACAGTCAAGCCAGTTGGAAGAACTGCAAAGAACCCTCATTGAGACGTCACTGCGGAGCCTACCTGCACCTAGTCTGGAACCTGGAACTTTGATTGGGAGACCTTGCTTGCAGACACTGTTTGCTTCAGAATCTTGCTCAGAAACTTTCATTGAGAACCCTACTTGCTTCCTGAGCTGTGTGGGACTAGCAAATGTCCTTGGAACCCTGGCGTCGCAATCTTGCTTGGCAATGGGACAACACCTGGTGTGGGAATCTTGTTTAGAATTCTTGAACCCTACAGAAACCTCCTCTGTGACACAAAAATCTTGCTTGAAAACCTGAAACCCTGGTGAAACCCTGGCAAACCTTGGCGAACCCTGTGACTCAAGGCCCCCAGCTTTGGATTTCGGGGAACAAAAAAACAAACCACCACCACCACCACCACCACCACCACCACCAGCAGCAGCAGCAGCAGCAGCAGCTTCATCATCATCACCACCACCACCATGATGATCACCACCACCATCATGATTATTTTCATCATCATAATCACCATCATCACCATCATCATCATCACCATCATCATCATCATCATCATCATCATCACCATCATCATCATCATCACCATCACCATCACCATCATCATCGTCATCATCATCATCATCATCATCATCACCATCATCATTGTCGCCATCGTCGTCGTTATCATCGCCATCGTCATCGTCATTGTCATTGTCATGGCCGTTGCCGAGAACGACATTGAGGGCAGCAACTGCAAACACTACACTGACTATGAATCCAGCACAAAGCATAAAAAAGAGAGCAATATGAATAAAGAAAACAACGACAACGACACCAACAGTCACCAACAATGATAAGGACATCGATCTTGAAGCTGTTTCAGGACAAGCTGATGCAGGGTTTGGGGGGAGCATGTTTCTAAGCTTGCGGAACATGCTAGCACGTTCTAAAAAATGTTGCTTTTGATACTGCTTTGCAGCAATCAAGGTTGAGGAGTGGCCCCAAACAGCAGGGCACGTGTTGGGGACACACCAGTTGTTCCTTTTTTGCCCAGCGGCAGCCATTCTCAAGTTCTGGGACAGGATCATATCAACATCTGGTGTAAGACAAGCTGTGGAAGCTGACATGCTGATGCCATATTTCTATGGCAGAAGATTTGAAGATAAGAAAAAAAGATGGGAGCAGAGATGAAGAGTAGTTTGAATAGTTTGAACTACAGTGCTTTTTCAGCCGCACGGAAAAGGTTGGCGACTGCTGCCTCCTAATCCTGCTGTGGTTCCAGAAAATTGTAGATACCGGGGAGAGCCAATTGTTTTTCCGACCCCAGGCCAGATTTCAAGATCGGCCAAAGCTGAGCACTTAAAGCTCTGCAGACGGTGCTAGTGTAAGAGCGAGTCTAAGGTTTATCGTGCCAAATGTTTCAATGGCTTTGCAATTTTGGGGCGTTCCCGAGCGTCACCAGGGTTTGCTGACAATAATCCACTGCATCAACACCATGTTTGTTCAACTACCCTTGCTTTCCAATCACTTAGGAACGGCTTGGGGGGTCGGTGACAGAATTTGTTCAAGCCATGGCAACACCATTGGCTTTCCCTTCCAGAGGGTGTGGTTGTTCTCTTCTTTGTCTTCCCAACAAACCACTCACTCGTGTTACTCTTGTTCTTTTCGCTGTCATAATGTGTTGGCTCTTGTTGATTGGCAGTTTCAAGCGTCGATGCTGGCATGCTACAATAAAACCAAGATTGCAGAAGGATTTCCAAAAATGAGAGCGGTGAACGGGTGAGCTAAGACAGTTCCAACAGCAATGATACTACAGTACCAGGGAAGTGAGAGGTAGGTCCAAAAAACGTTACAACGTCATAAAAATTATCCAGACACATGAGAATTTTAGTATTTTAGTGGGTGAGATTTGGACAAATTGTATGTTGGGAGTTGGGAGAAATATTCAACATCACAATACCTGTCACAGTGATATCATAATGACCACTTCGGTGGTCCTTTTGGTAGCCAATCTTTGGGCCACCACCAAGGAATTTTCTGAAACTTTGCTGCTGGCTCTGGTCGTGTGGGGGGTGGGATTGCAAGAATCGAAATTGCCAGAAGATCTCTCTCGAATCAAGGGTTCTCGACAAGGACAGATATTTGAATGCCCCATGCCCTAGACTAAAAAGCTGACGGTGCATTTGCGCCGCCAAGATCAGCAGTGCGCCAAGCATCAAAGCGGTCTTCCTTGATTGCCTTGTGCAAGGGAAGCTCCAGGCAAGATTTCCAGCCGAAGCAAGATGCATTCCGAGTCCCAGCATTCACATCTGTTGGATCGAAGTCGTATTGTGTCCTGGGGTGCAGGCAGTGCAAGCCTGCCCAATGTGACATCAGTGACTGGGCAGGGCCTGCAGTTGACTTTGGCGTGGGAAAAGTTGCATGATCCCCATGAGATTGAAGGTAGATACACATATGTGTTCTGAGAATTCGAGTCGTTGCATCCTTTCATCTCCCTTTGTTGGGTAACCGAGTGACAAGAAGTCAATGACCTTCTTGCGCAGGCGCTCTTCCCTTCTCCGGCGTTTTCGATCCTCCTCCTGCTGCCACCTCTCCTGCAACGGCACCCCACAGATTCAGATCAGCAGGAAATTCTGCAAGCTGAAGCGCAACGTGAAAGCCAAACGTCCAAGCCTTCAATCCACAAAGCGTGACAAGATCAAAGAGGAGGAAAAGGGAAGAGATGGAAAGAAAATAAAGAAAATAGTTGTGGAGTGGAGATATATTCTGTTTGAGAATTTTCAGAATTTCTGTCTCGACATCTGGGGTCGGAGACTGCTGCTTCTCCAATGGCACAATCCCCGTGGCTGAACGGAAAGATTGATTCCATGTGACAAATCGGGAGAACTACACGCACATTCAATGGTGATGCCCTGGCCCAAGAAAGAGGAGTTCATCAACAGAAGCAGCAAGAAGAGCACAAGGCACCAGCAGAAGAGGCGAGGTGGCAGTAAGAAGAGCATAATTTCTGTTCAATTGGTTGGGGCAATATATCCAAACGACTCGTTTAATCGTTTGAGGCTTCAGGGGCGGCGAAGTATATCTGATGAATTGTTCATATTCAATTTTGGCATCCTTCACCAGGAATGAAGAAGTTCGACTGCTGGGGGCCCTGCAGAATACACTGTTGCGACAGGTTCTCTCTACTACAATGTAAGAGAAAGGTAGCTCCAGAGCCTGAAGAGAGTTGTAGCTGACAGAAGAAACAAGTGGCTGACTCCAAAGGCTTGCTACACATCTACTCTGGCCCAAGCCTTGACTCACAAGAATCACCACACCAGTCACACCAGTCATTACTTTCTGATGGCCTTCATATCCTTCATTCTTTGACTGTTCGTGGTGGCCACCTGAGCAATGCAATGGTTGGTTCCATGGGTTCCCCAAACCGCTACATTTGGGCATCGTGTTGATCTCAAACGAAACGGACACAACACCTATGAACCATGAAAATCCCTGGCAGCACTGGTTTCACTGTGACCCCAAAATAGGATGCGACGATGAATTCCTCATGCTATGTCTGAAATTCGAGGAACACGGTGCAGGAAGGTCCGGTCATATCCCAGCTATTAGGTAGGTTGTGACATCATAGGTCAATGAAATATGATGAAGCTCCAAAGTCACCCAGGACCGCAGCCATGTGGCTTTGTCACCATGCAGGAGAGATACAGGTTCCTCGGAGCACACGGAGGTGTTCTGGGAAACTGTTCCAGTGAGTGCAAGTGTGCTGAAAAATGGTGCAGTCCGACCACAAATTCTCCTGCTTCGCCAAAATTTCTCTGCGACTGGAAAGGATCGGATCATTTGCTGGCTTCACCCTTGCAGGTGCTGGACAGTACTAAGCGTTCAGGTGTACACTTCAGTTCCCTCTGTGTTTTCCCCTTCCTCTCTTTGATGGGTACATCGTGTATCAATTTTCCCCCAGTTAGCTTTCAAAGAAAAACGAGCAGCTTTATCGTATTAGTCTAGTGGGATATTTTTGCATCATCAAGCTCTATCGAACTTTGCCAATGCTACTTGCCGTGCTCATGTCGTCCAACCCACCAACATGCAGGCCACAGGTTCGCAGTCTTTCCAGTCAAGTCTACAGGAAGGGATTCCAACCCCAAGGTAATCCCTTTTGGATCAAAGTTCTGCATCGGAGATTGGAAATTGTCACCCCATCCAATCGGATCAACCCTGAGCTTGGGTCAAGACTGGCACAATCCCTCATAGCTGAATTCCGGCCATAAGCATTCATATTCAGCCCCTCCACTGGTTTCGGTGCTCAGAATCCTTCAACAGTACTGAAGATCTAAATGTCAGCATGTGTCCAGACATTTGCCAATAATGAAGAAACATCCCAAGTGTGACAGATGTATGTCAAGATTTGAATCATCCAATCCAGTGTTCTCTACCCCATGATCCACGGTGGCACCAGCACCTCCAGTCGCTGCAGGTGAGGCGCCAAGTCTGAAGCGAGCCTACCTTGGGCGAGTTTCTGTTTCAACATGCTTCAACTTCTGAGAAAGTCCAATTGAAGACCAATCAAAATGAAACTTAATTCAATTTATGAGTGAAAATGCAAACTGTTTCAATCACCCACCAACATTATGAGTGCTTTCACCGAGCATTGTCATCATCCAACAAATCTAAGCTATGGTTGGGAAACCAAAGATTGAACCGGTGTAGCCCCCAAGGAGCACAAGCCACGGAGGCTGCTGGCAGACGACATTTTACAGGAACGGCACAGATCTTGCCCCAAACACCGTGGCCAGAGCCCTCACCCGCAATGACTGGGCACGTGACTACATTGAAAAACACGGGGCAGCTCAGAGCAGAACAGCTTGAAGGCGTTCCTTGCAGCTGAGTTGCAGCGACCTCCAAGGTAAGTAAACTCCACCTCTGATCCGATCATCTTGATCTCAGCCAACTGAGTCTCGCAAATTGAGCCAAGAAGGCCACTGACGTGCGGCAATTTGTTTCGCTGGGAGTCCTGTTGAAATGTGCAATTCTACTAATTGGGCAGAAAATTACACAAATCACGGTGCATCTGTACAAATCTCCTGCTCTCTTTGAGACACCAAGGTAGCCAAAGTTGCTGATTGGTCAGCATCCTCCCCACATTGGCAAAGTGAACAATCAAGACTGCATGTGTGACTGCGTAGTGGATACTGTAAGTTATGGTTGTCAAAAATCTTTGGTGCACAAAATCACACTTCTTCCACCAGTCTAAAAGTACCTCAGCCCAAGGCCATTATCAGCCAAATGCATGGATAAACTCCAAGGTCTAAAAATATCCGGTGGATCTTGAATCATTTTTTTTGCCAAAGCAAAAACGTCGAAGTTGAAGGACTGAAGCCGTCGATGAGAACGAAAAGTGAAGCACTTTTCGCTGGAGCCGATCCTGGCTTCAATGATTTGATTAACTATTGGTTTGCATGTGCTGTGAACAAGCCTTGACACCATTCTGGTGCTGTTTGATGTTCATTCGTTGATGTTGATTAGTTTGGTGCTGCTGCTGTTGTGCTTCCTCGCTGCTGTTCCTCGTTGCTGCTGTTCCTCCTTACTGCTGCTCTTTCTTGCTGCCTTTCTTCCTTGCTGCCTATCTTCCTTGCTGCTTGTCTTCCTTGCTGGTGGTGATCTTCCTTGCTGCTGCTGCCGGCTGCTGCTGCTGCTGCTGCTGCTGCTGCTGCTGCTGCTGCTGTTCGGATCTGTTTGTTTGACATTACAAAGAATGCTGCGATTGACACCCAGGCACCAACTCAGATTAACGATTTGAAGTTTTATCGAAAGCCACATAACGGATCAAGCTTTGACAGCGGGTCACCATTTCTTGGGATGAAAACCAGTGTATCCGAATGTGGAACCAATCCTTCTTGAGGTTTGATCTGTACTTCTTTCAAAGAGATCGGCCATTGCCATTTTCTATTGCACCCCTAAAAGCTACCCTTGTTGATTCAAAACTGCTCGATGTCCTGGAGGCCACGCCCCATTGATCTTACCCTAAAAGGTGGACCAACTGTACGAATCGATTTCTTCGGATCCGCCTTTTTTTGGGGATTTTGCATTGCTGTTCTTTGCTGTGATGTTTTCAGCTGTTTCATTGTCGGCCTGTGCCGGCCCAGCAGGATCCACAGAGAACACAAACATAGCAGTCTTCATCCCAAGGGTGTTGGATGAGCCATGGTCAAGACCAGTTTCTTGGCAAATCGTCGCAGGTTGTGAATCATCAATGTCAGCCATGACCAGCCATGGCACCTCCACGATTTGAGCGAACTTCTATGGGCCCGTGGTAAGATGTTGCGTTTCTTCAGCCAAGGCACTTGGTGGGTAGGAACAAAGCCCAGCCAAAGGGTAGGGTGTGAAGGGGGTAGGCATTCGATCTTCTCCACGGGTGTCTTATGGGCACTAGTGGGTGGGAGTTTCCACGGTCCCCCAATGTCGGAAAGCATCACGGTTGAAACCATCAACTGATTTCTTATGTCATTTGTACAGTCTTGACATGAAAATTGCCCAAAACTGCCAGAATGATAAGCAAGCACGTCTATCTCCAGTTTCAGCTTTTGCACTGCTACTTCTATGTACATTCCCCTGCTGGTGGTTCCCTGTTGTTCTCTGCTGTCCTCTTCCTCTTGGGTTACGGGGCTCTGGAGAGGGATGTGACGGACTGAGTCTGCCACTCTTCTAGACGCTGCTGTTGTTCTTGCACTTTGGCTGACAGGTCCTTCCAGTCAAATGAACAAGGGTCAACACCACCAGCTGTATTGGTAACGACCAGCAATTTCATCAACCCGTAGGCAACAACTTTTGGAAGCTCTAAGAGCGGTCCGCAGTAAACAAGTACAAATGGCAATGCAAGCCAACCGAGCACAACAGTATAACCCATTGAATGATTTGCAATGACTTGTACGGTGATGCTTCGTGTATATATATATATATATATATTCACATACAGATAGATATAGATATGGATATGTATGGATATAGATATAGCCACAGATATAGATATAGATAAAGATAGAAAATATAGATATAGATATAGATAAAGATATAGATATAGATAAAGATATATCCATATGTATTATGCAGACATAATATATATAATGATATCTATGCATATTTACATATAACTCAACGCTTGGATATGGTCTTCTTGATCACCATCAAAAACCCATGCTGGAGAACTCGAGCGCCATCGTCCTTGCGTTCGCTGCGCTGCGTTTCAAGGCTATCGTTGAAGTTCAGGAGTTTCTGATCATGTCGATTCACACCTGGGGAGTCAAAACGTCCACTGGACCAACAAGAGGCCGGGTGGAAAGCAGAAATGTCAAGATGCCCCCATGAAGAGGACTGCACTGAGGAAGAACCTTTTTTCCTCAATGCCTTTCTCTTGCACCAATTAACTTGCTATTTTGCTTTCTTGTGCTTTTGCCCTTGTCCAAAAGTACTTTTGACAACACTTTGTTTGTATTTGTTTACACTCTGGCATTTGCTTGTCCTATGGTGCTTTTATGCTGCGGAAATTTCCAATTATGTCCTTCATATGTCCACTTTTGCGTCTCAAAGCTTCCATGGGTTGTTATGCATATGCTGCATGTGTTTCGTTTCCACCCTCAATGTCTGCAGGCTACGGCAAGACATGCACCTCGGCTGTCGTTGAGCCTCGGCTGAGCCCCGGGCTCTCCACAGCTGCGTCCATTGCAAGGAACGTGCTCTGCTGCCGATGGAGTGTCTTCTTGATGCTGTCCAACTCCTAGGGCGCAGCAGGAAATTCGAAGCAGGATCTAAAGATATGTTTGATAAAACAGCATAGCTCAGCATATTAGAAAAAAGGATTCCATAGGTGTATGTGTACTTATAAGTATACATTCATTTGCAATACATACATACATACATACATACATACATACATACATACATACATACATACATATACCTATATGTGTGTGTCTATACTTATATACATCTATGTTTATATATATAATACATGCAGAAGTCCATATACATCTGTGAGTATACGTACACAATAAAACAACGATGTATTATAACTATTGATATCTATACCAACCAAAAAGGGAGATAGCAGATCAGTTCCAAAATCATCAAGCAACAGAAATATATATAACAAATAGTCGCCGAACCCATTGGGATTCAAGCAGGCGAAAGGGATAAACGTATCTGCACACGTACATGCGGACAATGCATATATACATATATATATATTCATATATTGTATGTACATATATGCATGCTACACCAAAAGAACATGGAACTCGGGGTACGAGAGAGAGAGAGAGAGAGCTATTTGAGTGCCTTCTTGGCACCTACTTAGCAACTTACAAAGTGAGTATTGCATCCGAGAATACACAGGGATACCAACAATAGTCTGTCCATATGTGTTGCAATCCTTGGCAGTGGTGCTGTCAACAAGTATATTTGCCAGAATGGATACTGCTACAGCTGGTAACTGCCAGCAATATTTTTGATCGCAATCCAACTCTTAACAGGAGTTTATAAGTCATCAGTCCACATGTGCGGTAAATGTAGCCAATGAAAAAGAATGCAACAAATCAAGACGTTTAAAACATCTGCATAAAGGCAAATAATCAATGTCAGTTTCTTCTCAAGAGCAATGAAGTGTCATCATTTGTTTGTCCAATGAATGCTTTCATTGCGGCAAATCAGCGCTGTCATCCCCAAAACATGTCTAACCAAGATCGCATTACCCGAGCCGCTCCTCTTCCATGCGTTGACGGAGAGTGGCTCCTGGCAGGCCGTTGGCACAACACGGTGTACATCCTGGTAGATGCGATGCTTTAACATCAACTGCAAACACCCAACATGAAAAGGTCACATACTTCATCTGCCAAGGGACGATCCATCATAGCGAAATCCAGTTTGGTGTGTGCCTCTGAAGCCATCGAAAAGACCTGCTGGCATTCAAGTTTCCCAAGCAAGCATTAACAGCTAGTTAAGCTAGTTTTTTTTCGCAAAAAGACGTGATCCGTGCAACAAAATGATGTACCAGCACGTTTCAGCAGGTTTCGATGTCCCGAGTGAGAGCCATGGTGACCTTCGACGTGCTGGTGATCCCAAGCGCGTTGAAAAAACCCTTCCCAGCACCAGATCGCGCCTTGCTCAGGGAAGTCTTGGGCGCGAAGGTATCCCAAGCTCCTGGGGCAGCAAGAAGTTCTCCCAGAGCACATGAACGACCCAAGAACTCAGCCCACCAACGCATGAAGGTCTTGTTACTTCGCACGCAGTTGTAGCGATCAACACTTTGGACTTGTCATATTGCGATGAGCAGAAGAGGCAACTTGCGTTGGATGCTCACAACTATCTGTTTTTAATTTGATGTGGTGGCTGGAATCACAACAATGTCCCTGGATTGATCCTCAATATCAATGATACATCATTTCCGCGGTATTGTGATTTGGACATTTTTGTCTATGGTGTATGGAACATGTTTACTACTGGTTGAAGGATGATGACAACTATAAAACCAGCAACAACATGTTCAACATTGTCATTTATGCCGTTTTATCCAAATTCCTCAAGCAGGACTTTTGGCAGCATGCCTGCAACTATTCCGTCTGGCTGCGAGCGCCAGGACAGCTATGAGTTGCTTGTCACGCAGGCCCTATCTACATCTGCAATAAGGGAATCATCATGACATGGGAATTCCAACTTACCGAACAGCATAGTTCTTGTTTGTCGCCTTCAGAATATCAATAGATTTGTATCTAAGAAAAAGAAGATACAAAGCAAATGGAAACCGATAGTGGTGATGGTGATGATGGTGATGATGACAGTCTTCGATGAGGGTGTTCAACAGTTCAAAAGCATGAAGACAAGTACCTATCAATGAGAAGGCGACACGAGCAGAGGAGCAGTTTGGCGGAAGTTGCACCCTTCTCGCTAGAAGAAACTCCAGCTCTCCAGCTCCCTGAAGCTATGGTACCCACGTGTGGTGCCAAGATTCGATGTTCCAAGACCGCCAAGTCTGCTTGCAACGTCTGGAGACTCGACTCCTGGACCTCCAGCGAACCAAGGGATTGGAGCTGGACATTTGGCGCAAGGACCTCAGGGACCTCACTAGGGACCTCACTAATTCATAATAATTCTACCATCGTTGGCTGGAGAATCCTGGCCACTGTATTTTCAAGGACTGGTCTGCGTATCGGTGTTTGGGAAAGTATGTTTTGTTGGATAGTGAAATCATCGGTCTTTCCCGAAAATCCGTGTGCTTCCCGAATCGGTGGCTTGCCGGCTCAACATTACCCTGCGGCTGGAGGTGCTAGTTCTTTAGGGCACCAATTTGAGCCCTGCTTGGGTGTAGGCGTGTGTCCGCTTGTGCTGGGTGCTTGTGGTCTTCCTGGGCATACTGGACCTCATCGCTCGCAGTGACACCAAGTTGGCTATCGATGTAAAACCAGTTCCCAGAACAAGACCAAGATTTGCAGCTGCAGCCGGGTGGACACTGCGGCCCTGGGGTGACATGCGGTGTCAACGCTCACGAAGCAGCTGGGTCTCAAAACCAGGGCGGCTCAAGCTGCGACTGTAGCTGCAGCACAGGCAGCGCCCGAAGCTCCTCACGGAGCTCCTGGCGGCTTAGCTCCCCGGCGTCAAAGCTGGAGGTCTTGGACACTGGCCCTGATAGGATTACGGATAGAATCTTGACCGGATCCCCATAGTCATTGGCAAAACTACGACACACAACAATTAACCCAACCATTCTAGAGTGAATTGAAAAACATTTTGTTGATGTTTTAGGAGCTTAGATATGGAACATCCAAACGACTTCATCAGCGCCTTCAGCGTGCTCCCAGTGGATGCCAGCTGCGCTTCCAACTGCCTGTGCATTCCACGAAAAGCTTCACCTGGGTTGTCACCAGCGCATCATTGGTGATTTCATGGTTGTTGCTGCCCAAGGGGACTGCCATTCCATTGTAATGACCAGTGAGTCTACAAACAACAACAAAACAGCAACAACAACAACAACAACAACAACAACAACAACAACAACAACAACAACGACAACGGCAGCGACAACGACAACAACAACAACAAAAGTTGAAACAGAAGCGACAAGAGGAAGCAAACCAGAATTACCACAACACGAACCCCACAGCCACAACAGCAATAACATGGCAGAGAACAAAAGGAAGGATGACAAAACAAGTGAGCAACATCAACAGAGAAGCTCGACCATTAAACAATGGCCCCAACCACTAAACGAACTATAGCTTCCTGCTGGAAAGGGGCCTCAATCCCTTATCGCGTCCAGCTAAGTGTGAAGTGCCCTGGACCCTGACCCACGCATCCCCTCATCCACGCATCCCCTCATCTTGTTTTTCTAAACCAATACTGCAATTTGACCCATAGCTCGTGATAGCAACTATGGAGCCTGAGCAAACACATTTTTCTGCCTTGTAAGGAGCAACTATGGTTCCGCCTCCCTGTCTGCCCGCTGGCCACTGCTTTGTAGACCCCGGGAGAACTTGAAGATCATATCTGGTTAGTCACACTGCCAATGTTTTGTGCTAGCACCAAGCTCGTTTTCTTCCTTACACATGCGTTTGGGCAACGTGCGTATGGCATCACATGTCATTGCACGAGCAAGTCCAAACGAACCTTATCACCCGCCTCAAAACATAACATGGGCAAACCCTGGAAGCAAACCCGATAGTACAACGTCCCATGCTGCGACACATGAATGAAGCGCGCATGAAGAACGCATGACAGCAAGTGACCAAAGCTTAAAACTTGGACATGCGCAAAACCCTTTAAACACATGTGGAAAAGGGTCGTGAAACCCACCATAGGAGGCAATTGCAGAGTGCACGTGCCACCAAGGAGGCAGAACGACCAGGATTTATCCGCATTCACGAAGTGATCTTAGAATCACCCTTTCGGAAAGGTTTGTATTGAAACACAAGGCCTCAATCAGCAAACATGCTTGCAGAAATCACCAATTAGTAGGTAGACATCTGCACCTTGCCAACAAATAGATGGAAAAGGAACAGCCTGCACGATGAAGACTCCTTGAGCTCAATTTTTATGGTATTCCTCTGGAGGGAAGAAAGGTCCACCTTTCCACCGGGCGCATCTGTTCCGCTTGAATTTCTTACTGCTGTCATTCGTAATCAGAATCCCAAAACCAGTGGAAACTCAGCTCGTTTTTCGAGCCTGCTTAAGACTTCGGGTCCGAAACAAACCTGTCGCCTCGTACAGAATCAGCTGTGGGTTCGTGTCACGAATTCTACCACACCCAACCGGGGCTGCCGAAGAGTTACAGTTTTCTTCATGCTCCTTCTTGCACTGAAAGTTTTCACGGGCAAAGGAGGCAAAGTCCTGGCGATTGGAAGAAATCCTGATTCTTGGCACCTGCAAGTGTTGAAAGACTATAGCACTTCAAGTGTTGAATGGATGTATTGTCTAAATATGTAAGTCTATACATAATGTTTACCTGTATACAAATGAATAGATACATACATATATACATATATACATATATACATATATATATATATATATATATATCCTATGGGTATAGCCGGTATAGCCTGCAAACGATCGGACATACAACTTACATCCGCTTACCAACTGGTGCCGAGAGTCTTCAGGTGTCTTCCATAGTACCGTGGTGGAATTCCATGTTTTTTCGACATGACTCTTTGGCCAACACGGATACACCGACGACATTGAGAAACAGCAACAGCCAAAAAGGGGAAATCACCAATTCAGCTGACACAATCGGCAATTGTTTTGACATTAATCTACAATCTGCATGTTTTCTATATCCAGTCTTGTTTTAACGTAGACATGAGCCCGGCAATCCAAGATTTGGTACCCCAATCGATGAAAGGACCACCATTTCTGGAGTCATCAATGCAGGGCCCCTCATCCAGAAATGAGCCGTGATAAAGTCACAAGTCTCTCTTCATGGGTACCTCTGTGGGGAGTCCTCTTGTTCCGTAGACGTCTGCACCAAGCCTCTCAGCAGCTTCCGTGCAGCAAAAGCCAAGAGAACAGTATGATAACATTATAATATAATATCCTCCTTTAAAAGTGCCTTGCTAAATATATACATAGCAAACATACTTTGCTTGAAAATGTGGTGCAGCAATGAGTAACGATGCTCTCAAGTTTGAACATACCAAATTACACCGGCATAGACCCCAGATAGAACATGTATGGACAACAAGGTTGGGGTAGGGAATCAAGTAGGTTCTAATGTTTGATCAAAAATTGTTGTCAATGATTTCGCTGAAAATGTCAAATGCCATGCTCTCAAGTCTGAAGGCATCTTCTGAATCTTGACTTGAAATTTTCCGATTTCCATTTCTTTTTGGAATAGTACTCTTCTTTCTCCTTGGAATGGAACCCTTCTTTCTCCTTGCAATAGAACTCTTCTTTCTCCTTGGAATGGAATTCTTCTTTGACCTTGGAATAAAACTCTTCCTTCTCTTTGAAATGAACTCTTCTTTCTCTTTGGAATAGAACTCTTCTTTCTCCTTGCAATAGAACTCTTCTTTCTCCTTGGAATAGAATTCGTCTTGACCTTGGAATGGAACTCTTCTTCCTCTTGGAATGGAACTCTTCCTGCTCTTGGAATAGAACTCTTCTTTCTCCTTGGAATAGAATTCGTCTTTGACCTTGGAATGGAACTC
>VSDK01003368.1:16009-38250 GCA_009767595.1 Symbiodinium kawagutii | reverse complement strand
AGAATTCTTCTTTGACCTTGGAATGGAACTCTTCTTTCTCCTTGCAATAGAATTCTTCTTTCTCCTCGGAATAGAAGTCTTCTTTGACCTTGGAATGGAATTCTTCTTTGACCTTGGAATGGAACTCTTCTTTTGACCTTGGACAGAACTCTTCTTTCTCCTTGCAATAGAACTCTTCTTTCTCCTTGGAATAGAATTCTTCTTGGACCTTGGAATGGAACTCTTCCTTCTCTTGGAATAGAACTCTTCTTTCTCCTTGGAATGGAACTCTTCTGTCTCCTTGGAATAGACCTCTTCTTTGACCTTGGAATGGAACTCTTCTTTCTCCTTGGAATCGAACTCTTCTGTCTCCTTGGAATGAAATTCTTTTTGACCTTGGAATAGAACTCTTCTTTTTCGCTGGAATAGAATTCTTCCGTCTCCGTGGAAAAGAACTCTTCTTTCTCCTTGGAATAGAACTATTTTTTCGCCTTGGAATAAACTTCTTCCTTCTCTTGGAATAGTACCTGCCGACAGCACCTGCCAACAGCACCTGCCCACAGCACCTGCCACCAGCACCTGCCCACAGCACCTGCCAACAGCACCTGCCAACAGCATCTGCCGACAGCACCTGCAGACAGCACCTGCCAACAATACCTGCCACCAGCACCTGCCAACAGCACCTGCCGACAGCACCTGTCGACAATACCTGCCACCAGCACCTGCCGACAGCACCTGCCAACAGCACCTCCCGACAGCACCTTCAGCCAGAAAGTTCGCCGACAGTGACCTGTTATTTGGGAAGTAAGAACCCCTATAGCTTCCAGCTATCTGGGGAAAAAACAAAAATACACATACGGGTATATACATACGTACAATATATACTTTACATGAGCGTGACACCAAAACGCAAATCATAGCTATAGGTATGAATAAATGATAACTAGGTAAAAATCCTTCAAAATCTTAATATTTGCTGGGCTAGAAGAGTCCATGTCTTCGTGTTCCACCTGTTTTGTTCAATAAAAAGAATCTGATTCACATCCTCTATCCCCTGTTTAATCGGTGCCCAGAACGAATTGAGTTGGATACGAGTTGGATACGTCTACGAACCTTGTGTTTACATTTGATGAGGCTGGTTGGAGACTGAGGGGTGTCGCTTCCAGATCTTATGACTGTCTCCTCCAAGTATCGAAAATACGGTTCGCCGATAATGCAATGCCAGGCTACCATAGCAGCAAATCTTTGAATGGGTTGGTTTACCACTAGAAGTACTGTAACAACATCAAGGCTTACGGCTGGACGAGGATCCTATCGAACTTAGCAGCACATCAAGTCAGTGGTAACACTAGTTAACGCTGAAGGCCCTCAAGCTGTACGGCAGGTATGTTCACAACTCTACAATTCTTCTTACTTGAAGCACCACCGCCATCTCCAAACGACGGCAGCAAAAACAACAACAATGACGACGACAAACAGCAACAGGAGCAGGAGCCGCGGCGATGGCAAATTGCAACAACAGCAACCAGAACAGTAATAGTTGGCAGCATTTTGAATTGTATCTCGAATTGTTTCAATTCCATTGGAAGAATCGTAATTTGATCCATAGTGAGAGCAAGTCATCCAGCTGCAAGAGCTGACCCCTACAGGATCCCAGCGTCGGTGATACCTGTTCTGTGAACTTAAAAGTCGCTTCCGTTGAGTGTAACTATGCTGTAGTCACTGCAGTCACCGTAGTCACACATAGATCAATACGAGAGCCTAACGTCTGATGAAAGCTCTCTTCTTTTGCGGCACAGCTGGGGTCCTGGGTCATCCATGGTCATCCTGTTCTTCCCTCCTGTTCTCCTCCTTCTTCTCCTGCTATCATCATCCTTGTTGCTGCTCAACGAGGCTGAAATCAAGCATTCCCTTCAGTCACTGAGACCCAGTGTGGCACAATTTGGCTGTGCAAGATCGGATTTGGCTAAATAGTTGTGTCTACGGCAGTGGTCTTTCTATTGTTGACCTGGATGTGGTATCTCACTCTCAATATGGATTTCATACCATGTGCACTGGGCTACACTGACACACATCAACAGGAATCTTCCCTTCAACATCTTTCCAATTGCAGCGCCCCTCAGCCTGACCCATGGAGCACTCGCCTGCTTGAATCGCCGTGATATCACAGCTCATTGCCGACAGTTGGGCATCATGCTGCATTTGGAGACCTGACAGAGCCCATTCGCTAAGCTCCCAATCGTGTCAGCCTAGGTCCCCTGTAGTGGCTGGCTGGTTGGTTGCATCCGAAAACTTTTGTTTCCGAATTCTCCATGCCACAGTCTAAGTGTTCGCTTGTAATTGTAGTCCTGGTCATCTAGCACGATTCGTAGCCCGCAGGCAATTTCTATAGGTGCCTTCAAATCGAAGGATGATGCTTTCTCGCGAGCCCTAGGGCCCTGGGACAGCTGCCTAAATCCTCGTGGAGACATGGTCTCATTCTTTCGTGTGCCGCAATTACACTTTTGCTGGTGGATACATATCACACATGATGACGCTGGATGCGATAGGGTTTTGCTGGTTGGTGAATTCATGTCATGCATGATAACCCAGCATTGGCCACATCCCTTGTGTAAATACACACACTATTTCACAACCTCCCACAGCATCAGACAATGGGCACTTCCCGTTCAGCCGATGCCAATTTGTCGCCTTCCAGTGCATCCTTTGAAGCCAGGCGACTTGCAAGCTCCTGGTGCTGAAGCGGCACACTACGGGCCATGCTTCACAAGATTATAGGCCAGGTAGTGCTACCAAAAAGGGGCGGTATGAATCATGGAGATTTCACCCTAAAAGAGTACAGGCATGTGTACACCGTATACATATGTATATGTCTTTCTATATAGATATAAATATATATATATATATATAAATCAATAAGTAAATAGATAAATAAATAATTAAATAAATAAATAAATAAATAAATACATATCTACTTATCTACGTATAGCTTAGCACATATGCTCCATATGCTCAATGTGCAGTAGATAAACATTTATAGATGGGTTGAAGCCCTACCACATTGATCTGGTGAATCCCATCAAGAACCTGGATGACCCATGGAGAGAAGCAGCAATGTGTACGGCAATAACTACAACTACAACAGCAAGTAGCAATCGGCAACAATCTCAGCCACATCGACAACTAACAACCAACGGCAGCAGCAACAACAACAACAAACAAACAAACAATAATAGACAATGAACAAGATAGTCCTGCGGTGCTTGACTTTTGGAGTCTAGGAGAAGGACCATAAGCAGGTACAAGAAATTCACCCTACGGCAGTTTCGATCCAGCCGCCAATGCTTCCCGATCACAGCTGTGAGCAGAATGCCTTCGTCGCTGGTTGGCTTGGTAGGGTCCAAAATTGTATTGTGCTAGTCCAGGATTCTCAGGACTATGGTTCTACGTCACACTATGATGAACAGTTGTCATGAAAATGAAATGGTTCCAGCCAAACACTTTGACCATGCGATGTAACTACTTGGCACATGAGCTTGTTCGGCTTGTTGTTCTCAGCACTGCCAAGGTTGAAAAACCAATGCGCACACCTCGAGCTCCACGGAAATGCTCAGGGTTTCTGCAGAAATCTTCTGTCCACAGCGCATTTCCAGTGAAGCCAACTCAGCCTAGGGCCAGCGCTCTGCCGCTGAAGTAGGTTGCTTTCGATCTTTTGGAGTGGCTGAGGATTGATACGATTTGTGTTCCTGCTGCTGTCATTGTTGTTGGCTGCTGTTGGTGATAATTTTCCTGTATGTTGTGTTGTTGTTGCTGTTGTTCTTGCTACTTGTGTTTTCCTTGTTGTTATTGGTTGCTTCATTTCGATTCTTCGTCCGGTGTTTTCTCAGTCGTTGCCGTCGTAGTTGCTCTTGCTATTGGTCTTGTTTGTTTTGTTCTTTTTGGTTGTCCTGCTTCTGATTTTTCTTCTCCTTCTTCTTCTCCTTCTTCTTCTTCTTCTTCTTCTTCTTCGTCTTCTTCTTCTTCTTCTTCTTCTTCTTCTTCTTCTTCTTATTGTTCTTCTTGCTGTTATCACATTCCACTGTGGTAGATGCACGTGGCCCAGGAAAATCACACCTGCATAGACGGTTTCCCAGGATTCCCACATAGTGTGGGCCGAGTCCAAGGGTTTCCATCTTCATCTACCGGAGGTTCTTCATGGGCGCGTGAAAACTCCCAGGCCTAGAATTGTGCTGAATGTACTGGACCATAACTATAATGAACTATCTAGTCTCTCAGACCTCTCAGTCGGTTTGATTCATCTTCCCCTTCAAAACATAGCAACATGCCATAGGTCCTTGCAATTGTTCAAGCCTCGTGAGCACAATGCGCCAGTGACAAGACCTCCACTTAGGTATGGACTTCACCCAGCAGCTTCCGGATCCGTGCTTGACAGCTTCCGGAAGGTACAATCATTTCCCAACAGAAAACATTTTGTTTTTCAAGCTCTTGTTTGTTGTCTATCGTTGTCTGGTGTTGTTTGTTGTTTGTTGTTTGTTGTTGCACTATTGGTGTCCCATCCTCCAAGACATCTTGTTTTTCGAGCTCACGGAGTTAGAAAGTGTTCACCCTGAGGCCCCGGGCTTGGGAGGCCAAAAGGCCCACCTGCATAGGGATGTTCCCAGACCCAGCAGTGGTGAGTCTTTCCTACCCCAAATCGCTGGGACAAGATTCACTGACTGCTCTTGCCGGTCACCAGCTCGAAACTGACCACTTGTCAGATGAAATGAGCGGCAACCACTTAGCCATTCAACCAATGTCACCATGATTAACCATTTTTCAACCACAAGCTGTGCCCATCAATTCAGCGCGCTCCACAAAGACTTTGGGAAGTAACACCCCACCTCGCCTTGGCTTCACCACCTAAAGGCACCAATTCATGAGTCAAAGAGCGGTCAACAGCTGAGACCACAAAAGCGAGAGCTATTTGAGCAGTTGTAGTAGAGTTCATGTTCCGCACGTTGTCAAAGACTTCATCTTGGTCATTAGATTATTTCTTCCTGGGGACAGTGACCTTTTGAACTAAATCACCCAGCTGGTCATCTCCCTGCTGGAAAGGAGCTATTCTCAATTTGTGGACAGCTTGCGAGACTTACATGTGTATGGATGAAAAAAAATCAGCCAACTCAGGCTTTACAAAAGCTTAGCCCCTCCAACCTACATTTGTTCATTGGTGTGCGTCAAACCCCTTTGATTCTCCTGGAAGCTGGTTGAGGCAGAGCTTTGCAAACTCCGGTTGCAGCTAACATTGTGGTACCATGGCTTTTGAAGAACGAGCCAACCAGCCAATCACTGCTGAAAAGGCAACAGTGAGCGTATTGGTGGATAGCATGTAAGGGTTCCCGAACCCAAAGTCGTGACTTTTCATTGACTGGTGTCGCCCCGACAAGTGCACTGACCAGTCAACACGGGTTCTTGTCTCAAAGGTTCTGATAGGGCTGCATAGGTCAAGAATCTGAAACTCTGAATTCACAACCACCCAGCAGGTCCAAACAACAACAACAACAACAACAACAACAACAACAACAACAACAACCAACAACAACAACAACAACACCAACAACAACAACACCAACAACAACACCAACACCAACACCAACAACAACAACAACAACAACAACAACAACAACAACAACAACCAACAACAACAACAACAACACCAACAACAACAACACCAACAACAACACCAACAACAACAACAACAACAACAACAACAACAACAACAACAACAACAACAACAACAACAACAACAACAACAACAACAACAACAACAACAGCAACAACAACAACAACAAAAAAAAAAAATGGCTACAAGACCAACAACAACAAGTTATAACAGGGGGTCCCAGGTTGTAGCTATAACCAAAGCTCTAGTTTGCTGCTTGATACCAGGATAGGTGCTTGAAAGAGAACACGCAGGATTGTTCTTGCAGGCATACAAAATAGCAGGTATTTGTGACAATCCTTTAATCGCTTTCCAGTGAATCCAAAATACACAAATTGGGTCGTCCATGTGGTACCTCCAGGTTATTGATCACTTCCATGGCTACCCTAGATAAGGATAGAGGTCATTCTGGGAATCCGACCGCATCGTTCCTCCAGTTCCTAAGCAATCAGCTAAATGGCTTGGAAAGCTTCCAATGGATTGGCTGAGGGTGAACTGGAACCCAAAATTGACTACTTTATGTCCAGGTGTTGAGCAAATTCCGTGGCCCTGTGGCTTTACCCCAAACAGTCGTGTGTTTCAGTCAGACCCCTGTTCTCCAGGCAAAGATGTATGGCATGCACGCATAAACAACAAAACTTATCAATGCCAACCATCCCAACAGTGGTGGGGCGGAAAAGTTATGCTTTTGCTTTAGCAGAGCCATTTGGGTCTACAGGAAGAATCGGAGTTGCCACGGTGTCACCAGCTTTGGTGCCACGAACTGTGCCTGCCATGGGTGGCACCCAGATCGTGTGAAGCCGCCAGATGCCTTTTGCATAAAAAGTTGCGATTCATTTATTGGTGTTTTCTAACTTCAGTTGATAATTGAAGCTACTGTTGTTTTTAAGGTTGCTTCCCAATAGTTGCTGTCTGGGGTCTACGCTGGCGAAATTTTGGCCAGCAACCACAGCAGTGGCCCCCCGTTACGCCTTTGATGGCACCTTCCCAGCAACCTGCCTCCAAAGCCCACACACTGCACAGCAGCAGCACCAGGGGTAGCATCTACACCACCACCCTGACTCCGCATTGCAGCACCCAGCGACTCCAGTACCCTGGATCCAAAACACAGGCAATGCGGACGAAAGTACTCGAAGCCCATCAGCTCGGGGGAAGGCATCAGGTGACCAACTTTGACAACCAAAATGGTCGCCGACTTAAAGAGACTCCAGCATTGAGCTGCTGGTTGCTTCTTATCAACCACAACCATGAGGAGAGTTTGGTGTGCACAACAAAAACATGATCGCTGACCATTAGTGCTTGACCGCACATGTTGATGATGATAATTCGCAAAACAAACGATAATTGACCAGTACTACTTGTCACAAATACAATAATGATTGTGCTATGTGCAAAACAAATACATACTATTCCTCTGATTCTCTATTTACGACCACTATTGATGTGCAAAAAAACACTGATGAGTACTACCCCTCTGGCAGTTTTCCCCTCAGTGCGGCACCTCCAATCGAACTTCAATTGAGGACACCAGCGGCTCTTGCCGGCTGACTCGTGCTGCCACCTCTCAGGGGGAGTTCCCTTGGCGGAAAAGTAAGTGGTGCTTTCTCAAAATGGGGGTACCCCATAAGCATCAAATCTGAATCATTGGTAGTAAGAAGTAAAAAGTAATGAAGCCAATAAAGCCAACTATTTTTCGGTTAGCCCTACTTGTAGAAACCACCAAGTAGGTGATGTAAAAAATCGTCGCGCAAAAAAACGAACAAATGGAATGCTTTAGGTAGAAAAAAATCGTTTGGGGAGGTTTTCTACTCCGGAACCGACCCACAGGTGGGGAGTTCTGTGGTTGATCTTACTTTCACACCCGAGAATTGTGGAATGGTTTGTATACGACCAATCAAAGATTGTTTTCTCAGTCATCAAACTCACAAAAACTGAGAGTAGAAATATCAACGTATGCAGGTTCAAAAAATGCATGCACATCAACGTTGACCTACACATCTGCATGAAACAATTGGGCGTGTCCGAAACTTTCACCATATCGCAAAAGTCCACAGTATCAATTACAGAAGCTCCTCCAACATGGATATTTGCCCAATCACTACACCATCAGAGAATCCCAAATTCAAAGGTGAAATTTTGCTCATCTCCCAGTGGAGCTGGCTTGATTTTCTCCAAGCCTCGTCCAAACGTTGAGTCAGTTTCTTCAACTCCACGTCCAACTCCAGGCGGGGCCTTCGATGAAAAGTGGGCTCTTTGGAACAGATCCCATCCAGCTATAAGGAAGCCTAAGGAAGTACTTGGACCCAAGCACTCTGCTTTCCGGATACGTTCTAGTCAACGATAATGCCTTAACTGAATGAACATTCAAGGTTCTGCAAGTACTGTAGTGGACTTCCCCTCACAACCAAGCTGAATGCCTTGCGTCGACAAAATAGTGGAAGGACGACAAATGACAAATCAAACTGTCCAGGGAAAAAAAGAAACTTACTTGACCAAACTATCTCATCTGAAACTTACTTGACCAAACTATCTCATCTTCGTATTGTCCCTTCGTCCAATTTTGGCCAAGCAAAAGAAAAGCAAGGAAATTAAAAGCTGTTTTTCTTCGTCCTTTCAAGAAAGAAAACCCGCTAGCCGCTAAGCGGGGTCGGAGCCTCACCTATCTTTTCATTACATTCAGTCCTACACTGAGATTCCGTTGCACCGGAAGCACCAGGACACGGTTGTAAACCTTGCAGGATCTACGCTAGTGGACATGATTTCCGGTATCCGCCAGTGATCCAACATGTCAAATCAGTCCCTTTCTATACATGGTTTGGCCATTCCCGGAAAGAAAGAAGAGATTCACATATTCACATTAAAGTGCGAGAACGTAGTTTCTAAGTACCTTTGGTATTCAACGCAGCCATCAAGAGTGTTTGGTGAGTAATAAGAAAGCTTCCGAAAAAAACATGATACGATACGCTCAATGATACGATTAAAACTTGCTTGTGTATTTGAAGAAAATATTGGTACCTATTCACATATTAAAAATGCCCCTGTTCCGGTGTCTTCTGACCGTTGTGTCAGTTTTGCTCGATGAGGATTCACGCCCTCCGCTTCCACTCCGAGTGCCATGGGTTTCCGGACACAAAGTGTGGCCAAGCGGACGACATAGCAGCTGCCAGTTGCAGAAAACAACAACACTTAATGCAAAGAATGGGCTTCACTGGGTGATTCCTTGATTATGTCAACAACTTCCACCACCACCACCACCACAGCCCACAACATTTACCATGTAAGTCATTTTGTTTACAAGTCCTCTTAGTTAGTCTATTCATTACCGTGAGCAAAAGTCAATTGCGCTTGGATCCATTTCTTGGAAGTGCGACTCATTCACCTAGGTCTGTGTGAAGCCGAGCCAAACAGGCGTATGTGTAGATACATACGTCTATGCAAATACAGATTCGAGTGGCGTGCTGTGAGCACCAATTCTTGTGAACTTGGAAACGTTATATGGAACTAGCTGCGAGTTGTAGGAGCAAATCAATGTTCTTTCAGTTCAGGCTGCCTTGTACTTACCACATTTGCATTCTTACGAAAGCACACGGAGCACTTCTGCTTCGAGAGTCTCATTGCTCAGAACACACTTGTTTATGTAAATAGAGGTGTCTAAGCAAGTACGTATGGATGGATGGATGGATGGATGGATGGATGGACGGATGGATGGAAGTGATAAACAGGTAAGCAAATATGTGTATAATCGCATATACATATATATATATATTTACATACATATATGCACGTGTGTATGTGGGAAAACTGCTGTTTGTGTGTGGACCTCAAGCAACCAACTGCAACCGTCATCCTTTCCGAATGGATCTAGATCGTTGTACCTGCTAGCGACCGTGTCTGACATGAACCGGTGTTTCGGGAAACAAGGCTTGCCTTGTCAGATCTCTTCAATGCCAACCTCTAGGGCTTGGATCTCCTATCAAACAATGGCTGTCCTTGCCTCGTAGTTCACGGATAGTTGGTCCGCCGGTCTGCCCTGTTGGTTCTATCACCAGTGTTTCAAACCGCAAACGAACGAATCTCTCCTGGCTAACACCAATCTCCATCTTTTTCACCCAGCAAGTCCACAACTGTACAGCGAGTGGTTTGCCAGTGCCTATCTTTGCCGAAAAGCAAGTAATCATCTTCAAATAAACAGGTATGGATATGGATCAAAACTGAGATGCCAGTTCAAGGTCCCAGAATTTCAGCTGGAGTCATTTTCAGCAAAAAGCCAACCAACCAATTTTTGTTGAAACATGCGTCTGATTTTTGATCCATACCCAAATCGGAGCGCCGCCACGTGCTTCGGCACCCGGTCTTTCGAATTTCTGCAGTTCAACAGGTCTGCAACCCAAGTCACTGGATTCCCCACTTGGCCTTCCAACCTTCCTTGGAAGCAAAGGGATTTTGGGGATCCCGGAGTAGATGTCAGACAAGGCACAGCAACATGTCAATATGGGATGGGCATTTTTGATATCATTGAATGACATATGACAATACTGTCAATCCATCATTGTCACTGTTGGTATGGCATTGTTGTAGTAGTTGTAGTAGTAGTAGTAGTTCTTCTTCCTTCTTTTTCTTTTTCTTTTTCTTTTTCCTCTTCTTCTTCTTCTTCTTCTTCTTCTTCTTCTTCTTCTTCTTCTTCTTCTTCTTCTTCTTCTTCTTCTTCTTCTTCTTAATTCCGTTAAGTCCTCCGCGTGCGTTTTGGTGTGCGCAAATCCCATAGGCACAACGAGTTTTTTGCATGTTTTTCATCCATGTGGCGTTTTTTCAGGGTTGGGGGGATGGGAATGTTGACGTTCGCCTGCATTTGCCAAGGCTGGTGATGCTACGCAGTGGACATGCGGGAAGTGTTGGTGTTGGGTCAATGGTTAGGTGCCGTGATGGGGTGGGCTGGTGTGGGGCATGTTAACGTTCGCTGGCATTTGCGGACTACGTTGATGCTACCTGACGGATGGGGGAAGACATTTCTGTAGATACACATAAAGACCCTACTTTTTTGGCCTTCAGTTATGATAAGTTTATGCTTACTGTAATGGTTAGTGATGGGGTGATATTTGATGGCTCATGATCGCAACATGGCCTTTGGTTTGGCATCTGTAAAAGATGCAAGCTGAGTGGTTCATGGTTGTATCTGACTGATCATTAATCCATGAAGTTTGCTAGACGACAACGCCTGGCTGAAAGTGTGACAAAATAAACACGAAGCTGGCGCCGCGCGCGGACCATGATCCGGAACGTCGTTCCTTCCGTTCTCGTTGTGGTGTTGTTGTTGTTGTTGTTGTTGTTGTTGTTGTTGTTGTTGTCGTCGTTGCAGTTGCTAGTGACTAGCTGCTAGTGTTAACAACATTATCATTGAATCTGAGTCTGCAATAAGCATTGTCACAACCATTTTGGCTACAAATATGACACCGTATTCCAACAAAAAAATGGCTCCATGCGTTGGAAAGGAACCTTTGCGAATCTTAAGTGTGGGTCACAACCATCGGCCTTTGCTCCATCCAAGTTCAACTTGCCAACATGGTCAGCAGATATGACTCCACCTTAGTGCTACAGCTATCAGCTGGTCAAATGTTTGCCCTACACCAATGGGTTTTTTTCTGCTACTTACTACTTAGTATCATTTCACCAAGAAGTGGCAACTGCGTGTCATAAACGTACATTTTTTTGGTGCCTCATTCTCTGGTTGCTGTTTCGCAATGGTTCCCCGATCACCCAATGGCCCCCGGCTGCATCTGACTCCGAGCATCGATGTCCAAACTGGCGTCCTTTTGGGTATGGGCAACGGCCTCGTCGAAGTATCGGCTGTCGGCGCCGTTGCTCTGCCTGCAAATTTCACGCCCCGTGAAGCACAGAACCACAGATTCAGTCAAGGTCTTAATCAGCTGACAGCGCCAACAACTAGGACTAACATGGGGTTCCAAATCAAAAAGTTTACTAAAACGTGATCATATAAGCACGGCTAGTTGGAGTTAGAGTTTAGTCAGTGCAGAACCACTTGGAGTTGGAGTATTTATCTCATATTTGGCCGGGATCCGTTCAATGATATGTAATGGAATGGCTATGGCCCACTCGTATCAATCATAGTCCATTGATCTTCCAACATTCGTCTAGCACTTGCGCAACTCATAAGCTACCATTGCCCACCACACGTGTTCCATGGGCTTCTCTCAGTACATTGAGCCGGCCCTCACCGGCTCCCCCCATGCGGCTCTCCAAGCTGCCGATGTGCCAAGGTGAGTTCCTCGAGTTGGAGATCACTTCCAAGAACGTCTAGGGATCTAGGTTGGAAAAGCCAATCATTTGGTGGTGAAAACAGCCGGCAGAAACCAAGCAACGAGTCAACTTGCCTTTTTCCCCACCCAGTGATTGCCAAGACATGCTTTGTGAAGCATAAGCAAAGCCAGGCACAAAGGAGTTCCGATCAAGAAAACATGCTGGAAATAATGGGCACAATAGATGAGGAAAATCACGAGGAGCGGAGAATGAAGCACTTAGAATTAGGAGATTGGGTACGAGCAAGAAAAATGTCTTCAGATAGATAAATCCAATAAAAGGTGGCTGGGAGGAGTATCTACAAATGCTAACGAAAATGCGGAATAAAGAGGTTTAAACTGTTTATGTTTCTTGGCCAGTGAGAGATCCAGCTAGATGTTGATCCATATCCAAAATGCTGGGCTTTGGTTGACTAAACTCCCATGTTGTATCAGTTGCATCTGCTTGTTGTTTCATCTCCGCCCCGTCAAGGCTCAGCAATCCACTGTCGCATGGCATCGTCGGGGTTGGGATCCACCAACAAAGCCCGGATGGACTGCAGGCATTTCACAACGCTGAGCGAAGGGCTCCAAGAGTCCTTGAGGATATCCAAACCTCATTGGCGATGCCCGAGCCAGCACGACCCCTGGCACAACAAGTGGTGAATCATTGTTGTGGGGAGCAGTTGACCGACATTGCCCGTTAAAATTAGTCAGTGTTCAATGATCTCTGGATACAAGCCAGTGTAATATGCCGCGATGATTATATTGATCTCAATTGAGGCTTGGACAAGATTCATCATATCTGCCCGCTAGTGATACCCCCTATGCTGCATGACTGCATTCACATTAAATGTTGTTTCTTTGCTCATGTAAAACATATGGTTTTCCACCTCGCGTGGTGGAACAGCTGTGCTTTGATAGATCTGCTATGCCTCTACCAGTGCGCAAAGCAAGAACAAGACTTGAAGAGTAGCAGACACCATGGAGCCGTCATGTCACCAAGAAGTCACTTCTGACACAGCAAAGGTTAGACAAGGTCCAAATGGTCCAAGAAACAAATGGCACCATTTGCGTTCACATTGCAGTGATAGATCGGAGTGTGGAAGTTGATCTTCGGAGGATTGAAAGGATAGTCGTTCCTGGCATTGACCGAACTCAATTCGCATGCCTGCTGGCTTTACAACTCGAAGATTCATATGAGTTTTGGTGTCTTATTCCAGTACGCAGAACTCCGAATGCTCGTGACGGACCCATGTTTGGTCTAAATCTACTCTCTGCTGCAAAACGACAATAAAAGTCAAGTTTGGTGAAAGACTACCATCAACAGTCAACAGTTCAACGAGCATAAATCCATATAAATCCTATTTCAACGACTTACCCGCTGTTTTCACCAAGCGGTTGGTATCACCCGTGGGTTGCCATGGCCATGCCCAGCGTCGGCAAGACCACGTCCAAGGCGAAGATGCCGCCCACAAAGGGGCTCCCCGGAGGACCTTCCAACAGCACGCGCCAGTAGCTGAGGTCTTCCTGAGCGAATCACATGGAGCTAAGTGATTTATAACATGATTCATCATGATTCTTTCATATGTTTATCTGATATTATAAAGTATTGTATCATATGTTTATCTTATATCATAAAGTATTCCATCATATGTTTATCTGATTTAGTTAGTGCATGACTATCATATAATTGTACAACATTGCATGATACCTGCTTTACACTATGTTTACATTATTGAATATGTGTAAAACATTTTATATGAATGTTTAGTAACATTATATGTATTATCATGTAAATAAAGGTATTTGTTCACATAGTTGACATGTAAAAAATGTAAATCTCCAAAGTATAGAAACTTGGAGACAAACAGAGATTTCTATCTATCAATTTATCTAAATACAGGCACTCGACTGAAAAGCTGGTCGATTGGACAATCTCGCTGGTTACCCAATGATTCGCCAAAGTCTCAATGAATATGCCTTGATCAAATGGCTTAATCTCAAATGACCGGCCATCAGGAATATGGATCTTCCATTGGCAATCGTTAACATCTACAAACAACCCCTCGTTTGCCATCATTCAGATTTGATCATACACTATGAATCAACATCAACCATTCATATCCACTATGAATGCTCATCAACCATTCATCATAAACCAAGCATTCGTCATATCACTATGAATCCACGACCATGCCCAGCATTTCAAAGCTCCAACGCGAGGTCCAGTGGCCGAGGGGAAGACGTGGATGCCCTCGAGCACCACATTGCTGATCTGCTTCAGCTCGGACAGCACTCGCTTCACGGCACCGGGGCCCAGGGGAGTCGCCTGCGCAGTGAAGACGCGATGATGGAAAAACTCTGGGAAAACTGAACCATTCGAAACCATGAACGAAAAGTCAACCATTGACTGTCAACAGATTCAACAGATCTTCAGAAAACATGGAAAAAAAGAGTTATAGCATCTTTTGTGCTTTGGCAGAAGTGCAGCAGCGTGAAGCGTCTCCGTCCAATGACATAATCATCTCGCTGGTCTTTGACATCAATTTTAATAGGGGGTGTCTTCAGAGTTTCAATGTCCAGACCCCTTGTGATGCCACAAATAATTCTCCAACAGAATGTATATGCATATAATTCAATCAATTTATTAATTCTCATTCGCCAACAATTGTTAGAATGATGATGACGTCCAGCATATGGCAGTGGGTCAGTTCACCCTGTACCCCTGGTTCCCCTATCATTTACCATTTTTTTCCTACTATTATTGGTGGGTCATTATCCAATTATCAACCATTATTGGTTGGTTAAGAGCTTGACCCATAGCCATATAGCTGGTATATCCGCTATTATTGTTGGTTGTCATTCCCTATTATGGACCATTAATCATTGTTGTTGGTTGGTTAAGTAGTCGTTGCCATCATTCTCCAAGCTCGCCTTGTTGCGGGACGCCTCCACGGAGCCCAGCGATACCACTTTGGCACTGGCGTAGCGAGCCTGGAGCAGGTTGAAGTCAGCGTCAAAGCAATGGATTGGGAAATGTGGTCTGCCTTCAATCTCGAACGTCTAAAAACTTGATGTTTAAAAAAAAGGCATGAATACATGTGAATATGTATATATATAAATATATACATACATATATACATACATATATACATACATATATATATATATATATAATCTACATATATGTGTGTATATATACAAAAAATCAGTCTCTGACCCCTGATCTGCAACGTTTGTTCATTTGGTGAATCCTTGGTGGCCGTCCTTGGTGGCATCCGGCGCCCGTGGCACGTTGGAGCCCTGGATGATTTCGCGCTGCACAACGGAGCGGAAGTCCACCTGGGGCCGATCAGGGGGTGCATCGTGGGTAGACACACGGATACGGAGTGCGCCTGCCTTGATTCTGGTGGAAGGATAAAAGAAAAGGTTTGCAAACAAAACTCTTAGAGTGAGATATTCGTATTGCTACGTCAGATGGAATCCTTTCATTTGTTGGGGGAAATAACTCTATCAACCCCATCTATTTGCACCCCGCCCCCAAGAAAGCGCACCTGTCGCGGCGCGAAGGGCGGCTTTTCAGCTCCTCCACGGCGAGCCTTCAGCGACACCACAGCCTCCGATTCCAGGAGCTCAAAGCCTACGCGAAGGCACTTGGAAACGGCAGCACGGCAGGAGGACATCAGGAGAGGCACAGGGGGGATCCCGTAGCTCAGCACAATGGCAACCAGCTCTATTCTTGACTTGCTGATGTTGCTTGCCAATAACAATTGCCATTTTTTGTCAACTATCAGTTTACTGATTATATGACTATTCTTGACCAAAGTGATGTCATATAATCCATCGTAATTGGTTGGTTCTCCTGCGTTCGATACAACCATGGGATGATTGAAGAACCATGATCAAATGGGATGTAACCAATACTTGTACAAATCTAAAGTGAAAGCAAATATGTGATATCTTTCCAAAGTCCATATATACATATACAGATATATATATATATACAGTTATACAGCTATCTTTGTTTGTGCAGACCCTGCCACAGGCACCACAGGAATGGGCCTTCCCCCAGGTGTGAGATCTGGTAGCACTGGCCCTCCGTGGCCGTGACGATGCGCCGCAGGTCTGCATCCGGGTTGTTTCCCACGATGATGGCCTCGAGCTGGGGACCAGTTCAAGTCATGTGAGATCCACTGGAGCTGGGAGGGGTCACCCCTCAGCTGCTTCCAGTGGCGCTACATCCACTGGAGCCGTTCATCTCAGAGCTACTGGAGATTTTGCATCTTCGAAGAATCCACGGAGTTCTGCACACAGTTGGGATGACTCCGAGGCCCCCGGCATCGACCACTGCTCCGATGGCATTCACCGCTTCGCAGGCGGCTTCCGGGGATACGCCCGCATTGTTCTGACCTCAGCAAGCCTGGAAGATGGGAGCTGCCAAGTATGGGATATATATATATATATATGATATACTCAAAGTATCGGTTGGTTAAGTTATGTCAGTCACAGCCTTTTTCTCCGGTTGGTTACTCCCAACCATGCCGAGCCACCGTCCGTGAGGACCAAGACTCGCAAGTCCACTTGCGACTCCGGCGTGAAGTACTTCCTCAGCATGGCTCAAAGCGATGGGAACTCAACCCATTCTGGATATTAACTATCCTTTTGGAATTGAAGCCAAAAAGAAGCCAAAAAATTATATATATATATATATATCCTTTTGGAATTGGAAGTTGGCCCATTCTGGATAGTTGATGGCCGCAGTTGGTTGTTGTGATAGCATCCTGCAGCAGTTCGGAGATGACCCGTGCATCGTACGGATGTATCTATAGCCATGTTGGGAATCCCAGTTCTGACCATTGGTGCGGGGAAACAGTCAATCGGTTGGGGTACACCATTTTTGGACATCTGTACGGAGATGAACCAGCAACAGAGGCATCTTGTCGATATATCGGGTACCACCAGTCTTTGGGAAGAGAAGTGTTTCTTTGTGAATGGTCTTGCTTTTGAAACTGAAATTGCAACTGGTCGCACACAAGCATTGATCACATTCAAGCTGCTGCAGCATCTTTGTCGCTTCCACGATGGATGAGTAGATCGCAGTTTGACCGCGTTTCTTCATGTCATCCACGACAGCTTCAAAGCGGTCTAGGCTCGGGGTGGTATCCTAGGCTGCTCCCACCGTGTTGCCAATCAAGCTCTGAGAAATGCCGGCAGGATCATCATCACCATTATCATAATCATCATCAACCGTTGCATCAAGCTTTAACAAACATTAGTAATCGGAACAGGTCATGAGACTGTTCACACTCGTGTCCCCGTCAAAACCTTGGCCTGAAGGATGGCTAGGGATAACAATTTGTGAACAAGTTTTCCATCGGGCAAAACCACTCTGGCCACCAAATTGGCAAATGGAAATCCATAAAAACGCTTGAAGTTCAAAGGATCCAACAGATATTCCACCTTGTCGTCGAATTGAAGCAAGCCAAGGTGATACCTTGGTGAATGGCAAAGGCCACCGTTTGGACAATCTCAAGATGGCTTCTGGAGATCAGCTGTATAAGAAGCAAGTGATGGACGTATCCACTTGCTAGGTTGATCCGAAATTCCTGGGCCATTGCGAGACAGTTTTCTACATTCAGCTGTCGGTTGTGGGCAGAATGCAGATGGGGCGCTTGCCATCACCCATGCTCTCCACACGATCTCCTGGGCTGTGGGAGGATGTGGGAGGATTCCATCTGCCAAAGCTAGGTTATGATAAACCTCGGTCACCGGTCTAGAAGTCTGTTGATTAGTTCTCATTATTTTCTAGTACAGTATTTGTTATAGAAATGTATCTATCAATCTATCAGGTATAACTATACTGTAATTATTTTCACTATTTTCTAGCAAATAAATATTCGTTAACCTCTGCATCTTTGTGACACTCAGTCAGCAGAGCCAAGCTAACCATGACGCTGCCAAGTTTCTGAAGGCATAAAACATGGCCTTAGAGCACGTCCAGTTCATTGCAGGTGGCCACTCCCAATGACCCACACGAGACCACCATTTCAAGCTCCACATGTCACACCCCACCCCAAACCTTCACAGCTTCCATGCGAGTTCGCTGTGCCACGGAGTCCCTAGTTTCACCTCAGCGATCAGCACCCGGGTGCTACCAGCTATACGGATAACCACTGGATAACCTCTGCATGACATGTGTCATTTCTGCTGTTTTTTTAAATACATTTCAAGCCAAGATTTTAGTATATAATTACAATTACACCTACTGGTTACCAAATCTTGATGTCAGAATTGCATTCCTATACTTCTTGTTCTCCGTTGGTTTCTGGCTGACTTTATCGTTTGCTGCATAGACATGATACAGCCGCAGTGATGTCGAGGCGGGGCTGCATCGAAAATATGTCAAGTGTTGATGGTCAGCGGAGTCAGCGGCACCAAGTGCGGCATCATCAATAGTTGATGAACTCATGGCGGTTGCTATTTGTTCGTGGTCCATTCAGAAAATTGCATTGTTTTTTTCAGCTCACCACATGGTTTCTGTTACCAATTGATGGTCTGATGCTCTTGCCTTTGGTTCCGCCATGGCATCGAAGCGAACACTGCAGTCAGATCTTCACGGTGCAGTTTGAAGCACAGTCAGACTTTCGTTTGTCCAACAAATGTTCCTTCGTTTGAATACATACTTTTCCTGCGAATTCTATTTCAAGAGGGCCTATCTTCGTTTCGAAGCTTCTCTTGGCAGTTCTGTTTTCCAAGATACTGACGCAGTGATTTTTGGTGCAACCCATTGGCCTTTCACAATGTTCAGCGTGACCTCTGCAAAGGGCGTCCCCATAGATCCTGTGGCTGGAGATCACAACCCAGTGGCAAGCTGCAAGAGAAGAAGAAGAAGAAGAAGAAGAAGAAGAAGAAGAAGAAGACATCAAAGATACTCAAACATGGCGAAAACACGTGCTGTTGTACTCATCACTAAAAACTAAAAATGACATGTTCAAGGACCAGACAGGACCAAACATTCTTTCACATGAGCATCGATTTTCAACTTTTTGGCGTATGTCTCACTTGAGCTATCAGCTCTAACAACCAGTAAAGATGTTTCCATCAAGCTGGTTGGAGCTTCTTCTTCTTCTTCATCATCATCATCATCATCATCATCATCCTGCTGTTTATTTCCTATCTGCGTCAGTATGCTCCCTATTCAATGACCCAAAAGCATCTCATCAGCTTCAATTCCCTCGGTGCGTTCTAAAGGTCGCCCGGGGGGCCCCTGACTTTGCCCGTTCTCCTTCCTTCTCTCCCTGCCCTTCCCCTTCTCCATACCTTCTGGTCCCTTCTTCAGTCACTTCTTCAGTCCCTTCTTCAGTCCTTTCCCCTTTCAGCCCTTTCTATCCGATTCTATCCCTTTCTTCTCTCCTGATCGGTCAATGCAAATCGCAATCACCTCTTGCGGAGCCACTGGAGGTGGCGGAGACTCAGGCAAGGAAGCATCGGGGACCTCAGCGCAAGGCAACTGCAACCAACATCTCTGTCCGTGTCCAACTAGTTGCACCTTGTATGACCTTGTTCTCTCATGAAACAATTGGCATGTCCCGCTTTTGCTCGTATAGGAAGACTTTGCTCCAGCCAGCAAGGCACTTCAGAGACGGCGCACCAGGAATCTGCCTGAAACGACATGTCGCATCTGCGGAACACACGATGGACACAACACATGTTGCCTCGGAGCCGCCGCAAACCTCTGCCACAGCTTGTCGAAGCTTCTGGGCAGTCACCAGTTTCCTCACCAGATCTCAGATCTCGCTACAAAAAGAGAAAGCTTTGATTGAGACGAAGACCTGGTGTGGGGACCTGTTGTGATTGTCATCTCGTGTTGGGGGTCGCAACATGTGCACTTCGCATCAAAGTGGCAACTCTGTTGAAATACACCGCACCCAACAGCTGTCAAGCAGCAACTGCAAAGTTCGAATGATCTCCTCGGCCATCTGTGCCTTGAACATTTGCAGAGAAAGGTTTGGTAGCAACAGGTTTTACCAAGAATGTTCAATCTTCAAGCTGAAGCAACTTGAGGAACTCGGTATCAATGCACTAAATTTAACGACAAGATTAAGCAAACGCTCAAGTGAGGACGGGTTCCATTCAATGCTTGTCAGTCCACAGTTGATCAGCTACTGAGCCCATTGATTCAGTTATCAAATTTGGTGTTGAGTGTTGAGAAACCACAACATATTAGGGTTTACTGATTTGTGGTGGTTTCCGTATCAATAATTGGGTGGTTTAAGATCACCACCCTTTATGGACAACTTGCGATAGGGCACGACCAAATTTTCTTGCTACATTTTGAGTGAAGTGGCATCGATCATCTTGAAGTCGTCAAGGCACGCAACCTGTCTCAATCAGGAACCACGACTACACAACAAAGATACAGAATCAATCTCAAGATCCCAAGCACGAAACACTAAAGCTGGACGGTTCCAAGATAACGACTGGTTCAACTACCAATCAAAGCATTAAAGTGATGACCCCACCAAGCTCAAGGGCCGGTCTAGTCACTGGCCAAGTCAATCAAACAACAACTGAACCAAGGAACATCTGTGACTTCAATGATCTTCTCGGCATACTTCCCGAGGCCTTTGTTCTCCAGAAAGTCAGTCACCTGGGTGGAGTTGGATTGCCGAATCCACCGGATTAAAGAACCAAGAACCAACCAAATGTCAGCATTTTCTCTGAGATTTCCAGCCTCCAAACTCCTATGTCAGGCCCCAATTGGCCATATTCATCTAATTTGGCGCCGAGATGCTGCCTTCATCTTCACAGTTTCATCAACGACTTCCCACTCAGCCATGGCAACTTGGGCTTCACCGGACCCGTTGCGACGAACCAAAACTGCAGCTGTGCCCGAAACGAGCGAAGAGCATCGAAGAGCATCGAAGAGCTGCAACGGAAATGAGATCTGGAATGACAACTCTTTGCAAAATGAATATGCGGACGCAACTTCAAATGCCCAAATTCCTGAGGATATTTGATTAAGATTGGATTTGCCAGTTTACCGGTCATGATCATACCCTATATACCAAATTTGTGAGGTTGTCATTCAAAATTTAATTTGAAATAGTAATGACAATTATTGGTGATTAAGGGTTTATCCGGACAGTTCCCTGCTGACATCCACCAAACCCAATAACTGCAATATGATGGTATTGCAATCAGAAGTGACTAATAACAATAAACAAAACGGTACAGCAAGAACTGCGTCGCAACAATTTTGCCAAGACACCATGGGTAATTGCATTTGGAGACAAATCAGCAGACCGAGAGATTCGTTTGTCAGACATGTTTTTTTGTGAATTTTCACCATGGGTTTCGAAGGAAGCCTCCACATGTTCGATCTCATCCGGACTATCTTCGGCACCAAGCAAACACGACGTTTGTTCAGAAACAAATTGCGTTTGATAACCACAGGCCGGATTGTGACCTTCACCTAAGATGGATGATTGCCACGAAAATATCACCGATTTTTTGATTTCCATGTGGCAAGCATTAAATTTGTTTCGTTTTTTCCTCCTGAATCCGTGAAACGCATGCATGTCCTGTGGACGATCTGGTTTCATTAAACAAAAAAAACTGTGAACAAAAGCGCCGCCTGAACAAAAACTACAATTACAAAAAACTACCCGCAAATAACTGCCATGAACGACGACCGCAGAAACAACCCACAGCCACCGACCAACAACAATGGTTAGGACAACGAACAATGAACCACCACTACCCCTACAACCATCAACCCTACGCCAACGGCAAAACCAATGCCAAGACCAACGCAAATATCAACACAACCGCCACCACCACCACCACCACCACCACCACCAACAACAACAACGACAACGACAACGACAACAACAACGACAACGACAACGACCACGACGACAACAACGCAACGACCACGACAACGACAACGACAACGACAACGACAAGGACAACGACAACGACCACGACGACGACGACGACAACAACAACAACAACAACAGCAACAACAACAACAGCCGCAACAACAACAGCAGCAGCAGCAGCAGCAACAGCAGCAACAGCAACAACAACAACAGCCGCAACAACAACAGCAGCAGCAGCAGCAGCAACAGCAGCAACAACAACAACAACAACAACAACAACAACAGCAACAACAACAACAGACGCAACAACAACAGCAGCAACAGCAGCAGCAACAGCAGCAACAGCAACAACAACAACAACAACAACAACAACAACAACAA
>VSDK01003354.1:5081-21078 GCA_009767595.1 Symbiodinium kawagutii | reverse complement strand
GGAACGAAGGGCGGTTGGATGATCCATTGACCATGTATCACCATGAAAACTATGAACCATGAAATGTGACTACTGAAGGAACATCATTAGAAGATTATGAACCATAGAAGATTGACCACGTACCACCATTAGAAATCATCAATCACCATGACTAATGAAGGAACCACCGCCTTTCATTCATATGGCTGTGGGTCAAAACCCTTAGTCCCCCTGGTTCCCCCATCATGAACCAGGCCGTTTTCCCTATTATAGTTGCTTAATATTGATGGTTAATTGCTTGACCCAGCTCGCCATATATAGCTGGTATATATCCCCTATAATTGCTAGTTATTATCCCCCATTAATAACCATTAACCAGCTATTTTTGTTGGTTAACTGCTTGACCCAGCTCGCCATATGTAACCTTCATCCCATATGACTTAGCTACCAGATCGCCTGTGAGCTCGAGCCGCAAGAACGCGCAGCACAAGGTTCATCGCCTGGTCAGCCAAATGATGTGCGGTCCATGGATATGGTGAGCTGGGTCCCCCTGAGTACGACTGACTGTTCACATCGGATAAATGACTAGATTGTATAGCTGAGCTGTTGGGATGTGAAGGAAAATGCATTTTTGGTGATCTATGCTTCTGACCCATCCCCAACCCAGAACAACCACCCAACAGTTCACAATACATGCGCCGGTTTCATCGTGACTATGTGGGATTTTGTCCAAAGAAAAGGGACAAAATGCTTTCAAAACTGGCAAAGCTCGGTGCATTGTGGCTGTGGGTCAAAACCCCGTACCCCTGGTTCCCCTATCATTAACCATTGTTTCCCCTATTATTGTTGGTCATTATTCCCCATTGGTTGGTTGGTCAATATTGACCCATTGCCTTGTAAAAGTCCATCTGGATCTGTTTGTCTGCCGATCTCTCCTTGAACTCAGGGCCTGGATACTGCCAACTTGCAACCCAGCCAGCCAAATCCAGAGGCACCAAAGCTGTCTTAGCAAGTTCAAGGAATCCTTGGTTGATTCCTCGTGCGGTCAAAACCCTTTGTGCTGCGTAGTGATCCCCAGATCTTGAACCATTTTTGTTCACATGCCAGGTCTTCCGGACCAATTCCGGCATGATCTCAGTGGTCATGACTCACTATAATTAGTACATTCACTTTACCTGGTCAGTGCTTGAACCAACCCCGTGAAAAATATGAGTCAACTCACCAACCATTTGCTAATGCTAGGGAAACAGCCACCAACAAGTTTTCCTCCGGCCAAAAAATCCGTTGCTCGATCGGTTTTTTGCTTCCTCTCATTTTCGAACATTGAGATCCTTTCAAGTCGCGTGAAGCCATGGTCGTTCATTGATTTTTCCTGAAGGAAATAGTAGGCATATTGGCATATTGCTGTGGGTTACTGTGCCCCATGATTGAAGTTTATATAATATTGATCCATAGCCAGATTGTGTTGGTTTTAACATCCCTATCAACCAACTGGCTATGGGTCAAAACCCTGTACCCCTGGTTCCCCCATCATTAACCATTGTTTTCTTTATTATTGTTGTGGATTATCCCCCATGAAATTGGTCGGTGAACTGCTTGACCCATAGCCAATTGGATAGCTAAAACCAATTATATAACATACTATTGATTGATAAACCATGAGTTAACCATCCCACACTATTGATTGTTAATTGTGTTGGTTCTAACATCCCTACCAATTGGAGGACCAGGATGGCCATAGCTCAGCAGTCTTTGATTCACAAACGGGCTCACACCTGGTTCCCACACCTCCCCGCGGCGCCTCTGGTTTGACGACCGCGAGTGCCTCTTCAGAGCTTTGGGTTGCTGCTTCCGTGGAAAGGCATGGGGATGGGGCATGTACAGATCTCAATATATAGATATATATATATATATATGTATATATTTGCTTATTTTTATATATATATATATATATATGTATATATTTTTTCAAATAGTCTGTTTATTCATTTATGCATTTATCTATCTATGTACTTACATTGTGGAATTGAACATATTATACATATATACAGCATATATAAGATGGTTGCAAACACACAAGCGGATAAGCTTTGTAGCAGCATCCGATTTCACACCAGTCCCTGCGACCAAGAATAATCAGAGGTCGGCATCACCAAACAAATGTAGGGTCATATATATATATGTATATATACACATATACATATATATGTCTATAGAGAGTCACGTTGAGATCATTGAAGGTGACTCCGCAATTTCATGCATACGTTCATAGGTTTTGTTGAACGATATCCCGTGGCAGTCAGCATTTGCCAGGACAATGATCTCAGTTCCAGCGGAGGATTCAACATCGCATGCTGCTCCACGAACTCCCGTACTGTGAACCGTTAGTTTTGGTTGTAGTAACCATTACCCGGACATCTACCTATAACATGACCCAAATGTAAGTAAACATTCCATGTGCAAGGAGGGTCCGGATTGGTTAACGCTTACTTGTAGTGTAAGCATTGTGATACTTGTTACTTGACCACTATTTGATCATCAGTTGGCCCTTAGTTTCAGTACCCAATGGTGAATCACTAGTTGATCATTGGTTAACCCTCAAATCACCAATATCAAACATTAGTTAGTCGTTCACCAAAAGTTGATTTTGGGTGATTAAGTTAACCATTGGTTGATTTTGAGTTCAACAAACATTAACCATGCTAATGGTTTGACTAACCAACATGTAAACCGTTAGTTACCAATATCAACAACATATTTGTAAACAATACTAGTCATTAGTTGTATACTGATGTTGAACGATAGTTCCACAAGTAGTTACGTAGTTACGAACCACCTGAAGTACCAACATGTCAACCACGTTAACTAATCCTTCAACCAACATCTTCTCAACCACTCACCGACCGCTACCAACTGATCACCTATGGCCTCAGCCGCTTCCATCAGATCCTTCTGAGGCAGATTCAACACTTCCTGGCCACCGCAACTGCAGCTGATTGAGTAACCAACAACTGGTTGACTTAGGAACCATCGTTGGCAGATGGCTAATGATGGCTGATATAATCAGTATATAATCACCAAATAACTGATTATTCATGATGATTGATGCTGGATATTTGGATGGCCAATCACGGTTCGTTGTGTGGTTCATGATGATGGTTGGTGACGGTGAATGACAATCCATGATATCAGTCAGTGATAATCCATGATGATGAATGATTCCTCAATACAGTGATGGTAGTGAATGATGGCAACCACATGATCATAGCTTTTGGATTTGGCTTATAAACCAACCTAAAACTGAGGCCCAAGTCTGTAGGGCTGCAAGTTTTACCATGAATTCTCCAGCACACCTCTCACATCCATGTGCATCACCAGCATGCCACAACTATCATGGCTGACTCATTAGTGATTGCAGTAATCATGGCTGACGCATGGGCATCTGGCCAAAGCAATTCCATGCAATTTCCATAGTTTCTGAGAAACGGAGGTAGTAGCAAACCCAGCAATGACTACTGAACCATACGGGGGCGGCCCAGGGTCCTGTCAACACTGCTTGTTAGCTGTCAACCAGCTGTTTATCTTCAGTACGTATCGATATCAACTGTGTTAACCACCCATCACTCTCTTTATCATCAACATGAGATAGGATATCAGTGGTCAAAACACTACTGTAATCTGTATCTATCAATTTGTATTGGCAGTAGCTAGTACCATCACTTGGAAGCAAGGTCTATTGATATCCATTCTCATCGCCTCTACTTGCTCGAGAACGCACCGTTCTATTCGCATGAAGCTTTCGGTCAACCACGTACCGTTGGAAAAAGACCTCGACCAACAACTGAGATCCACTTGTGGTGCGTTGCGATGGGCATGGGGTCCTCATGACCAATGACTGGTGGCGAAACATGTGGTGATGACTACTGGCTATTCATAGCAACCATCGCTGGTTGATGGATCCAGAATGCTGAGATATCAACGGTACGGATCAGAGTTAAATCACTTCGGGAAGGGTTGTCTCACAATTCATCACTGGATCAGGTTCCGAAGGGTTGGCCAGTTGGCCGCGCCAGCGAGGCCTCGTCTTCTGCATGAAGAAGAGTTTCCAACGCCAACTTCACCAGCTCCATGTCCACCAATCTCGCCAGCAGAACGTGGCATGGCGGTTGGCCCGATTTCCAAAGGCTTCGCCACAGAAGCGGTCACGACAGGAACAGATCGAGGCAATGCCAAGCAACCAAAGATACCACTGACAATGAAGTTCTTGGCTGATTATACCCAATCGCATCATGAATGTATTGATTATACCCTATCCCAAAGTTCCACAGATGCTGTTGCGGTATAGATAGTTTACCACACTCAATGCTGAATAATGGTTCGTACTGGTATCAGATAATCAGGGCTGATACTGATCATTGCTTGGGAATGGTTTACAATGGAAAATGACCCTTGCATCATTTACAAGTCCCATTGTTGATGTGTTGCGTGATAGCGGAAATGATCCATCATGATGGATAGCAAATTGTTCTTCACCATTCTGGTTATCTAAAATTGGCACTTCGCGGAGGTCTGTGAGCTGTGAAGAAGTCTGTAAGCATCGTCCTCCCCAACACGTGGTGCTTTCTCAAGTGATTGGGAACTCCAAAAATGGTTGGTTTGTTACCATTCATTACCTACAAATGATTAATAAAGTGCATTATTTTTGGTAATAAACCAACCATTATTAACATATAGTAGCTAATGTAGATAATCTACAACTGGTTTATTACCATTCACCATTCTTTGGGTGTACCCCTACGACTTGAGCGGCACACCCTGCTGTGCAAGCCACATCCAGCGGCACGCACATCAGCTGATGGCAGAAAACCCGCCTCAAGTTCGAAACGATGCAGAGAACTTGGATGGACTCCCTCACTGTCACCTGATGACAAACCAGCTGCGGTCGTCTGGGTGGCTGAGGCTCGATGATGTTCGATATATTCAGCGGCAAGCAAACAAAAGTTCAGTAGGCAGGGAACATCATCAAGAGTTGCCAACTCTTGTCAGCACAATCAGCCACCAACATGATTTATGATGGTTTAGTTGTGGAAATCCAACATCTGGAACCGACACAACTGACAAACATGCACAAACAATCGTGAACAACGACAACAACAACCACAACAACAACAACAACAACAACAACAACAACAACAACAACAACAACAACAACAATGCTCTGTGCACACTCGGACCTGGATTAATCTTTCTGATTTCGTCAATGCAAGCCAACCCTTAGAGCCAGCCAGCAACTACATAGTCTCAGAATTCTTTTTGCAACTATTATGGTTGTAAATAGATTGGGAATATATCAGCAACTATCCACAAATGTTCAAGCTATAGAATATGTGCAAGTGTAAAAAGAGAAAACATAGAACAGATTTACTTGGATTCAATCGGAACCAACTACTGTACCAAAAAATATCAAAAACTGCCCCCACTTCACACATGTCAATCAGAAAATCCTGGTCAACAAATCCAAGGCTTCGTAAAGACATCCATGGCCCGCAGCTGGTCAGCTTTTTATGGGTCAGCAGCTTCCGCCAGGGTCGATCGTTAGTTAACCATAGTTGCTCGCTATGGTCGAACAACTGTGAAAGCTTTCTACTGCTTGGTGGTTGAACCACCCCCTTGAAAAATATGCTTGTCAACCAACCAGTTGTTAATAATTACTAGGAAAAGTAAAGAATGTCAATCAAACCACCAACCAGCTTTCTATGATTGGTTGACCACCTTTGGAGTAGCTGGCCTGCGAATCATGTCGCGGAAACAGGTCGGCCACGTTTGCATGCATAGACAAGAATAATCAAGAATATATGTATATATGTTAATACACTTTAAATCAACATCAACGTTTTATTCCCACTGATGCGGCATCAGTATATCTACATACACAGGTGTTTTCGAACGAATGTATGATCATGTATTTTTAAGTTACGATTTATCAAGTATCGTATAGTAACGTCACAATGAAGAAAATGTCCAGTAACTGGTTTTGAAACCCTGTTGGTTCATTTGCAGGCAATGTGTTTCCCATGCCGGCCTGATCTTTCAGTTGTCCAAGACGCCTAGGCTCACAAGATCCAAGATTATTATGATTATTTCCATGCGGGTGATTGAAAGCAACACGACCATTAGTCATCAGTAATCTGGTTGGTGGTTGAACCACCCCTATGAAAATATTAGTCAACCAACAATTTGTTGATGGCTACTGGGCAAATTAAAGCATATCTAATACCACCAACCAGTAATCTATCCGTGAACTCGCAGAACACTGCCAGAAACAACAACTGCGACAGCCAAACGTAAAATCCCATCCACCAAAGGGGTAAACTGTTTATATATTGCTAGTTGTGTTCAATCATTTGAATTGTTTTTTTCATGTTAACTTGAGGCTGGAAAATCTTGGAAACCTTCGTTCTTCGAGGGTATTTGCAGAATTTTGTAGCCACATGGTGCCACATTTCATAGGTTTCAAAAACAATTCAACGTTCAATCGAGTGTTTTTCTCGAGGCTGGAAATTACGGAAATCATTCCTGAATGAAATTTACGGATTAGGTAGATTTGGTTGACTGGATAGATTCGATAGATTGACTATAGAGATAGATAGGGATAGATAGATAGATAGATAGATAGATAGATAGATAGATAGATAGATAGCTAGATAGATGCTTAGTTAGCCAAATAGATATCTCGATGGATGAACGGATAGCTAGATAGATACAACGGAGCAAATACATCGATATATATATATATATGTAAGTGGATCACGTTTGATGAATACGGATATGATTACATACTCAAAGTTGCTTACTATGCTCACTAAAGCCTAAAGATATCTAAAGATTTCATGCCAGCTTGGAACCCAAGACACTAAAGAACCCTATTGACCCATGGTATACCTACCATTGTGAGAATCGCTGAACCCTCCACCATCTGTCACCCAGGAGCTGAAAGAAAGCCTCCCAAAAGGCCGAATTTTGAATCTGCCACCTGCAGGGATGGATGCGCATGCGAAGTCATTGGTTAAAACCAAAAGTTCGCACAAGCTGTTGTAGAACACATTCCTGGGGGTTTCTCAAGTCATAGGTGACCCCGAAAATGGATGGTTTATGCTGACTACTGGATGATTTGGGGGAGTCCTTTATTTTGAGAAACGCCCATAATCATAAACAAACCACGCCAGTTTTCAGAAAGCTGATGGGTTTGACATGGTGGTGGCTGAAGCAATGGCAACTTCCTGGGCAGAAACGAGTCAACCAGTGGATTGTATGTGTGAACAAGGGGGGAAAAAGGGCAATGGTTGGTGGCTGAAGCACCCCTTTGAACAATATGACTTAACCAACGAGCCATCCCACTCCATCGGTGAAAACCAAAAAATAAAAGCACAGACCGTCAACCAGCTATTCTTGTGGGGCACCCCCCCCAATAGTTAACCACTGTTCACCATGGTGAACCATCAAAAATCCCATGGCTTCCCTGTGTCAAAGCACCAACCAGCGCAAAACAACCCTCCGGAGCCCAGTCTGCAGGTCAACAGCTGCTGGGATGATCGAAACGGCGCAAGGAGGGATGAACGGCTTGGATGTGGTCTGGTCACCCATATGATTCATATACCCCGAACTATGTATGAGAAATCGTCATGTATTTCACCATCATCTCATGTCTGTGTGTCTGTCTGTCTACATGCGTGTAAATATCTATGTATGTTGTGTAATATACTGAAATGCAAGGCAATGCTATGGAATGCGATATAATGTAATGTATGTATGCACTGTAGATACACGTAACATGTAGATAAATACAGGAAAAATTATGTATGCATGGTTATATGGTGCATAAATCTAGATGTGTAAATATCTACGAGCAGGCCGGACAACTGTACTTCCTTTGTTCATGACCAGGGTTACAACTCACTTGGTCGCGAAGAATTCAAGTATTGCAGGTTAGGTGACTTGACCAAACTCGCAGTAAGCTGCCTAAATCGTTGTGTCAGCGAGCTGGTAACTCCTAGCAAAAACCAGCTGTTAAACAGGTCATGTGGTCTGTGTAGCTGGTGGTTCAACGCGGTACAGTTGCATGTTGCATGCGTCAAAATAGGTGTCACCATGGGCAATTTTAGAATATGGCCAGTCGGGAAGGATTCCTGAAATAGAGGATATCCCCCTGGAAAAGGTTAGCAAGCGTTAGGTGTTCGGCCCACTATTTAGCTTTCAGCATACATTCTTGCCCTGATCCAGTACTTGCTGGATTAGTTTGAGTAGGAAACATGTTGCTGATTATTAAACTACAAAATAAATTGAATAACATGAACAATACACAACCAAACAGCAAGGATATGTTCCATTGTGAATTGCAAACAACTGCAAGCATGTTGCTGATCATAAACAGGTACAATGTATAATGATTTTTGAATTAGAAACGTAAATGGAATGTTCTTACCTTTTGCAAGAGGCTTCCTTAAGGTAGGTTCATCAAATGTTTCCTTCCATCCACAACATCGTAGCATCAGCCTCTTTGAATCCAACCTTGGGACAGGGCCATTCCGCAATAGGCAAATGATCAATGATGGGTTTTCCAGCCATGTAGCTCCCAGGTTGGGTGTCATTTTTCATCACGAACGAGGCAGCCGGGCGTGTCTCCCCACCCCCGGGGCCTTCGCGAGGCTTCTCGGCCATGACTAAGAAGGTGACTCAGATTCATCACGAACGGATCCTTCGTGGCCTTGATTGCTTCAACCGTCGAGCTGAAAGATCAAAACTACTGAGATGAGGGCGCCAACAGGACCATCCATGTAGGGCCAACAGGACAACACCCATGCTGGGGACGAGTTTTATGTTGGTAGAATTGATCCGTTGAGTCAAGTTTGAGTATTTGGGTCTACCTCAGAGACCGAAGGGTGCGAGTCAGTCATAGCGAGAGGGTGGTTCACTTTTTTTGAAAAACGGAAACGAGTTGTGGGAAATCCGAGATCTTTGACGAAACCTAGCTAGAGACTTTGGTGTTGCATTGTGTTGCTGTTGGCGATATGTGGTTCTACTTGCAAGGATACCCAAAAGATATGTTGATATGCATGTACATATCCATACAAATGAATACATAATTCAAAGCCATCCCAGAATAGATAGAATATCCCCAATGTTCAAAGTTCAAACCATCTACCTGCCTATTGTGGATGTTCTGCTTTGGTATTCTATCTACTCCAGGATGGTTGCAACATATCTAAACATGGCCACTGTTTACTTGAACATGAATATATCTATATATATATATATGTATGATACTATGATTGATATATATATATATATGATATTTAAATAAATAAATAAATAAATATATATATATATAAATCAATCATAGAAAGAAACATGACATGTAAGTGAATCAAATCAAGCATATATCAATACATGTATACATATTTGTATATGTAAAAATAGTCAATCATATCCTGAAACACATCCCTGATACGTTCGTCTAAATGCGTCTAATTCGTTTGAACATGCACCGGACAACCAAGCTGAGATCGTGCGCTTCAACCCCCATTTTGGTCGATCCCGATCTCAATCCATGGCCGAGCGAATCAACAGCGCATCATTGCCACCTGCATTGCTTGAAGATTCTTCAAGACGCTTTCAAAACTTTCTATTCTTGGTGGCTTGTAGATCCCTTGCTAATTTGTTTTTTTAGTGGTTATAGGGTCAATCAATCATATCCCAAAAACACTAAAAACCTAAGTTAGTGGGTATAAGCCATCCAGTATTGTTCTTGAAAAGTTAGCATATCTATTTGTGAAGTCTATATGAGTGTTTCTCAGACGGGTCTCCCTTCATGATCCAATATTGACCATTTTTAATAGTAAACCAATCATTGTTAGGCAATGACTGTGTGAAAATATGTGAAAAATAATTTGGTTCCTTTGATGGAGCTTGTCATCATTGAAACACTAGCTGGATCATCGGCTAGAAGCCTGGGCTGGTCCTTGGATCAACACCCTCTGCCCCTGCTCCCCAAAAATGCCCAGCTTAGTATTCATTGGTGCTTGTTGGTGATCCCCAACAATCATTAACCATTATTGACTATCACTAAGCATCAGTATTGTTGCTATTGTTACTGCTATTATTACCATCATTCTGATTTATTGTTAATCACCCTGAATAGAAAAAAATGATAGCCATTAATAATGATCACAATTGTGTAGCTACACGAATCCTTAACCATCAATATGGTGGTTTCTCAGACCCCCAAATCATCCACTCAGAGAAACCTCCATATGGGTGTTTCTCAAAATAGCGGTACCCCGAAATCATCATTTATCATCAGCCAGGTATAGTAATGAACCAACCATTTTGGGGTACCCCCATTTTGAGAAACCTCCATATTGCTATTAATCACCCTCAACCATCACCACTACCCATGCTCAACCATCAGGTGGTCGAAGATCGTCGAAGCTTGGCTCCCGACCAGTGATGGAACACCTACCACCAACGGTGACCTTGGTCACGTCACCCATGGAGATCCATGAGAGATAGGTTCAGGGACCGGGGCCCCTGAACGTTAGCGATTCGTTGGTGAACATAGGTAAGGTAAGTACTAAGCAAATGGTACATCCAGCTTGTTCAATGCAGAATCTTCACCAACTTAGGACGGAACTGGGGGCTCCAGCTTTTACAAGCAACAAAAAGAAAGGTGTGAGGGATCTAAGGCATGCGTCTGTCTGTCCAAAATTTGAGGGCGCCCTGAGCATCGATGGCAAAATGATCACCTCTAATGAAAAGCTAGATGCCATTTGGTTAGAACACTGGTACGGTAGCTCCTTGGCTCCCCCTTTAAAGGGATCTAGGAGAGTCTAGGAGCCCCCGCCCAACCATCAGCTAGAAAGGAACACAACCTTTCCGAATCCGAAGCTAAGAATATCAAGCCATGATGGTACTTGTGGCTGCAGCTTTCGATTCAATCTTTTGGGTCCTGATTGGTGCCACACCGTGCACGAACACTCATATTGCCGGTGTATCTATGTTTAGCTTATGTACAAATAGATGCATGTCGTATCTTCATGTTGCATGAGTCATGAGGTTTATAGGTCAAAACCCTATACCCTTAATGAATATAATTTAATATATGTGAATATCACAAACATGAACAGCTTGTTTATTGGGATGTCCGTCACCTACCAGTTTTTGGCTAGCAAGATCTAGCAAGCATTGACCTATCTGCACACACACGCACACATACCGTACTTTGGTAGTCACCAACGATGGCAGAAATAACAACCAATGGTGGTTTCTTAAAGTAGGGGGACCCACAAATCATCCCATCTGAAGCATTCTTAGAAATAAACCATCCATTTTGGGGGGGTTAACAACTCCATTCAGCTTGCCAATCCTCACTGGACACAAAATTATGAATTCATTTCCATATTTTGAGACACCATCCAATGATCCATGGCTGGATGATCATCACTGGCAGCTTTCAGAGGTTACAGCAGGACTGCCTTTGGCCAGTGCTGTTCTTGGTGGCCAAGGGGTGGACCGGGTTGCCAATGGCACAATAGCTAGGAAACAACACCCTACAACGAGGATTGGTTGGAAGATCTCATATGCCATGGTCATCCTTTTCATTGGGGCACTCACCATCACTGAGATCATTTTGTCACAAGCCATCTGGTGACCATTGATGGTGAACGGGCACTCCTGGTAGCTCCAACTGGCTTCCCCTTTAAAAGGCTATAGGGATACCCTTGGTTCCTTAGCCCCCTCCCAACCACCATCTAGTGATGCCCACAACCCCAATTTGACAGCCATGCACCGCCAGTTGTGCTACCATCACAGCTCAGAGCTTCCCTTCCCTTGGCTTGCCGAGATGCTGCACTGAGAACCTGGCACAGAGGAAATGCTGGGCATTGAGGCAACCCCCGCCACGTTTTTGCACCGGGGGAGACTTGCAAGCAGTCGAACATTTCGCAGATTTTTCATCCCTGGCACCTGCCATGATCCCTAGAGCCCTGGAAGGTCAAGTAGGATGTTCCCCTTGGGCCTGCCACGTTACCATAGCTCCATTTTTGCGCGAGAATTCAATAAAAACTGGAAGAGGGTCTCGTGTTTTGTGCTGCAACGGGTTCCAGCAGTGCACCGCAAAGAGCCCCCTGTTTGAACCGAGGCCTTTTCAATCACCGAAGATATTGGTCAATCACTATAGGTCTATCAAGATGGATCTCCCATTAGAAAAACTTGGTTTCCGGGGGGTTGTCCTCTGGTGATTTCACATGGCAATGGAAAATCTACCGTGAGTGGATCATTTGCCAGGCTTCTCTATAAAATATGACGATTTTGCCAACAGGAGGACGGGTGGCAACTGGATGCAACTGGCAGTCTCCAATCGCAACAGCTTCACCTGTACAACTTCACTGCTTCTTCTGGCGGCTGCACCTCATGGCAAAGGACTTGCCAGGGATCGAACGTGGGCTGGGGATGGCTGGGGCACAAATACAGCAGGGTGTTTCTTAAACCAGCGGTACCCCAAAGAATGGTTGATTCATCACTGTAAATCATTAGTAAATACAAGATAATTTGGGGGGTACTTCTATTTTGAGAAACACCTACATGATTGAATAACAATGACTGAACATCACAGACTTTGGACTTCTGCAAAATTTCACCCTGGTGTAACATCTCCTCATTCTGGTTGTGATGACACGTACTTTGGCAATTGAACACTTCCCCAGTGAGTATATGTGTGCTCCTCAAAATAGGGGTACCCCCAGATCATCCAATATTAGTCATTAGTCCCACCGTTGTTGGGGTACCCCGCACCTATTAAGAAACCACCATATGCTGGGTCGGTTGGGTGAACCCGTGCTGATCTACGTGAGGTCGTCACCAAACGATGGCTTGTGCATGCTTGTGCCACCTGTTGATTACACGCCCATCATAAGTCTGATGCTAAACAACCAACGAAAGGGGGTTGGCCAACAACCAAGTGGCCATGATGTTAACTCTAGAGTTGGCCACTTTTGTTGGTTAATCACCTAGTTTGGCCGACAACCAAAACTGACAGCTTGTTTCAAACATCGCCGGCATCCAGCAACGATCATTACTACCACAACTTTTACAGAAGTCTTGAGCCCCGCAGCAGTGAGCAAGTCGACATCACTTACCCTACTTGTTTGCTTATCGACAGCATCTTTGCGGGAGCGACGGCCACGTTTACTACATGTACAATTTAGAGAGAAAGGCTCAACAATGCAACATGCGATAGAGGCATTTGTTCTGCGTTGGAATGTAGACGCTTCTCTGGTTGGCAAGTAGGTAATCCAGAAGAATCCCAGTTCAAGGTCGTAAAAAATGTTGCGCTAAATCCCTAAAAATCAGCAAGTACAGTAAAGCCCATCAAAAATGGCCCATCAAGGAGGTTGGTGGTTCACCTATCCCTAATAGAATGCAAGTCTGGCAAGTCCGATGTGTCAAATATTCCAGGATGGAAACAAACACCTCCAAACTTTTGAAACAAGCAACCCAAATATGAGCGTGTCATGGTTTGTCCATCTCTGTATACATCCCCGAAATGGTTTTCGCATTATAAATGGTCATGACTCGGGGGATACCAACATTGAAGTGGACAACCCCAAATACGCAAGCATCATCAATAGCAGCATGATCATTGCTGGTTGGTGGTTGAACCACCCTATGAAAAATATGAATCAACAAACCATTTGTTTATGATTACTAGTGAAAATAAAAATGTCAATCAAACCACCAATCAACCAGATTGATTCTACCTCCCACGACAATATCCCTGGTACCATTCACCCTGGGCAGCATCTCGGTCGTTGAGACACTGCCGCTCCAAAGGATCTCAGCGAGTGGCCTCGGTGTTGGCCACAACGATCGTATAAGGAGTAGCTATGTTGGCTCCAAGCTCGGGTCGATTCAGGTAACTACCAGTTCTACTAGCTAGACAATTTGGTTTGTAACAAGGGTCAACTCGGATACCAGTCATGGCAAATCAAACTATACTTAAATGGTTGGTTAAGCAGCTTAAAACTAATTATATGCCCACCATGCACTTGGAGTTGCAGATGCTGTAGTGGCCTCATAGTATGGTGTGTACGAAACTGGGTGAACAGCCACCCCCATAACCTTGATGAATGTCTTAGAACAGTGGGGATCCACATCCAGCTCGGGGGGATCACTGTACACTGCGATGTGTATCCAAACGTACACTGCATCCGCATGGATGAACTGATGGCAAAGAATTGACGAGGGGTCGGTCAATGAGCCAATATATCAATATGAATATTTGTGGCCAATCATTTCAACCGCCTCATCAATTCTCAAGAAGAAACCACCGACTCTATTGAGAATCCGACCGACGTATCATTGTCTAATGCACGTCACGCCCCAATCATCAGGACAGTTGCAGTGAATATGACGAAACCAAGGGGGCCATGATCTGACACTTCAGTGCTTGCTTACACACTTGTGTGCGTACAAACACACAAATACATGGACAATGTCGGCACCTAAGGACGAAAATTGCGAGCAAGTGCATGCAGTATGTGCATCTATTCTTGTGCTCCTACCACATGTCATCTGTTCGTCATCATCTTGATGAGCCGTAAACCGAAGGCCCTGGCTTGGCTACCCTGTTAAGAGGTCGCTTGCCATGTTGTGACCACTCTTTTTTCGGTCCTTCAAAATCCCTGGAGCAATCCATAGAACGCTGAAGAGCATACTTCAGCTCTTTGCGTACCGGTGCAAAACATAGGGAATGAGGCTTACTGACCCCATGTTTTGCACCATGAATCCTCCCATTCCCCCAGCCACCCGTCACGTTTCACACACAGGTGGAGCGGTGGAGCTGGGACCGCGAAACAGCGCAAGCGCTGTTCAGCTTTGGCAGCCCAGCTCGCCGAACAATTTAGTTCCCACAAGGGTCACACTACAGTGGTGATCACCAATTAATTATCCCGATCACTACACTTAATAGTGAACAGAACTATACTTATGATTACCCACTATTTCAATGTGTGAACAGTTTTAGAATTATATATTCAGTATAGTATACTAAAGTGATTACTAGTGAATGATCTAACTACACTTCTGGAACTGTCTACAAATAAACTTATAGCTGGTCATTGTACTGGATATACAGCTGGCCAATTGGACATCAGTTGCCACAAATAACCTACTAGTTACACCACTTGACCAAGGATGTTCCATTATGGTGTAACTATGGCAAGTTGGAACATCCATGGTCACCAACAAGTAACACCATGGTTATATACATGGTCCTGTTCCATCATCTGGATAGATGTTGACCATGGATGTTCCATTACCCAGTGATGGCACTTGGTTCTGGTTACTTATGGCAAACAACCGGGAAATTATACACATGAACTGCCCTCCCGTGTCACCGAGATGCCGCTGCTTGCCGGCCGGCAATGGAGCAGGAGGCGTCGAGGATGGTTTTCTTTGAACCATGGCACTTTCCAAGCGATCATTTGGCGGTGGATTGTGCTTGGGATGCCGCTGGGTGAAAGGATTCACAAACGAATCCAATCCCTGTCGAATGACTAAGTTGGGGTTGCAACTGAGATATGGTGCGTGCTGAAAATACTGAACACCAAAGTTGTGGATGCTGTGTTACTACAAAGGGTTAATGAACTAGATGATGATGAATCTTATTACTATCAAGAATTCATAAGCTGGATCATTTGGGGGTACTGTACCCCACCATGATAATTATCCCGGCAAGAGACCCCAAACAGTGAGATGGGGGGAAGTGGGAAAAGGACACAGCAAGAGCATTTATTTGAGAGCACAGATATGAGAGCACACATGTGAGAGCACACATATGAGAGCACACATATGAGAGCACACATGTGAGAACACACATATGAGAGCACACATGTATGAGCACACATATGAGAGCACACATGTGAGAGCACACATATGAGAGCACACATGTGAGAACACACAT
>VSDK01003330.1:87657-100283 GCA_009767595.1 Symbiodinium kawagutii | reverse complement strand
TGTGTGCAGAAAATTTGCTATAGACAATCCCTGAGGACCTTTTTTGATTGTACGGCCAGTAGCGTCGCATCCTTTCTTCAGATCCCGTAGCCAGCTTTTTGATTGCCTCCAGGATGTCTTTGGGTGAAGGCTCGTCCGGGCCGAGCAAGCGTGCAACCTGTGCCTTGCGCAACAGGTCCATCTGATTCTCAAGCAATGGAGGGGGACTTGGAGGGACCTCACACAGAACAGCCTTCTCTGACTCTTCAAGTTTCACAACTAAGATGCGCTGATTGGTGGGCCCGCCCCATTTGCTGCCACAGCCTGCACAGGCCCAGAATTGACGTTTTTTTTCTGCTGTCTCCAGCAAATACCAGCTCCCAGCCTGTGATGGAAGAAGATGACACACCTTGCAGGAGTAAAGAACTTGGCAGTCAAACACCGTTGCTTCCTGCTGCGTGGAGGACAATTGGTAGACCCAGTCACAGGCAGTGGACACGCGCTTGTGGCGCATAGTTTGCAACTCAACTTTCATTTCTTTGGCCTTCTGCTCTCCCAATTGGCGATCTACCCTCTCCAAAAGGTTCTTCACTTTGAATGAAGAAGCCTCGCTCTTCATGGTCGAGTTGCTTTTCTTCTTGAAAAAATTGTTTGGACCCTCTGGATGGACATAAGGGTTCCTGGTCGGTGTTTCCTTTAGAAAGCTGTTCTTGTCCCCATGGATCTTTTGGCCGCAGCATTTAAAGCAGGTCTGAACAACTTCTTTCTGTCCCAAGCGCAAATGTGTCTTCACTGTGTCCTGGTCAGGGTCCATCTCTGTGCCTGGAGAGTCATGCTTTTGCTTGGCAAGGATCACCTCAAGGTCTGGATCCTTCAAAGTGGCAAACTCCCATTCCTCAGGCGGGTCAGCATTGAGCTTGTAATTGACCCGGGACAAATAGGCAAAGTGCGAGATATTGGAACTCTCATATGCCATGCACATCTGGCATTGGATCTTGGCGGACCAAAGCCTCTTTCCACCGATAAAGGTGGGCTTAAGTTCCTTTTTCATGGACGGACGCGCCATTGCTTCTATGTGGTAGTGCAGGCACGGTTGGCGTGCCAAAACTGAAAACACTGCAGCTGGTGTTGGTCGGTCGACACAAGTGGCATGCATTGCCAGGGCTTCAGACCATCTTCAAACATGTTTCAAACCAATGATTTATGCATTGAAACTTCATTAATCAATTTCTCCGTGAATTGATTCTAGAACCAATTGACTAGTTAATCAATTGGTTGAAACATCCCATCAGTCTTCACTGATACGAGTACCACGAAGCCAAAGATGAAAGTCTGAAAATCTTTTTCTCGCTCAAGCGTGGCAAGCAAGCAAGAATGAAGTGGATCCCGTTTGTCTCGTGGCCTCGTGGCCTCAAACCACATTTATTGGCGCTCAACAATCTCCGTGCCGGATCATTTGCTGAGATTGCAGGATGTCCCAGAAACAGAAGGTTCATCCACCAGACACTTGCTTCCGGACAATCTCATTGCCATCTCTCGGATTTCCACAAAGCCATACTATGCGAAGATTGACCAGGAGGGACTCCATTCGGTCAGATCCTCGAAGTGCCAGATCTGGGAACACAAACCACAGACTGATTCATGAAGCATCCAGCCGTTTCATGCTCCATCTGCTGAAGCTCTCAGGGCTCATGAGAAAAATCAATGATCTTCTTGTTTGAAGTGCTTCAAGACGTGAAATGTTTCTGGTTCTAAGATATTTCAGGCAGTTGTTTTCTTTTTCGGCCCTCCCTAGGATTGGGTAGAGCGCCTGGACAAATTGTGGAAGCTGCCAACTGAATGATCTTTTGCAGCAGTTTAGAATCGATTTTTGGCACATCAAAACAATCAGGACGAACTTCCGCAGCCTGAAATATCTGCCCTGGCCCTCGCAAACTGAAATCTTCATGATGACAAATCACCTTCGAATCAAAAAAGCGTTGTCGGAAGTCAAGAGTGGCCTTTTGCTGAAACAAGGGCCAATAAGGAGTCATTGTTCCCTCTGACTCTGAAAGAACCATCTTTCCTATTGCTTCCAAGCTCTCCCTAGCCATCGTCTGTCCGGGCATGAGGGTTTCCGCGCTGTGCAGGAAAGGGAGCAAAAGGATCTGATTTTCAAGCTGTGCTGCCACATCAGGGGGTATCTCACACAGAACAGCGTGGTCTGTACTTGTACCATGAACTTTCACCAGCAAGATACGGCGGTTTGTTGGCCCGATCCATGGCGTGCCACAGCGCGCGCAGCACCAGAATCTACATTTGCTATGTCCTGTCTCCAGCAAATACCAGCTCCCAGGCTTTGCCGGAAGAAGATGACAAACCTTGCAGGAGAAAAGGACCTGGCATTCCAGCCTCGCGACATTTACCCCGATGGACAAGAATTGCGAGGCCACACCAAAGGGCCCGAAGTCAGCTTTGTTACGTAATTGCCACATCTCAAGTTGGAGTTGCTCTGCCTTCGTTCTCTTCTCTTCGTGCAGAAAGTTGTTCACTTGTCCTTTGGAAGCCGTGGTCTTCATGGTTTGATTGGAGAGTTTCTTGAAACGATTGCTGGGCACCAGCTCCCAATGTACACTGGGGTTACTCTCCTTCTTCACATATGCATCGGCGTCGTTCAAAGTCTTCAGGCCGCAGCACCTGAAACAAGCCAGAATCACGTCCGTGTTGCCACAATGTTGCTGCACCTTCTTTGAGGATGTCCCCATCATTTCTGATTGCTCTTCTTCAATCCTCGCTTTAAGTATGGCTAGGTCAGGATCCCTGAGAGTGGCAAACTGCCACTGCTGAGACCTCAAATGGTTCCTTCTCAAATAAGCAAAATGCGATGCATGTTCATGCTCGTAGTCCTTGCAAATCTGGCATTGAATGGTGCTGGCCCAGGCCCTGCGTGAACCTGTGCATATGTGGCATTGAGTCGCTTCTGCCCGCACCAAGTCGATCGATTGCATAGCCTGTATGTGCTGGTTTTGGCGTGATCAACCTGCTGAAGTCTAAAACAATGGCAGCTGATTGCCACTTGAGAGGAAAAAAACACATGCCAAGTTTGGTTCAGAACTCAAGCGGTCTGTGCTTGCAAGAAACTGCACACAGGTGGAAATCGCGCCTGCTCCAACTCTGGCCATGTTCTTGACAAGCTTGCCGATGGTTCTCATAGTGAAGGTGAAGCTCAGAAACCTGTGAGTGCCTGCAAACTCCCTTCGGTCAGGCGCGGCAAGGACATGCTTACTGATTTAACTAATTAGTTAATTAATCAATCACTTAATTAATTAACTAGTGTATCAGTTTAATGTTTCATCAATGGAAAAGCTGATTAATTAATTAATGAATTGCAATCTATTGACTAGTTAAACGATTAATTAAGCTCAATTAATTAATGAACAAATGCAATTAGTTGAATTAATGAATTAATACTTAATTAATTAATTAATTGATTCTTTTTTTTTTGAAATAACTAATTAATTAATTAGTTAATTAATCAATGAATTAATTCACTAATTGATCAATTAATTACTCAATCAATTAGTTAATTAATCAATCAATTAATTGAGTAATTAATTGTTTTTAAAGTTCAACTCAGTCGAGCCGCCATTGCAAGCCCGGGTCTCGCCCAGTTGATGTTTCAAAGGCAGCTTTGAAACATCGATATTATTTCGGGGCACGTTTATATAAGTGGGGGGGGGGGGGGGGCCCCCCTCATTAATCCGGGGCTCAGATTAACCATATGGTGTTTATATGTGAATTGCTGCAAAACAAGGAATTTGTGCTTCACAATGATTAGTACATACTAGTACCTGGTCGTTACTGGCTATATGCAGAATTGCTTGGCAAGCTGTTTGCATGTGCAAATGTATGCACGCAAACTATATGCGTGTATGCGCATGTTGATCATGCAAACACATGTGTAAAAAACGCATAAATCTGCCTTCTGTAATTATTTCATGCATAGGTAAACGGATCTACATAACCAGCTGGATTGCGCGCTGGGGCACGGCAATAATCGATTGTGCAAGCATGGTCACAGTCCAAGTAGCAGCCCAATCCTTTCGGGGCGACCTTCCTGCTGGTGTTTTCAACCCCTTTAGGCTCCAGTGCTACCTGATGAGACTGGACACCAGTGCCAGTGGCTGACTCTTTAGACCAAACACCTTCTCAACAGGTATTTGGAGCACTAGGGAACAATGACAGGTGTTCTCAATCCACCATGTTTGTACGATCGAACTGTTCTTCTCTTGAATATATAGGATATTCGCATTGAGCATATTGCGTTTCTTGATATCCACTTTCCCAGCCATGCGCCGACACATTGGCAACGGCTGCATTACATGTTTTTAAAAATCAAGAGTGCACAAGTGCATTATGCCGAGCTACTATATAAATGGAAAAACCCAAGACAAGTGGGATCGCATGGGTACCAGGGTTAAACCCAACTGTTGTGCAATCAGATCAAAATCATGGATCATCAACCCACTGTACCCAAGCAAGCGTTTCACAACATTGACAATTCTGAATGGTTGATACAGTACTGGCCATTTACTCAACAAAATCATGACATAGCAAGCGGTTCTGATTGAATCATCAACAACATGTTCCATCTAACACTATTTTTGGTCGATTCAACTATTTTCCCATCCATTGTACTATTGCAGTCTCATCATATGTTCCTTGTTGTCACCATTATTCATCATCATGAATTGCCTTTCAAGAGCCACTACAAGAGCATTAGTTTGGTTGACTTTTAGCAAGCCATAGGAAAGTGACACGAGCTCATAGTTTGTCGCCACCATAGCAACGGGTGATAGCTGGTGAACACTCGGTAAACATAGTGGGCTACAATTGGTTTTGGTTTTACCATAGCGTGTACCATAGCTGCTTGGTGGTTATGACCCATCGCAAGTTATCCAAGAACATGAGTCAACTGGGTAAACATCCTCGGTAACTGCCTACCAGCCTTTTGGTTCATGACGACCATACCTGGTTGATCCTGGTTGGTCGCTTTCAATCATTCCTCACCCATCGGAAGCAGCGGACCACCGCACTTACATGCCGCAAGAAGGTCCATGAAACAAAAATATGCGTCAGCCAATCTCGAAATGTTGGGAAATAACATGCTTAAAGCCACCAGCCATCTACAGATCATTTTGCAAGTTCAAGGGATAGCACTGGATACCCCGAACGCCTTGGCTCATCGGCCCCAACGAAATCCACAGCTGCGCCGTCTCCTGGTGTCTTTCTCCACCTCCCGGCGTCTCCGGAACGCCAAGGGGCTCCTGTGATGTCGCCGATGCGGTGGGCTCATGATGACCATCCCAGAGTGGCCAACGAATTGTGTTTGTCCAGTTCGCCAGGGACCTACTGACCATCCAGCTGTGCAAAACTATTATATAGGGAAACCACAAGTGTTACATCATGGTGACTCATGGGTCTTGACATTCCTTGGGTGACATGTGTTGTTGGCGGCTAATCCAACTGTGAACCAGCCACTACGATTTCAACTGGTGGTTCACCATAATTCAAGTGGGTCCTTCATGATTGATAATGGTTCATAATCAAGAAATATAACTGAGTGGCTAAGTATTGTTTATCCTGACGATTGTAATCACAACAGAATTTGCATAATATTCTGCAATATACTGGTTTCTATGGCTGATACAAATAATCACCATGCAATTTACAACCATCCCAAAGTTGTTAAGTATTGCTTAACACTTCTTACACATGCCTAACTATCATTTGTACTGAATTGGTTGATAAATGTTTAGATAATTGCTCATAATGACCGTCCGAATTCGTTGACACTGCTTACTCATTGGCTAAGGGTTGGAAAGCGTAGGTGATTGTCAACAAGAATCATCATCATGCACAAGGTAGGTCATACCGACCATCAACAGGTCATGAACCATGAACGTTGGGATCACCTACCCTAGATGTTGATTTGTAAATGAAATACCCTGGTAGGTGATATAACCAGTTAAAACCTGAGCTCGTTGTAGGATGTAGTAGGATGTAGTAGGTCATGAACGCTTTGCATGTGCCAAGGCTTTGGAAAAAAAAACCAGGGGCCGAGACCTTCCACCATTGGAACCAGGAAAAACCCTGGCTGGTTGGTGTTCAGAAGGGACTATCGCTCATTCGTTGTGCTTCATGAATGTTCTTGATTGTTAATGATGGGAATTGGGCCATGAATAATGGGCATTTGATGGTTATTGATGGGTATTAGATGGTTGTTGATGGGTATTAGATGGTTCTTGATGGATATTAGATGGTTCGTGCTCGTTGATTGATTGTTAAGAATTGATGATTCATGCCGGTCACTCAACAGTACAGAAAGGCCTCCAACCGTTTGATTTCTTGGTTGATGACAGTTGATAACGATTGTAATGAGGGTGATGGTCAATTGTCATTCATTATAGTCAATGATGTCAATGCTCCACTACTACTAAAAATATTTAGCTCAGCATTTTGATTGATTACATACAGTGTATGTAATAAATAAATAAATATATATATATAGCTATAGATATAGATATAGATATAGATATAGATATAGATATAGATAACTAGACACCCGTTCCACATCATTACACCCCATGCAAGGTACACGCGCACACAAAAGTACATAATATGGCATTGTTCAAACACTGCAGTATCACTATTTGACACCTTGTTCTGAACAACTGTTGGGACTCTAGCACTATGTAGACACTACAGATTTGACCGTGAAAACGACACCTTAAAAAGATCACCGCTACGAGATCCCTGCGGCCACCTTGAAGACGACGCACTTGGGAGCAACTTGGCCAGGCTGGGGCTAAGGCTCCTGGCAGAGATGGTTTCTTCCACGCACCGGAACTAGGTGAGGCAACTTAGCTGGAAAAAACAGTGTGTATATATACATGTATAAACATATGTTTATATAAATATATAACTATTTAAATATATATATATATATTTGTAATACATAATTTATCATCACTATACATACACAATCATACACGTATTATGATGGATATCATGGTGATGAAAGCAGCACAAGATGGACAGTGCGCAGAAACATTCACAATTAGTTTCAAGGGGACATTTTTGGCCGACAATGACTCTCAATGATAACGATCTATATAGATAATCTATACCATATGGTTCACACACACACACGCACACCGGTGGCTCCCCTTGTGAAGTGATATAGGGATACCCCGAACGGCCCAGCTCATCACTCCCACCAGCCATACCAAAAAAATCTGGCTTCCACTGGCTGTTTGGCATCCTAATGGCTTGGCTTTCTGGGCAAAATGGCTACGCCTTTGGGGCACAGGTTGGGGTTGTGGCAGTCGCCGTCAAGCGCCCATAGAATGGCGGGTCATGGTTCAACGTCCATTGCATTCCACTTGAAACTGTAATCTGGTTTTTGCATATAGATAACCCTCATCATTGATCATCACATCACTGTCATATTCCGCACGTAAGTCTGTTTCTGCATTATTCATGTCATATTTCTTCACCATATCCTTCATGGCTGGCTGTCAAACTCGTCCATGCCCATTTTTGTCGCCTACAAATATATGGGTGTTTCTCAAAATAGGGGCCCCCAAAGTCACGGTTGCAATATTGCTGTAAATAGCTACTATTGGACGATTTGGGAAGTTTCCTATTTTGAGAACCCCCCCATATGACTTAGGCTATGAAAACGGCTCCCAGCGGCTCATTGTGCTTCTGAATCCCAACCAACCCGGGCACATCATCATCCATTGTAGGGTCAGACTTTGGGGGTAGAGCGGGGCCACGTTGTAGGTGGTTCTGCCATGTTCTGCCTGAACCCACTTTTGGTTGGCGGCTTTCTCCAATTTCAACTTCTTCTTTTTGATCAACGGTGATCAGCGGACACTGAGCATGGTAAAAATGAACAGTTGGTTTCATGGTTATGAAGGACCCACCGTGGTACAAATGAATCATACATGACCAAATGAAAATATGATAGAAACATGTGAACCATGCATGGTTCATTATTCATAAATATGGAATGAAATCAGTAAATGCTGGTTCATTGAAGACTCATTATTGATAGTTTGCAACAATGTAGTGTGCATGCCAATTTGATGATCATCCCGATCCCCAAAAACGGTTGAAAAACGGGGGCCCTTCGTTGCGGGGGGCCCTTCGTTGCTGGGGGCCCTTCGTTGCTGGGGGCCCTTCGTTGCCAGCCTCGACACATCGTCACCATCTCGAGGACTCCTGGTGTTGTGAAAACCATCCCGTCCACTATGAAAACGGGCAAATCATGACCGCTATGGGTCACTATGGGTCCCTGAAAGCCTAGTGAAAGTAGGTTTGTACATGTTTATACCTTACATATTGCATCATGAATTTAGTTTGTGACCATTTTGTGACCTACAATGATCCAAGACGCAGTCGTACATCACTGAGGAAGGAAAGGCGTTGACATCAAATGCACTCTTGGCCAACAGTCGCATCAAGCCATGGCTATAACTTTTCCAAACAATAGCGTGGCAAATTGCCTCTAGTGACAGAAGGTGGTCTGCGAACACTCATTGCAAGTGGATTCTCCTGCTTGCCTTAAGAGGATTACCACAATGGATTGCAATGATCCCCAAACAACCAGCTGGTAGTTAAGAAGTGATCCTTTTCGCTTGAAAGCCCAGCACATCAACAATGATCAATGGCTTTTCGCAACTGCTACGATATGTCTAAAGCCTGCGGGCCAATACACTTACTGCTCATGTCGATGTTGACACCTCCATGTGATATCAAGACCTTAAGGTTTTTGCTCCGCAGGATTTTTTCACCGCGTCCTCGAGTACCACCGTGCACGCCCATGACGTGCATAGCGGCTTGGAACCTGCATGCCCGTGTGGAGGCACGGTGCGCCACGGGAATCTGATGGTCGGTAAGCTCAATGGCTTCAGTTGATGAAGGAAAGCAACATCAGGATGGACCCAAATTCAAAACCATGTGTGTCTACAAGATTCTACAAGGGCCAGGAGGAAAAATCAGCTAAACTGACTGCACTCATCTGGTTGTGATCCCGTCCTCCTGATGTCTCCTGGTACGACCAATGTTATGGTTTTCCTGGGACCTAGTACCACAGATGTGTAGTCGGTGTCAACAACCTTGCAGCCATGGCTAGGCCAACCATCCCACTCGTCCTATGGGCTTGTGACTCAAGCCATGGATTAAGCCAAAATGATTGAACATGGATGATTTACTGGATGATGCACAATGATAATTTTTGGATTATGCCATTGGGGATGATTACTAACTGGACATGCAGCGACTGGCAAACCAAACAACTTTGAACGATTTGCTAGCCACAAAACCGACAGTGCGCAGTGAGAACAAAAAGTTCTCCAACAGTTCCAACTATTCAACTGATTGAGTCCCTATCTCCACAAACCTGCTGGTCAAATTGGTCACTTATCCAGCATGCGAGTCAGGGAACCTCCACACCTATAGTTTTCCTAAAGTTCCGAAACAATCTATATAACCGTCATTACTTCTGAAAAATCATGGGAAATGCATAAAACACCTATGAAGGGCAAAGGCTTAACGGCTTAATTCACCGACATAGCAACCAACCAGCGCTGCATCCTGCTGATCGGAGCCGCCTTCGACTTGGGTGAGAGTTCCCTCTTTGCCTGCAGAAAACAACCAAACTAGCAGAAACCACACAGGTTTGTCCAAGAAGGATGTGGCCCTCCAAGACTAGCCGTTCCCTGTTGATGTCCTGGTTATTATTGGATGGGTCAATAGGTACCGCACCGAACCGGTACCGCCATTTATGAACACACCCACATGTACATGCAGAAACCTCACTTCATTGGTCCTCTACCGGTTGGTCAACAGTGAGTCACCCATGGGTTGTGGACCTGCAATGAACCAAAGGAAACCTAGCATACACCATCAATACATACCATCAAAAGGATCTGATATCTCTCTGCAAAATTCTGCAAATACATACCATCAAACATCAGATTGGGGGCCATTCCGCTGGTATCCGCTGGTTTCATTGGTCGCTGCCCTTGGATATGACCTACCAGAGCACCTGCTGTCCCGGCATCGAAGTAACGAATTGATTTGCGCTGCAAATCCAAATGAAGTGACCCTGCAATTTTCAGGGTCAGTCACCAATACATTGGGTGATTTGCTGATGAGAAAAACAGCTGTATCTGTCATGGCATGTTTTCTCGTAACTTGCTTGGTCTTTGACCGCAGCCTCACTAATTTGAATAGCAAATGATAACTTATTAGTTTGTCATCAACCTTTCTCAACGACCAGCACTACGGTAGAATCACCTAAGGTACATTGGACTGCCAATGAACTAACCCAGTTATGTTGTGTTAAGTAAGCATCAACAATCGCCCGGATGATAGCGGTGGGTGATAGTTTGAATTGAAAGCATTACAAGTTGAACTATCTTAAGTAATGGCTGATAGTAATACTACGCGCAAACACCCCAGTTCGCCCACAGGGCGAACCGGGGGTTTGCGCGTAATGCCTTATGGTTTATAGTTTTAGGGTCTATGGTTTTACGGTTTTAGGGTTTATGGTTTCAAGGTTTTATCGTTTTTCTCAAATGTTTTTAGGTTTTTGGCTTTACGGTTTAGCTTTTTAGGGTTTATGCTTTTAGGGTTTTAGTATGTCTCCAGAATGCAAAGCAAAACACAGGTCAAGGACCTGCGCGCGCCGTCAAGATACGCTTCATGTCACACATGTGAATTTTGTCCTGTAAAAACCAATGTTTTTTGACGTTCCAAGACGCTGAGGACAGAGGCGTGGGAAAACCGGGGTGTTTGCCCGTAATACTACCATACCAGATCTCAAAAGCCAAACAAACCTATGTACTCAGTTTAGGCCACTTTTGAATTGCCTGGGCCCTGGGTGTGAACAAAACTAGGAGCCAACCAATATGAAACATTACAACACAAACTATGAATCAGGAAGAACCAAAGAAACAGTTCATCATACCCCACCAAACAAACAGTGCGACCTTTCTTGAGAAAGAACAACTATTCACTACATTCCACTACCAGTTTGGAGCATCTAATTACTGTGTACATATATGAATTTACAAATATACTATATTATATTATACATAATTACATTACTATTATACATACATTGTCTAACATCTGGCCAGTCTCAATCCAGGTGTCAACCCGCGCCCAATGTCTTCCAGACTCCACGGTGCTGCCTGGCCCAAGGCATTTTTGTGGCTCACCTGGAAGCTGCTGTGGGCAGCGTGGGGCGAACGAGCTGGACGAGACAATGGGGCGAGGCGTGGTGCCGCGAATGACTGGTGCTCTGACTGGTTTCGGTTCTGACTGGTTTCTCCCCCTCTTGTATACATGAAAAGCACCTCATGAACCCAGCAGATAAGTTCTGAGAATCCCTACATTCTCCAGAGTAGCTAGACAAACACAAGGGTGTAGGACACAAGGATGAACTTTCCAGAAAGCAGCACGAGTTGTGCAAGACTTGTAACAAAACATACCTGTAAGAATCGGGCCCTTCTTGCGGCTTCACCATTAGAAGGCCAGAACGTGAAGCCATTGAACCACTACAACTCACTACAACTAAAATTAAAACTATGACAAATTAATGGCCAACACAACTGGAAGCTGAACATAACAAATTTTGACAAAAAAACAGCAAATAGCGGTAAGCATAACCACAGCAAGGTGAACACATAGACATCCTCAACTTTTTACTTCCAGGTGAGCACCCTGATCCAAGAGCGGGAGCACCTTGGCCACAGTCTGCCGATGTTGCCTGGCGACCAAGTTCATGAAAAGGGATTCCAACACCATTGAACCCCTTAGTTGAGCAATGGTGTTACGGCCAAACAAGGTGGGGCCTCCAAATGTGTGCTAATTAAGGTATAAGTTGGGTAACTGCCAGTTGTGGTAGATAAGACCATACAGTCTTAAATTGTTTATTGACCAAGAGGGGGCACCACCCTATAGCTGATTACAGCCGTAATATCTTGACAAACACCAAAGATACGTGGAACAATAGCAAACAAACAATAATCGAAGGAAGTTTAGAAGTCTAACTTCCGACAATATGGACAACTCAGCTAGGGTAGATCGCCTGAGCAGATGCGCGAAAGAAGAGATGAGTGAAAGAAGAGATGTGCGAAAGAAGAGATGTGTGAAAGAAGAGATGTGCGAAAGAAGAGATGTGCGAAAGATGAGATGTGCGAGCGCGCCAAAATGTTAGGAAGGTCGCGAAATGCTGTGTTTTGCAAGGTTTTGTGCCTCAGGAGGGTCCAGAAGGGTACCTCGCTAAAGCGGCGGGTGCGGAGCCCCGTGGCGGAAGGTGTGTGCCAAAATCGTGAAAAAACCTAGGCGCGAAGCACATTTGGAAGTCAAAATCGTAAAAACATGTCGGGTTCGGAGCACTTTTGGGAGATGCAACTTGCAAAATGGTGAAAAAACCTAGGCGCGAAGCACATTTGGAAGTCAAAATCGTAAAAACACTACAGGGTCGGAGCACTTTTGGAAGTCGCAGCTCGCAAAATCGTGAAAAAACCTAGGCGCGAAGCACATTTGGAAGTCAAAATCGTAAAAACACTACAGGGTCGGAGCACTTT
>VSDK01003330.1:42708-87215 GCA_009767595.1 Symbiodinium kawagutii | reverse complement strand
GATAGATAGATAGATAGATAGATAGATAGAATAGCTAGAATAGATAGATGGAATAGACAGACAATTGGATAGCCAGATTCAGATGGCTAGATGGGTCGATAGATAGACAGATAGATAGACGAAACGATAGTCAGATAGATAAGTAGATAGATAGTCAGGTAGATAGACAGAAAGATAGACAGATGGACACATAGATGATCAGACAAATAATTCGGTAGATAGACAGATAGATAGATAGGCAGATAGATAAATAGATAGATGGACAGGTAGATAGATAGATACATAGACAGAAAGATGACGAGATAGATAGTGAGGTAGATAGAAAGACAAGTACATAGGCAGATAGATAAACGAATAGATCATCAGATGGATAGATAGATAGACAGTCAGACAGACAGAAAGAAAACTGATCCACTGATAGAAAGATAGCTCGACAGATAGGCTGCCAGTCAAGTGGCCAGATCGATGCTCACATTGGTAGGAAGTCAGGCCCAAGTGATGTTCAGTTCTCGGATCCCTCGGACAATCAATCGTCGCAACCACAACTGCACACTCCTATAGTGCTCCTATCTTGGAAACTTCCGCCACCGCCTTGTGCGGTACTACTGGTAAAAACCTCTAAATCCAACAATAATCAAAGAACAATCCACGACAATACTAAACACCAGTACGAAACAATAGGAACGAGTCAGCAAACAACAAACAAAATGACAATGGCAATGACCAAACCTGTGCAACAAAGACCGTCCATGAGCAACGATACCTAGTCACTGAGCTACAGCATTGGCCCTTATCAATACCACAACCGCCATTGCACACAATGAACTAATGTACTGCACATGCTGCCAGCTGTTGCAAGCAATGGCATTCCAGCTGTGTCTTGAGGTGCCAACCAAGTAGTTAACAACAACAGCAAAAACATGATGTTCGGAAGTGTGATGAAGTGATGTACAGTAAATCAAACATTTTGATAGCTGGCGCATTTTAAAAACAAGAACTCTGTTCGGACCTCCCTTTATCCTGGTTAGCAAGTATCTATCGTTATCCATTTTTATCTATCCTAACCCGGGGACTGCTGATAGATTTCCGATTTTGTGTATGACGGCAATCGGGAACCACCAGGCCCCACACAACACTCCGCCAGCTGAGCTCGACTAGACTCCCTGAGCCGCAATCCGCGGTTGCCTTTTTGATCCAAAGCGAATCACGCGAAAACGCTGAGGCTTGCAGTTGAGGCGAAAATGTTTCGACGTTAATAATTTGTTAAAGTAGTATGAGTTCATCACTCTATGGTATTACTTGTACTTAATCTTAGTATATATCTTTATTTTATGTGCAAAGTGAATAGAACAAAAACATCGCAAGGATAGGGACATGAGCCATGGAACCAAGATGAATCAAGACCCCCAGTGCGGCAAAAGGGACAAAATGGCAAGCCGTAAGTAGAAATGGGGTGCTCGGAAGCCGGGGGCACGTGCCCCATCGGAGGATTAGTGGTGCGGGCTGACGATGTTTGAGGTGGAACTCCCCACTCATGAAATACATCATATCCTGGAGTAGATGCATTTCATATCTCTCTTCAATGTTAATCATTTAGCAACTGGGGATGGCCCAGGAACTGAAAATGTCCAGGATCATAAAGTGCGATTCCGATTCATACCCGACATATCCATATCCTTGACACATGCTATGCCGAGGACGTGACACTTGTTTCATGGTCAGAGGTCATCTATCAGCCACTCCTGGTTACCCCTGACTAGCTCCTGGTAGTCCTGGTAGCTCCTGGCGAATCTACCATCAGCTAAGATCCCTTTTTTAATGATTAGCTTTTCAGGAATGAAGATATTCCCAAAATATTCCCTTTAAAAGCTCAGGTTGGATCCCCCAAGTGCAGCCTCCTGAAGAACGCAATTCTTTCAGTTCCATTTGCATCTTGAAGAAGGAGCAGCTCCACCGAATCACAAAACAAAAATGTCTCACGCACATTGGTTGAGTGGAGTATCCCCACACTTACATCGTGGGTCACAGTAGTCACCGTGGATTTGTGGGTCAAATAGAAAGCACATGAAAGCACATACATTTATGTGTGTATATACTTAAGATTGTAATTTATGACTATGATTAGATATAGTTATACGTAATCTTGATTGTTCAATGCGACCACTTCAAAATTGATTGATTCTGCACCATTCCAAAAGGTTCAAATCCTGAAGCAACAAAAAACGATGTTCCATTCTGGTGCAAAACAAATTGTCCAAGGACCCTCCGTGGCTAAAGTCCTCGTTTTGAAAGTGGTTAATTACTGTCTATTCTCAACCGCTTTTAACAGTACAAACAATCGTTCGCATTAAACAAGTTTATATCCATCTTCAACCACTGCTAGCCATCTAATCATTAGCATTCACCATGTTTATGCAAAATCTATCTATGACTGACTCCCAGGCATTCAATAGACTCACACTGCATACCTCAGCGGCGGAACATACGAGCTGCGCAGTTCTCTCAGATCGTCGTTTCGCTGGAGCTTTGAACTGCCTGGTTGTAGGGTGTAGGGGCTGAGATGTTGCCCTGTAAGGATCTCTAAGGTGGGAGCCCCGTCACTCTATGGTTAGTAACCAGAACCAGGTGGTGAGGATGCACATCCAAAACCACCAAAAGACATGGTAAAAGGAACATACAAACGAAGACCGGTCTGACAAAAGTGGGAAATTCAACAGCCAAGTACACAGATTTGTTTTTGACAGTTTCCTTCAAGAGGTTCGTCCGTCAATGACCGACTAGCATTGGCCCACAGTAACCAAACCATCAAGCACGGCTGACAATGGCAATGTAATATATAGCATGCTGTCTTCATCTAACTAGTGCATACTATATACTGTTGCAATTTTCACCAGATTCATACTAGCTCTATCTAAAGAAACTAGCGTGCTTGATCCTTGATATGGCTGGGAGTCAGACCCCGTACCGCCAGCTGTTCATATCCCCCCTACCCAACAAGAGTCTCGCTCTGGGGATACACCGTTGGTGGCTTAGAGCCACTCAAACACAGATTTGTCTATCAAGCATCCCAAAGACGTCCAAAGACTAGGAAAGAATATACATGTCAATAAAACCACCAACTATAGTACTTGTTTTGCCATGATTGGTGATTATTATCCCCTATTCACCACTACAATTGCCAAAATTGTTCAAACAAAAAATAAAACCACCAATTAAATCCAACCAGGCCATCATTGATGAACCCTTTCGGATCCTTTCGGTTCTGTTGAGGGCCCACTTCCACCTGACGCTGGGGCCGCCATCATTGATGAACCCTGCCGGTTACCACAGCCTCCCGCCGCACCACAGTCCTTCTGGGGCGCATCCGTAGGATCGGAGCTCCTGGGACGAAACGTTGATGGCATCTGATGGTTGCCGGCGAATGACACGCAGTGGTCGTAGATGCTCGATGAATACTTCAAGATACTTCATGATGGTGATCTTCGACCATCTTTAGACAAAGTGATGAATGATGTTGAATGATACAATCATATTTCCCATGGTATGGGTCTAGGTTAGCCACTTAACTTGGCGGCCAGTCAGTTCAGCCTACTGCCGCAAGGAGTGCTGGCAGCAGGTTGTACCGCCAATACCTAGGCAACTGCGGCACCTAACAGGTAACTTGCCAACTTCACCTACTGTCGAAGGCTCAAGTGATGCAGAAAAAAACTGCACAACTAATGTTGCCTTTAACCAAGCACTTATTTTTTCTGTTAACTACCGGAGCCTGTGTATTCTCCAACGATCCTACTTCTTGGCAACATACTTAGCACATCAGCAGAGAGACCATGCCTCCCTGATTATTCATCGTCAAACCTTGCTAACAACCAAGACTTGCATCATCATCAACCAGTCATTCTTAACATCATGACTCTTTGAGATAGGGGGGCCACTGAAATGAAACATTTCTTTCTGTAGGTCCCCCCTCTAAATCAAGCTGTCTCGCATAAGGGATTCCAACTTCACCATGAGTCATCTGACCAAGATTAGCAACATATGTTTAAGCGAAATCATTCACGCCTACCTGATTTTGAGACAAACCCAAATGAACGGATAAGGTTCCCTTCGACACAACCATGAGCAAAGAAGCCCAGACAGGGGATGGAGTTACCCGCGCTTAGCGCAGCCTGCGCTAAGCGCGGGTAACTTTTCGATCTCGCGGGTAAGGGGGCCAGATGTAACGATTTCTTATTAGAATCGGATTTACCCGCTCCATCGAACAGTTACCCGCTCTTAGCGCAGGCTGCGCTAAGCGCGGGTAACCCCTTTCCTTACTTCCCGAAAATTTCCATCTTTTCCAACTTTTCTCGGGGTTTTTCGTCAGCCAAAATGGCTTTTGGAACTTTCAGCCAAAATGGCTTTTGGAACTGGCTTTGCGAACGTCTGAAGATTGAGAAACATATCCATAAAAGTACATATGTGTAATTATATAAAAATAAATATACATATGATAATGCAGGAAGTTTAAAAAAAAGAAATATCTATTTTTGTAGGTCCACCCTGTGAATCAGGCCTTAAGGGACCGCGGATTTCTTAACCACATGAAGGTACTGGTGATCTTACAGAAAACCTGAACAGTAGTGCCTATAATGCGGACTACGCTACTGCCATTACCTTTGTAATCCATTGTGGCCGGTTGCCAAAAGGGCTAATGAGGGTCAAAGGTGATTAACAAATGTTCTAATACTCATTATATCAATTATATAGAACGGGGACAGTGCAAGAATCGAAGCTAAATAGGTTGCCATGATCCTGATAGTGGATGTTCTGTGAAAATTGCTCAACCCTGCTGTCGTGGCGGTGTCCTCCTGAACTAAATACACTCATCACTTGGCATGACTTTGGAGGTCCACCATGAATATGGATATGCTCACATCCGTTAGGCCTTGGTTGATTATATCATATCCAACTGGAGTTCTTTTCATGTTTGTTTTCGGTTTCTTATAGAAAATCAGTAACTGGAAATCCAAACCCAGCGAGGATAGTTGGATTTCACACTTCTTGATTCACTGTATCTGGTGGTTAGTTGCCCCATCCCAGAAACCCCTCCAGGTATGGCTGAAAAGTACCAAACATATGTGAAACCAGCAACCAACCAACGATATTGCTCACCAACATGGCTGCAGGTAGCCTGTACCCCCGGAGACCATCCCATTTGTTGCTATTGACTCACACCCTTTGCCGAAGCTTGAGGCATTCCCAAAGACCAACTGGAGCGGTTGCCACTCCTTGTTGCAGCTTCCTTGGCCACGGGAGGAGCGACAGGCTCGGACGGCGTCTTTGCCTTGCCATCTTCGTCCAATCCTTGGGTTGTGCGAAAGGCGCGGATGTAGATAAAAGGCACGGCGTCCACCGTGTAAACATATGCAGAGATACTTCATACGTACATCCTATCCTGTCTTTACATAGCTTATATCCCGAAACCGTCCCAAAACCATGACTATCTTGTTGCCCCCTCCCAGCATGATAGCTACGGGGAAGGGTATCATGAAGCACTCCTGATAAGGAATCTGGTTCGGAAACCAAAATACCATGTCTGCTGATGTTGCTTTGCAATGAAACCATCTCCCTACCAGCCAACCGTCCAACCATCCAACCCACCATCCAACCGTCCAACCAACCGTCTAAACCCAACCCCAAACCCAATCCCAAACCTCCATCTATTGACCCAGCCATTCCAAGCAGCTACCAGTGGGTCTTCGTCTCCGAGCTTCCCAGGATGTCTTTCACCAAGGTGGTGGCGAAGGTTTGCACCAGCAAAGCTACAATGGCGAAGCCCAACTGAGCAGTGATAAGAGCTGAGTGGTGGACCCTTGTTTTCGGTAGAGCCAACAATGCTGGCAACCAAACAAGCAAAGATTCCAACAACATTCATCATGACTAAAGGTTCATATAGGGTTGACTGAAAACTAAAGGCAGGCAATCATCAACCCGAGAGACACCTCTTGTAGGAACAATAAGAGGAATGATCAAACTACTGAAGTTGACAAGAGACGCTATCTCCTGTGTCACAAAAAATACGGCTGTTCTGGTATTCCAGCATGCACATTCACCCCAACCACTTCTTCAGAGCTCAAACATGTCTGAAAAGATGATATGTGTCTTGTGTCTGGTGTGCATGGAGCAATGATGGTCCGTGATCGCAAAATGATGCAAGGTCGAAAACTAGAAGGCACGTCTAAGACTCTAAGACTGGTGTTCAGCCAGGTTGGCAAGGTGCTACACTCATCCTTCACTTGGGTGAGTAGTTTGGTGGGATAGCTGAACTGATCGATACCTCAGTTCCAACTGGGACTAACCGAGAACCAGCAGCGACCAAACGGTAGACCCATCAGCGGACCCATGGCCGCCATGACACCGATTCGGCCACGATGATGTTCTGCTTCTCCGCTCCGTCGAAGTTCACGACCGACCTCAGCGACAACTGGGCACTGGAAACAAGGACTGGAAATGACTGGGACAACAACAAGAACAACAAGAACAATGAACAATGAACAATGAACAATGAACAATGAACAATGAACAATGAACAATGAACAATGAACAACGAACAACAACAACAACAACAACAACAACAACAACAACAACAACAAGCACAAGAACAACAACAACAAGAACAACAACAACAACAACAACAACAACAACAACAACAACGACAAACAGCCTTCGCAACAACAACCAACAACAAAAAACACACACTTAAATCCGGCAACAAACAAAGCCACAACACCAACAGCTACAAGGACACTAGCTGGGTAGCTGGGTCTCAGCACTTGGGTTCTCTGCATTTGTAATGTCAGTCTTCGAATATTTGATGACCAGATTTGCCGCGGCGACCAAGGCCCAGACGTGAGCAAGAGAAGGCCGAGCGAAGCATCCAGAAAGGCCTCAGGACGAAGCAACAAAATGCTGCTTTGGATCGACTGAAAGGCGTGGCTGATGCATAGAACAACTCGGAGAACATCGAGGAAAACGAGGGTGGCAAGTGCTGGACATCACTCATCAACCAACCAACCCATCAACCAACCAACCCATCAACCAACCACCCAACCAACCAACGGAGCACTTTCCACAGGCTGATCGACCCCAGTTCCATCATGTGGGGTGAGCACCAGCTTAGTACTATCAACGTAAAATGGTTCCAAATCACATAAGTCAACTAGATCATATTAGATCTTTGACAGTTGCCGACTTCTTTGTTGCCACGTATGATCAACTGTCATAGTAACCAGCATTTGCAATTGCTAGACAGTATTGATCACATTCATATCATTAGCATGTCTGTAGGCCCAGTAAGTAGTTCTTGTATCCATTTATTTTCATGATTGATCATCATCGCCCATCATTTAACCACGATAAATCGTTGAATCATCGTTGAGGTATCACCACTATATGTGGCCATGAGGAAAGCAATACCTAACCATTGATCAAACATCATTTCAATGTTGTTGAACCATTTCTAACCATCATTTCAGCAATGTTTCAGCATCACTTCACCATATTTGACCATAATTTCACAATGTTTCATCATCATTTTACATCATTTCACCATGTTTCACCATCATTTCAGCATGAGTCTTCTCTGATCAACACCATCACCACGCTCCATGGCAGCGGCTGGAGTGCAGCGGTACCGAGGAACCGTCTTCAAACAGCCGATCCAGTGGGCAGCCACAAACTCCACCACTCCTCTCGAGGCTGCAGACGAAGCTGCGCTGGGGGAAGCGTTGCCGTACTGGTGAAAGCGTGTTGCTTTTAATGGTTCAGAACCGGCCATGGTTGGAACGGGTACCAGTCCCTTGCTGGCAATGTAGTGATGGAGCTCCATCCTACTGCTCTTGCAATAATCAGCGATATGCTTTCAGTTTCTATTATAGTAGGTAACCAGATGGTTCCTACCATTCTTGCTTAGGGTTGGTTGCCTACTATAATGGGAGCTGGAAGCATAGGGTTGGTTGCCTACCAATGAAGAGCCACAAATGATAATGTGACATGATGGTTTGGCTGCGGATTATCAGTGTAAGGCTAGGCAATCAGTGACGGCCAAAAGTCAGGTCCCAAAAGTTGTCTTGTTGAAACTCAAAAAATGTAGTAAGGTTGATTCAAGTACATAGGGTTGGCACATCATGTCCCTGATGGTTTTATGCGCATCAAACCCCCTGCCTCAATGACTAGCTAGCAAAATAAAAGTTCATTGTTGAACCAAATTCATCAATTGAAACCGTGGCATAGTGATGCATCACTTTTGTGCACAAGAAGCTTTGAGTTTCGGAGAGTTCGATTAACTCTGCCTCCTCGGAATCATAGCAACTTGCGACCATCCGATGGGCACAAATGGCCCTCTCCTTTAATGAAGTGAACCACCATGACCAGCGGGGCCCATGGGAGGCCGTCCTGCAGGCAAAGCTCCAAGAATGTACCAGTAGGAATCGAAGGGCACTGGCAGAATATGCGACAACCGTAACCTGAAGCGGTGTTCTGCGGAGATTGTGGTGAAACAGTTGGTCAAAGGCTATGAACAACCATTATTAAAGTTGAGGGTCATTCATGATTCTCATGTTGGTTCTTGATCCCTGATTATCACGTTGGCGGTTGATGATGGATATGTATATAGATATGTTGGTTGACTATCACCGCTATGTTGGTGATGCGAATGAACCAATTTCAAGATTATTGGTTGTCACCAGTTGTTGGATAACGGTTGATAGTGGATTCAGGATCAACAACTCCTGAGCAGGTAAGAAATGTTGCTGTTCAAGAATGCACCAATTCAAAAACATGCCTCTGTCCTGATGTAAACCAACAGTGCTCGTTGTCCCCAAACAGAATTATCTAAATTACTTCTGGAGCATTAGCAGTTTTTACCTAACAGTTAGGACCTAACAGTCCCATCAAACTCGTCGTCAATTGAAACATGCAGGTGCGACTACCGAGGAAAAGGGGTGTGACAGTTGCGTGGACGACTGTTGACCTACAAGGTGAGCTGCCAGTTGGCTATTCGATTCGCTATTGAACAAGCTGGTTATATCTACCATTTGTCTGGTAGTTGCCCTAGTAACAAATCAATTAACGTCACGAGCGTTTTGGGGGCACCTCCTTTATCACAGAGGAAACTCATTGCTTGGTTTTGACTACTTGGATGATCATCCCAAACACAACACCAAGTCCATGAGATCTGGTGAAAACAACCGCCGCAACAGTACCCCGGGGTAACCTGTCAAACCTGAAGGGGTGGCTCAACCACCATGGTGATTGGTGTTCCGGCTACCCAGGCGGCTGGTAACAAAGCTCCAACCCAAAGCAATGCTGTGAAACCTATGCTGGAAGCTGTCGGCATCATTGGAGGCACATCAGAACCATTAACATCTGAGTATGGTTACTAAGGGGCTGACCCCCAGTTATCATTAACATCTTTTTAGAAACTACAAATCTACCTACAACGGGGTCAGAGTAAGCATTGATAACTGAGTGGTAACCATTGGTCAGCCCCTTAGTAACCATCCAGTAGCCATTGGTCACTCACCACCATGGCCGTTTGAACAAAGCCATTCCCACACTATCTCCGCACCCAAGGGGCAGCAGGGTCATCTTGAAACCTTCAGTCTCAGCAGCCTTCTCAAGCCTGTGCCAGACCAGTGGCTCATGTTGTGCTGTTTGCCTTTCTTGTCCGGTTGATGCCATGTTTTTAAAATAAAACACATTGCACCATTTTCGTAGCTTTGCCATTGGGATTTTTACCCTCCCGTAGGTGCTCACATATCGCTTGAGTATCAGCATATTTGAACAGGAAACTTGGAACGGAAACCATTGATAAATTATTAGTTGTTTGTCTTCAATCCCATTGTCGAATCTACCTACATGTGGTTGTGGGTCATGCACCCCTGGTAAGCATTCCAATTAAATCCCTATGAGAACCCGTTCTATAGCAACCACTAACAAAAATGGTCCACCACTATCCACCATATATAACGATACTTACCCAGGATTAACCGCGATGAACAGTGACCAACCAGGATTGACCACGGTCAACAATTATCAATTATCACCATTATCAACCATGATTAATTACCATCAACCAACAATTGGCCAGCAAAACAATCGATGAGCACCATTCTGAACCACATCTTTGACATAATTACTTAAAGTTAGCTACGACTAAGCATCATTAAGAAATCCGTTGCAACTATTGGTGAACCCCCAACATACAACAACCATCCTTAAGTTTCATCAACGGAAGCTAGGTCCTCGTAGGCTGCAACCACCGAACTCTGCAGCGCGGTGGGCCCTCGTTCGCCTTGAAAACCAGGGCGCGTCGCCCAAAACCGGCTCCCCGGGCAGCTGAAACTCGCGCACACCTGCGGTGGATCACCAGGGAAGTCTTGGTGGTTGGTTGGGTTGGGAAGTGGTTACTGGGTATTACAACCCAGATGATGGGTTGGTGATGGGTATGTTGAACCCAGTTACTGGTTTGTTGGATTGGTTTGCTGTTTGGTCGGATATGGGTATGGTATTACATGGTATTACCGGTTGGTGATGGTGCATGAATGATGGATGGTTGCTGGTCGGATAGATATGCATGGTTGGTGATGGTTAATCATTGATGGATTTTGAGGGCTAATGAAAAGAGACGAATCAAAGCATGAGTTCCCATAATGGAAGGAAACAGAATAATGCTATTGATGGACAACCATGATACCAACCAATCTGCGTGACTGTCTTGTTTATAGTTTTAGCAAATCTACTGATGAATTGACTTTGCTTTACTCATTGCATTGAACATATCGGTTTGACACTTATCTATCGGGTTGGTTTACATCTGAGATCATGGCTACCGAAAAACAGAAATCAATCATCGCAGCAGCCCATCTCCACGGCACGTTGAAAGAAGAAGTTTCGGCCGATGAAGAAGTTGACCTCACGGCGAAGCGTTTTGTTGGGGAGTTTGGGTTTGTCCTCGTCGCCATGGTAGCCACTATCAATGGGAAAACCAGCAGTTTTCAGGGTACAACATTTTTGGACAAACCATTTTAGTTCCTGCTGATGATCAAATAGTGGATGGTTTGTCGACAAAAAACATGAACAAAAAGAAATAGCGGGGGATACACCAACAAGTGCGGAATATGATAAACAATAGGGGAATGATTTTGATCAACCACCCATTTAACAAACCTATTATTACGGCAAGACTCCATGGTTTGCCCAGATGCACAAGACCTGCCCAGAAGTTAGTCTTGTCAACTGTTCAAAACCCTGCGCAGGCCCGTTGTTTTGAAACTCTGAGAATCAAGAAGCCCAAACGCAAAAACCCTGAACCCTAAAACCTAAACCCTAAAACCCTAAAACCCCAAGCGTATAGCCAGTGTTTCTCACTGATTCTTCGAGCAATGTTCAATTGATAGGAACAGCCGTGGTTTGCCCTCCGGGCAAACCACGGCGTCTGTGCGTATTATTAGATGCTTAGGACCGACTATCACTATTAGTTGATTGTTGAGAGCCCATTCTGACTATGCCAAGAGACCACCCAAAGATGTCACATGATGTCACCAACGATTTCTGGAAAGCCGTTGGTGGTCTGGAAAGCTGATCTCCCGAAATGGAAGTATATTCCATGGTTCTCGTTGTGGCTATTGCTGGTTCTCAATCACCATCAAATGTTATCAACCATGCATCACTAGTCACATTTAAGATAATCTCACCACTCTGAATTATTAAGATGGTTGGTCGTCTTAACGATCTATTTAACGATCTATTTAATACTGGCTTAACACCATGGCAGTGTTATTCATTTTTACTCATATTGCATTATTCATGCATATCATTCAAACAACTTGTTCACCATGTGCTTCATCATTGATTGTGTGTATCATCATTAACCATAAGAACCCAGAATTGAATAACAGTACAAATAAACCAATCCATTGACAATAACTATATCATTTGTCGTTCTCAACTATATGTATGTACAAATAAGTAAATAGATAAGTAAACAAATCAACAAATAAATAAATAAATGAATGAATAAATAAATATATATTTGCACCAAATCATCACTAATCATCCTCAACTCACCATACAAATCACCGACCATTCCCCAGGATCCGGTGGCGCCAATGGTCTCGCAGGTGGCAGCGACTAAGGCGCCCGGGATCAAACCGCCAAAGACCACCGGAGACATCGTCTTCAAGGCCTCAGACCACGCAGAGCCATCGGCAGAGTCTCAGGGAGCTTGAGATTTCGTGGGATTCTGTCAATGATTATTCAGATTTACATAGATTAACCACTTCTAAGAGGCTAGTGATCACTATTGACCAGCTAGTAACCACTATTCAACGTCAACCACGAATGGAAAGAAGGGAGACGTATTTTGATTGTTGTGCTTACGACCTTGGTTGTTTTGCATATTGTTGTTGAAATAGTAGTTCAACTTCTTGTTTCTGTTCATCTAAAAACGGGAACATGTGCAAGCGGAAATGCTAATAATGAGAGGATAAAACATGATACATCTGAGTGCATGTGCAACAAAGAAACAAACACACACAAACAATCATCAGACTTGTTCTTTTGATCTTCTGAAAGACATCATGAAAACGGCAACGACGACAAAAACAACCACCATGATGATAATTGATAGTGCCAACAATGGCAATGACTTTAATGACTATGGTAATGACTTAGTAATGACGATGTGGGCAAATGAGAAAACATTAAATCACCATTGCTTAGCTGTACATCTGCCGGTGTGGGTTCGGTCACTCATCCATGTCCCTAGTCACAAGATGAAACCCACAAAACATCATTACAAAGACTAGGCTTCACTCGATTGGTCTTTGCAAATCATATAGCCAATCCTCTTTGGTCTTCACTAGACTGTTCTCAACATTGAAAATGATGCCGAGTGACCCTTCCACGGTTGTTTCTTGTTTAATTACAGTCATTGTTTTTGCCACGCCTAGGCGTATACATTGTGTCATGACCCTGGTGGATGCAAAAGAAGTCGGATCTCTGTCAAACCCTGCGCCGTGCAGAAAAACAACGCCCGCCACGCTTTGCATCCTCCCTTTTGCACCAGCATACTTCTTCAAGGACTTTGTATCATGGGTCATCATTACCCCTCCAACGAATAACGCATGAGCTATATACTGGTTGGGTGGTTTCAACCTCTGAACAGTATTTAGTTAATGAGCCAACCATGCAAAAGTCATTGGCAAAAACAAAAAGCGTCAATCAAACCACCACCTGGATGAGCTATTTGCTCATGGGATCCCATCGGATTAGTTCATTACATTTGATTACTCAAAACCAATGGCATGGCGTGCCAGGTTTCAGGAAAGCTGAATACCTCTGCCACACACTAACATTGCTACCTAGAGACAACCAACCAGCTACCTGCATACCTACCACATCCTACCACCACCTGGCTTGTCAGTTTTCCCCGGTCTCCCAACAAATTCCTTGCAGCTTAGCAGCCACTTGCACAGGTAAGATTTCCGAGATCCTGAGCGATGTTGAAAAGTTCCAGGCAAGAAAATACCAGGTTTATGATCCTTAATGGGCTATGGCTGAATGATGGGTAAGGATTGGAAAATAACGACCCGGTAAAACCATTGATTCCCTGTTGTGACGATGGTTTTTGACCGTCACTGATTCTTGAAGTATCGGCTGATGACATCTAGATCGTGGCTACTCATGGGAAATCCGGACACTGAATGAGATTCCAGAGCTGTTGGTGTTTCCCGCCATGGAAAGTTATGCAGCTTGGAAAAATGATAGTGGTCGCATGTGAAGGCCACAGCCGAGGAAACACTTACCTCTGTAGGTGTCTTCCTTAAAAAATGACCAGCAATTCACGGTGAGAGCTCGCATGTAGTGTGAGTTGTGTGCCACCATGAATTTCTACGCCTTAGAGAAGCTCCCCCAGCCCTGCGACTGGTGACCTGGGACACCCAGAGGTTGTCCAACGAGGAAACCAGCAATTAACCATCTCCATGTACCTCATCACCTCACCTTGATGGTGCGGATGATGCTTAGTGAGAAAGAATGCTTAATGATCTGGTGGTTTCTCAGGCCAAAGGGGATCCCAAAAAAATGGTTGGCTTATTGCTACTAAATGACTAATATTGGATGATTTGAAGGTACCCCCTATCTTGAGAAACCATCATCTAAGCAACAGGAGTATACATAGAACCAAAAGTAATGGATCATGGCCAAGCCATGTACCAAGAAGCAAGGTCAACTTCTCGAAGATAAAGGCCAGTGTGTAGATACCTTAGAGATTCATTTCAACAGGTGAGATTTGCGTTCAAGCGGAGACCATCTACGGCCTTGTGACGTGCGACCACCTCTTTACACTCTTGAGATTAGGCGGAAGGGATTAGTTGGTACACGTATACCAACAGGAGTGAAAAGTGATGTTCACCAGCTCCACTTATAGCAGCCATGTACCCTTGAGTTCGCTTGAGTTGTATGTAGTGTTATGCCTATTTTGGTGTTATTTTCAAGCCGTGGGCGTGTCAGCATCCATTGGCCCGCTAGCGGCGACCGCTTAAAAGACACGGGAAAGCTCTGCACCATTGTATTTTGGACTGCACCATCATCAAACTCAGCTCCATATTGGTTATATATTTATGGGTGTGTTGACGCCATTGCTGTCTAGGGCCACCTACCCGCCTTTTCGTTATTGGTGTTATTACCATAGTTGAATGGCTTCATAGCTATAGCCTCTGTTGGACCTGCAGTGTTTGCAGAGATTAATGGTGATTTCCCTCGGCAAAAGACCTATTCATTGGTCCTGGATCTGACCTTGCCACTTGTTTCATTTCGAAAAGCTTTCGAGCGCGCAGTACCATCCTTAATATGCCAAAACAGGTGCACCTTGTTCATTTGGCATATACTTTGTATATCATATGGTTTATATGTATAAAAAGCTGCATTTCTTAAACAGCATTGTCTGGGCGCACCTGAAATGAAGACCCGTGGTAGGTCCCAAAAGTTTCATATCGGCTCATCCTGTGTTATATTGAGCAATCATTGGTGGTTACAATCAAATGCTAACACATTGTTAATACCATGAAAATTACCACCAGTCCAGGGTTGAGATACTAATTGTGCGAGAGGACAAAAAGCTTCATGGTTCTGAATCCGTCATCATCAAACAAATGAACCAACATTTCCCATCGACCTAAGCAGCAATCATTGACAATTCTCAACACTGGCTAAGTTGCTGTTGTCAATTATCAATTAATGGTCGTGGAATGTAGTGGGCGTATCATTGGAAAATGGTTGTCTCTCATTGTTGATTACCTTCCGTTGCCACCACGCCACCAACTTTGAAGAACGAGTCATAGGAGGACAAGTTCCGAATCACATCCTGGGCATGCGCAGCATGGCATGGACATGCGAAGGGTGTGACGATACCAATGTAGAACCCCAATGGGACCGATCTGTCCCAGCAATGTCTGGTTAGTTTTGACTGCAAGGTTCGAAAGCTCTTCTGGCAAAGACTGGGTGATGGCTAATTAGCTTTAATGGTTGCAACTGTCCTGGTGATTACGGTACCAAGTGGTCCATTCCCCTTCAAAAGTTACTGTAGAACGTCTTGTGGGACATACTTCGATAGTTGAAGCTGGCTGGTTCACAGAAGCCCCGGGTAAACAACGACTACGACCAATAAACCACCAGTAAAGCTTGCAGTTTCACAAACAAGTTTCGTTCAGGGTTTGCCTGTTGGGCACTCCGATCTCATTGGCGAAACCAAAGAAGTCGTCCATGGACGAAATCCTTGGGGCGTGCGTTTGATGGGTGTTTGTCAGCTGCAAAGAGCTTGTCCTATGGGTTTGTCCAACAATAAAAACATGGTTTATGAGTTTTTTTCATATTCACTTTATCTAATATGGGTTTGTCCGAAAATGGTGTACCCCAAAAACTGCTAGCTTCCTTCAAAACAATGGCTATTATAGGATGGTTCTAGTAGGTACCACTATTTGCTGACAAACTCAATTTACCAAGATGGATATACATGGCCAAGGGTACCCTCGTACAGCTTTTGCACACATGTAACAAACATAACATATCATAATATACATATTATGAAGCTTGTCATGTCTACTGATTACTGTTCTAGGACAAGAAATGTCTGAACAAGTCAAAACCGTGCACAAACCAACTGGCTTGGCTTGTCTTCTGCCATGACTCTCGCATGTAACAGGTAGAAAACAGCACAGGTCTGTTCGGACGGCCTACCTGGTCAGAATGTGTGACACATGATACGTGGCTTCGTGAACGACCCTTCCACATCACTGGATGGGTTAATAATCACCCTCGGTATAGCATTGATCATTCAAGCCCTCTCGGGCTGCAAATACCTCCTGAGACTGCATGTGCATAAGGGGCTGATGTCAAGTCTAAACACCTTCTCAGAAATTGGAGCACTAGGGATGGTATGGAGCCAACAGTTAAAGCCACATCAGGTTGAACATGCAAGGTGTGCCCCTGCAGTTTTACAGAAACCAATTGAACCCATCCCAACTAGTCAATCAGTCGCACCCAGCTTCACAACTAATTATGCACCGCTTCGTCAAGGGGCACTAGCAGTCGCGGGACCACGGTGCGAAGGAAAATGAGAATGAAAATGGCATTGCCATAGGTCAGAAAGCTCACCTCAGGGTCAGCTGAAGCATCAAAAGGGTAGGTCAGTCCTCCAGCATCACTAGATGTTGCCACAGCCATCCATAGCCCTTGAAAGCCATGACCTGCACCACACCCAGCCCTGAGCTCCACGCGAAGCCTTGCTTCACGCTTTCTTTGCTAAAGACCCTGGCTGCAGATCGTGTGCTGCGAGTGGCCACACATGGCTGGATTTGGTCACCAGAATGAAGTGATGGTCAAACCAGAGGTGGTGATCACACAGGGATTAAAGTAACAAGCAAACTAAACATGAACTGGGATTATAGTAATCAAAGTCAGGATCAAGGTAAAGCAACAGTTGATACATGGATTTTTGTCGACCAAATGTAAGATTATGAAAGTTATGAACAGCTCCCTCACTGGCAGGGAATTGTCCATTGACGGAAGGAATTCCCCACCATGCCAAAATCGAGGTCGTCTTTGGTACCAGGATTGAGGTGGGGTTCCGAAGTTTGAAATGCGCCAAATGATGGTTGATGTTCCCACATGGCCGAATTTCTGGATGATGGCTTGACACTTTGTAAGATGAAACACAGAATTGCTACACTTGAGCATGTCAAAAATGGCTTCTCTGATTTTGGCTACACCACGGGGCTGTCACCGCGGCTGCGTGCGGCTTCGCCTGTATATTCTCATCTTCCAATACCTCAGTCTATGAGCCCTCCACGAGGCCTGAAAAACTTGGGGGCTCTTGGAGGCTCCATGTGGTGTCCAGTTTGCAGGCCGAAGATTTCCCAATGCTTGCTGGACCTTGGGGGTCAGTGACTGGTGGTCTCAATTTTTCTTCCCAACAAAAATGTGACCATGATCGAATATTGGCCGTATGCACCATTGTTAACAATCATAACCAACGATATCTGGTTGGCGGTTTCAACACTTCTGAAAAATATGCTTGTCGATCAACCAACCAACCAAAATGGTAACGAACAAAAACAACTAGAAACAACACCAACTATGCATCAATTAACTATCAGTTGTCAATAATTCAACCATATTATTTACCAACCGTTATTAACCATCATTAACCACCCTCAACCATCAAAGAATTATGCAACCGTCATCAACCATTAACCAATGGATTCTTATGTCTCCATGGATAGCCCACCCGGTTCCAGGCTCTCTGCAACCCCTAAGGCCTAGTTTGAATCTCCTGGTTGGCCCGGCCGTGACCCAGAGCTTCAGAGTTCTGCAAACTGTCATCAGCTGCTTTCGTGGAGCTGCTTGGGCCGCCCAACTACCATAGCAGTTAGGCTCATCATGGCTCATCTGAATCTATGTTGACGCTACCCGCTCTACCAAATTCGAAACCCTATCCATCCAACCCTCTGCTATCTATGTTGATGCTATGGTGAAACCGAATCAACTACAAATCAACTACCAAACTCGAAACATGATGCTGAGCTGCTCGTAGCCCATGTTCTGCAGCTTGTTGAGCTCATCACCCAGCGCTTCATCGGATTTGCCGCGAAGGTAAGACTTCTTGGCCAAGAGCGCCTCCTCCAAGACCCGATTTGTCCATGGATGGTTGCTGATTTGTTCATGGTCTGGACTGGTTGGTGGTTGAACCACCCCCCACGAACAATATGCTTGTCAACCAACCAACCATTTGGTAGTACTAGGGAAAAAAAAAACAAATGTTTGAGACCAACAATCAGTGATAAATGATGGTTAAAGATGGTTAATGATGATTGATGATGGTTCATGGTCATGTTAGATCCCAGGACGGGTATCCTGCCCACCACGGAGCGCACAAGCTCTGGCGCTGGGCCTTGACGCAGATCTATCATGATCTTCCGGGCAGGATGATAACTTATCAACCAAGGTTGGCCAAGCCACTTTGATTGAAACCATGTACCAGGTGGGAACCCCAAATGCTATCAGTTGGTTATATCAAGCTGGTTATAGGTTATAGACAGAACCAGTTGGTCAATAAGCCTGTTATATCTACCAGTTGCCTGGGAGTTCTCCTAGCCTTTGCTTGCTCACAAGAACTCTGGTTGTCACGCTCAATCTGCAGCTTGGCAGGGCAAGGGGCACCGTTCCTGGCCTGCTCTTCGCTCAGTTTCTCTACCTTCCTCGGTGGAAGCGAGTGATCATCAAAGGACAAATTTGTTTGACTGGCTAATGGTTGGCTAATAAAGTTTGATGATTATATCAATGGCTAACAATGGCTATTAACTGGTGACCAGTAGCGGTTGATTATTTGATTGAATGGTTGCTGATCATTGATGGCCAATAATAATGGCTCATGATGGTGAATAACTATGGTTAATAATGCTTCGTAAATACTGGCTATTAATTAATGGTTGCTGATGGTTACTGATCAATGCTGGTGAATGGTTGGCTCAGAAGGTCAATACTGGCTAAAAATATTTGATAGTAAATGGTAAATTAATAATGTTGTTTCCTAATTGCTGCTAATGGTTATATAATAAGTCATGCGTAATTAATACTGATCCGTAATAGTTGACAAACGTTAGGAATGGTTCCGATGGGTTCACGCTTGAAGAGTTGTGTGTCCATCCCGAAGAAGCCGTCATTCAGCGTCATCACTTTCTTGAGGCTTGCCTATTGATGACTTCTTTGCGCGAAAAACACAACAGTTTCATGTTGAGCCATGAAGACACCTGCCCTAGGCCGTTGGTTACAACTGACCGGGTCTCCCCAAACGTTAAACACTTGGTTGAAAAGCCATTCAACTAAAGCTAATGCTACCCTAGCCATAAATCAACTTTGCTAACCGCCCCACCTCGTAGGAACTATTCACCTGATCATGATAAAGAGCCTATGACTGGATGTCTTAAGTGCATTGTTTTGCCTTATGTCTACGTGGCTAGTTGCGCACTACTCGAGTCTAATCTTTTGCAATCTCCCCCTTTCAAGGGATGGGACCCCTGGCTCATCAGCTCCAATAGCCAAGTAAGCTCATACGCGATGCTTCAGTTGGTTTACCGCTAGGGGAACTACCAGGAAACCCTTGCTATGGCTGCTACAAAAGCACAGACCCGTACCATGCTCTGAAGATCAGCCCTGGCAGTACGAACGTCAGAAACCACTATGGTCCCGATGAACCGTCATCAACTATGATAAGCCATTGTTGTTCAGGATGAACCATGATTCAGTCAGACATAACAATAAATGAAGCAGTATCAACCATCACATAACCATCAAAAAACCATTGTGTAACCCTATTGTTGCTGCTATCGTGTGATTGTTCGTTTTCATGTCCCTCGCATGTTCATGATTGTTGATTCACCTTCGGACTCGTATCTGATCTATTCTCTTACTATCCATGATTAATTACTCCTTATCATTCGTTGCTATCATTGTGTCCCCATGAATATAATCAACTATGGTTCTCCTGAATTTGAGCCATTCATTACCATCGTTGATCATAGTTGATTATCTATGTCTCCCCATCATTCGTTGTTCTCCACGACGATTGTTGTCCCGGTACTTGTCCTATTCAGATCTGATTGTCATCTCAGTGCTGAATCTGATTGTCATCTCAGTGCTGAATCCTCATGGTGAATTTCCACGGATCGCCTGCTTTTCAACCCTATCATCTACACTGCCAGTCACGCTAGTGAGCTAACCTAAGTTAACCCAGCTTTGGGGCTTCCACCTCGTATGTGATTACTAATCTCACCTATTTGGGTTTGTTCATACATAAAATGGCATCTACCAACCATCCAAGTTCATAGCTGTTATTCACAAGGGAACTACCATTTCTGGAAGGGGGTATACCATTTCTGAACAACGCCTAGAACCAAAATTTTGCACCAACATCTACATTTGTAGCTAGCCGAGTCAAAAACTCACATTTGGGGGCTCCTTGTATAAATCTCAGCCTATGCTTCCACCATGACTCATAGTAGGGAACCAACCCCAGTGACAACAAACTTGTAGAAACCAGCTGGTTACCAACCAGGGTTGCCCATAGGGTCACCTATTCCGACGGCGTGCCCCTCAGGCGCCCACTGCGTTTGATTCAACAGGGCCACGGCCTCAGGCGAAGTGTCCTGAAGCCGTGCTAAGGCTGCGGCTTGCCATGTGGTTCATGATGGTCACTGAATCCTGCCCATGAATGGTTACTTGGAGGATCATCCTATTTAGTAGGTGGTTACTAAACATGGTTATTAGCTCTCCCGACTGAGTTTATACCACTTATTATGGTTAATATACACTTACCAGGGATAATCCACTAAGTAAGGATGGCGATCGCTAATTGATGGTTACGATGGCAAATGGATGTTTAAGAATGGTTGGGCATGGTGCTTTAACAGGTGGCTAATGGATGTTTAATAATGGATGTTTCACAACGGTTGATGATGGTTAGTTCATGGCTAATGGGCACTTGGTGGATCATCTCACGGCCGGTTGGTGGTTGGGAACACTTGTTCAAAACCACTGAGAAGTGATAACCCCAGTTGGGGGACTGAATAACATGGTTGATAATCATTTTTAAAAAAATGAGATGATCTGTCAAGTGACATGATCCGTCAAGTGACGTGGGGGGTTCTGGTTGTGTTAACAAGTGCTGAACCTTGGCAAGTATTGCAAAATCATTGTAAAACATGGGAAGAATAGCGGCCAAAAACCAACAATAAAATCACAATCATAGGGAAGGTGGCAAACCATTCAAACAACAAATAACTCAAAAAAATCTTATGGTTTTCATGGTTGAAGTTGTCACTGACTAATTCATGGTGTATCACGGATGAAATTTGTCTGGGGATTACCGCTGTGGTTCGCGGAAGTTGGGGAACCAAGCTTCCACGCTGGGCGCCCCTGCTCTTGCAATGGTTCCAACATGGCAACCAGCCATAGTGATAGGTTCGCCAACAAGATGGGAATGCAACCACGAACCAAAAAGTTGTGGGTAAAACATGGTGTTCAATGATACTGGCTGCTGCAAAAAAATGGGATGATAATCACATTTGGTTGATCAAATCCCTTGCATGGCTGCATAGGGAATCGCTCTGCATTGACCACGCCTCTCAATATGTTTGCATATTTGCACGTGTCTGTCCACAGCTAATATTATGTTACCCCTAACCATTTTCAAAATTATGATCATTTCAATGGGGAACATCAAATGGCGGGCGTTACATTATTTATGGTGATAATCAATTGGGTCTTGATGTTCTGCATATTTACGAACGACAAGCAACATGAAATGTTCAGTCAATTTTTGCCCACTTGAATAAACACTCTTGCCGGGCACTTGTCCTGCTCGATGGGTAAGAACACTTCCAGATCATCCCAAAAATCCTGGCATGCGCATTGCGTCAATCCTTGCAACTTAGGGCAATCTAGATATCATTGTGCCGCCCCAAACAAAAAAACACAAATACAACTCAATCGGCGCAGCACATTCCGTGATACACGCGCCATGACATTCTAGTTGCCCATCCCGAAATGTCAGAACTGGCCACGAAAGGGAAACTTAGCTTCACACCGCGCATTCGGAAACCGCGTGGTGAACCGGTTTGCAATAACACCCATGTGTTTTTTTCTCACCTACCAGGGTGTCGTGGGCAGAACTAACTTTTCTATACGTGTCTATCAAGAGGCAACAAGGGGCTCAGGCAGCGGCTATCCAAAGGCAAACATATCAAGCATGTGATCCAGCATGAAAGCACTGTGGAACGTCTTTGAAAATTAAATTTGCCTCTTGTCAAACTTTCCTTCCTTGCCGTTTTCAGACCTGCAAAAGCCAGGCGTCTGGCATGTGCTTGCACGCCGCTGGCGCTGTGCTAGCCACATTATCATAGACATCAACATAAACATGATCGTCATCATCATGATCATCATCGTCGCCGTCATCGTCGCCATCGTCGTCATCGTCATCAGATTCCTCCATCATCGTCCAGTCAAGAGCGTCCTGTTCTCCATCTTTGCCGTCGTCGTCGCCACTGTCGCGGCCACACGCTGCGCCTTTGCTCCCGTGACTACGGGCGTCTCAACATTGTGCGCGCTTCTAAGTTTTCGGCCAAACTGGGCCGAGAGGCCAACTCTCCACTCTCCCTCTAGTTTTCTTCGTACATTGTGCTGGCAGCCCTTGCTGAGGATGGAGGGGAAGAATGGCAGCTAGGCTTTCTCTCGTTGAACGAGGGGATAAAGCACCCACCACTAGCGTAGACATACAGATTGCACCAAATCCCTTGCTCCAAGGAACATACAAACCGATATAGTCACTTTCCAGTCCTGGACCGGCCAAACCAAGAATCCCCAAAGAAGCCGCAGAACAATTTAATTCACCATGGAGAAACCAAAAAAGGCAAACAAAGACCAACAGAATAGAATCGACACCAACAAAAAACCAAGGAATCCAAAACAACAGAACAAACAAAGAAGGCTATATACTCCCAGGCAAATGTGATTTTACAGAAAAATGTGGTACTCGACATTGATGATCAAGGCGGCGACAGGTCAGCGACCTTGGTCACCCACTGGTCAGTTCCAATACCTGCGAGAACCCGAGTTAAACAACTCATTAATGACCAATGAAACTGAGTGTACCAGGGACCGAGGCTCCCGAAACGGTAGCGATTCGGTGGTGAACATAACTAGGGAACTACCAGTCAATTGGTAGAGGCACCATAGTTTGACGGCAAATTTAAAATCAGCTTATAAAGTTTGGGGACCCCACCTTGTAACGAAACTGATCTGATTGTTGGGCAACGTTGCCTCCCAAAAACATGCAACAGTCAATCAAAGAGCCATGATACCAGTTGGTATAGTTGAGCTTAGGTCATAAGTTGTTTCTTACTGTACATCTTTAAAATTGGTATGGTTGGCCCCCTAGTTATACGTTTCTTCATGAGCCGTATATCACGATACTGAGATCCATATAGCTACATCTACATCTACCAACTTGCCCTGACTTTGCAAAGGCGGGGGCCTCACCTTTTATGCCAAAACCTGCCATGGAAGCCCTTAAGCCGCTGGAGTTCTCCAGCGTTTTGCCGGGCAGTTCTGCTTGTTCACCCTGCCACATGGAAATTGGTTGCTGCACAGGTTCGACGAGAAAACACTCCATGCATCTCCATGATTGAAGTGCCAGTTGATTTTACCTCATGGAGATTAACCATGTTTAATTGTACCAGTGTTGTAATTGTATCATGTTTAATCATTGAAAACTACCAGTGTTTCTACGTTTAATCAACTACCAGATTGATTCAACAACGTTCCATTGTACCTAATTTGCTGTTTCTGGACAATAGTCACACATCAACTATAACCTCGATATCGTACTCAAAGCATGTTTATGCATTATTAAGAATGCATTGTTGTAGATGATATAAAGATTGTATTGGACCATACCATTCAATACCATATATTCTCAAGAGGATATTGGGTCAGTGATGTCATGTATCATTAGATAGGCACTAGAACAAAAGGCAATATTTCTAACCGGACAACGATTGCAATGATGGAAAGATAGCAGGTCATGGAATGTTATCATTACTACAAGTAGATGGCCGTTGTTGCCACCACAAAACGATTCCCTGCCACTACCTTCAGCCCGCTTTGTAATGATTTACCGTAGGGTTCTATAGCCATTGTACTGGCTACTGCATCTTCTCAAACATTTGGTATGATTTAAAAAATAACCATTGGGTAGCATTCAGCATTCCTGTTATCATTGAACATTGGGGACAGTTCCACATCAGTGTAGGTTTCATCGACAACCTTGTATAACTACTATGACTCCCATAATCGTTGATAACTTTTCCCTGATTACAATGGTAAAATGCTAACCATTGGTCTTACGTTCATTGATGACAGTTTGTCAGGCAATCTACGTTGCTCTACATTACCATAACTGTCACCCAAAATCATATCATCATATATCATCCATAATCAAATGATATACTGCCCTAGCCGGTTGGTTTCCCTTTTAAAATGACCATGTGGGGGATGGGCAGGGTAGCACCATTTGTGGATAAACCCATATGTTGGTTTCCTGCAATGGGGATACTTTCGAAATGAACCGTTCATTTATTGGGGTTTCCAATTCCAAGAACCCCCCCATGTGTTCCAATTCTGTTTCCGAATCATGATAATATCAATGGTTGTCATTCAAGATTGGGAATCATTCATCTTTAAAACCATTGAATCCACGTGGTTATCCATCGCAAACTCGTCACACATTCGTGCAGCTGCAAGCTTTAAATGGCAGCTGCAGGAAAAAGAAAGGTAGGAGTCGACTTCGAAGGAAAAAAAGGCCCCATGCCCTCCGCCCAGTGGCGCAAAAGACCCTACTAAACAGTGGCGCAAACAGGAAACAGAAGGGAGCCCAGAGTGCACAAAAACTTGTGAAACTGTGGCGTTATCATCGTTATCAATCAACCATGGTTGCCATGGCACTAGTCATCAAGTACAGAATCCTGAGCCATCAACAAGTATCACCAACTACCATTCATTATCACTAATCACCATTAACCACCATTAGTTATCATCAACCATGAACCACCGTTATCCCCATTGCACCCTCATGAAACCACTAGTTACCCATGAAACCCCCATTGTCGAATCGGCTGATCGCCATTGGTCAGCATGCGCCTTGGTTTGCTCAAACCAATTCTTCTCGACCGGCGCTGCCTGGATTCGTTGCCATGGATCCGTGGTGTCGCTCGTGTGGCAAGCTGGGACAAAATTCACCACAACATGGTGGTTTCTCAAGCCATACAGGACCGCCCAAAATCATCTAAGATAAGCCAGTTATAGCAATAAACCAACCATTTTATGGGGTTCCCGGGGTTCCCTATTTTGAGACCCCCCCACATCTCAAGACTAGGATAGGTGAACATCCCAGAGCTAGTGACTGGTCATTTGGCGGATGTGAACTGCTGGGGTACCAGCTTTTGACCCCAGCCGTGTTGCTTAGTTTGCTTAGTGTTTGGTCCTTAGTGGTGCTTAATTAGTGGCTAATCATGGTGAATACTTTCTATCATGGTTGGCAATGGTTCATCACGGTTAATTGATGGATGGGCTCATGACGGTGAATGATCGCGGTTCATAGTGTTTCATAATGGTTAACTAATGGTCTCATTGTGATTAAATCATCGTCAAACAATAGTTAGACTGCTTAAGCAATGAGATTGACTATTGGTTAATTAATGTGGGTTAATAGACAAAAGTAAGGTCAAATGACAAACATCAATAGTTGAGAGTGACAACAAACATCAATCAACCAGGTAATTCACAAATAGATGCTGTAGTCTATGGTAGATGAGAAACATACGAGCTGTCCATTGATGATTAAAACTGGATCAAATGATTGATATCAATCACTGATCATGGCAAACGAGCAATCATGACGATAGAACAATCAGAACAATACTCAATCATGACTCGTCCTAGCTAGTTGATTTGAATGGAAGATAACAACGCACAGTGGATGTGTGCGATAGATGCTAACGGCCAATGATGACTTTTGAATTACTAATGATAGAATCTGACCAGTGAAAACATCGCCACCAACTGAATCAATTCCATTTTCTAAACCAGCTTCTGCATCCCAGGGACGAAACCTCGAGCTACACGTCAAGCATGATGAATCAGTAAACATCATTCTGAAGCCGTTGGGTGATTTCATTCTTGAGTATCACAAGAATCAGCCATTTTTTTAACCATCATGAGCAGCAGCTAGCACTATTTTTAGCTATCAATTTCCACCAAATCATTGACCATTTTATGATTACTGCACATACTTGTAACCATGTCAACCATATATCTCCAGTATAAACCAACATTACAAACCATCATATTGGACACCTTCACCACTTCAAAACCATATCAAACGAACAAGTCACCATAATCGATGGTTATTAATCACTGCGGCTCCTTTAAAAACATATGGTCAACAATCAGCCATGATCAACCATCAACCAGCCGGCCATTGCGAAAACCATCAACATTTGCTCATAACCACTTTGGTAAGCATGATAACTGGTTCCATGGCTAGCCATGTCTCAGCCCGTTGGTTCACCATCCCTACCATCAACCGCGCCCATGGGCCCCACGACATCCACCCTTTCAATCGCCGGCGGGGCCTCCGTTTGTTGAACCTCGGCCCGCTGCCCTAGGCTGGTCCTGCAGCAGGGAAGTCAGAATCCACAACGGTTAAGGGCAGCTCCGTGGCAAGCGCTTAGCAATGGCAATAAATGGGTCAATAAACCTTGGCCCACAATGGTGCAAACATGTTCAAACATTGTTGACTATGAATCGCAATGATGAATTCTAGGGTTACCATAGTTCAACCAATATTGACATTAATGCTTAGTATATTGTCAAGCAACATGCTTCAAAATATTGATACAAATGATCTCAATCATTCACCAACATTTTCAAACCACTTGCAATACGCTTAATTCTGGTCACACATGATGGATGATGGTTTGAATCCTGCAAGGGTACATGCCGTGTCACATCTCTGTTTACCTCCCAGTGAGTGTCATCTCCCGCTTTTACGCTTGTTTTCTCAAGACCTTTCACGCGAGGGGCTATCGCAAACCCAGCAATACACAGTAGGTTGGTTATAAGTAATTAGTGATGGCTATGCTGGTTTACAAATTAACCAAACATTATATTCACATTTACCCGCGGTGTTGCCCCAAACACGCTATGTATGCCACTTCCTGTGACACAACACCGTTCCAAACTTACAGGGTGTCGCATTCAAGTGGCAGGAAAGGATGGCTCCAGAAAATTGGATGCAGAGTTCCTGCCTTCCACCATGCTATCTTGACGGCAGCTCATCTTCATAGACGCCAAGGGTGAGACACTGCTGCACCAATGCATTGGGAACGTTATTCTCAATGGTACCTTGTGGAACATTTGGAACCGCAGCAACTGTCGTGATGCAGTCGTCACCTCAATGGCTAGGGACACTCTGAGCTGTATCCAAGCTCGTGCACAAAGACAGGCAGGTGATCCGTGGATTCGAAGCTCCACCCCACCCTCTCAATAGCGAGTCTGGGCCGAGTCTGGGCCTGACCCTGAACGCCCATGGTTGCCTGGCTCCTAAGGCAACCAACTTACTGGCCAGTAGCAACTACAACGGGGAATGAATCGAGGTGCCCGTCGTTCCATAGCTATGGTTCCCGATGCTAACCAGCAATACCTTTGGTTCCACGCCGCTTCACCAACACCGACACCAGGTAGGTCAGTCACCGACGAGGCAATGGCGAAACCCAGCCGTCCTTCTATGCTCTCTCGCTGGGGGCACAAAGCAGAAATGGTGACTCAGCACCTCAGCAACTCAAGAGTTTCCAGCGAAAGTCTCAACAACTCCATGGCTATTTACTTAGCAAGTGAGTTAGTCAGTGGGGTAGTTAGTTAGTTAGTTAGTTCGTTAGTTAGTTAGTTAGTTACTTAGTAACTTACTTAGTCAGTCAGTCAGTTTAGTTGGTTGTCTGGGTTCCATTTATTCCACATGAAGGCCCTAAGACATGTCAACATTCACCCCACTACTTTGATCAAAAAGCCCCGGTGATCCGTCGAGTCAGTGTTACGAACCCTAGCGACCCTGCCTTGCTGGTAACTGATCAAAGCCTGGATATGTTGATGAATGATTCATGACCTAACCCCAATGGTAATTAAGCTCAATAGCTGGTGATATACTATAGAGAAATGGCTTTAGGAACCACTGGGTCTCCCCTTGCAATTCTCCACTGGCTGGTCTACCGGGCTCGTGCTCCGTCTAGCTGTGATTCACTGGAAATGCGTTTTGATAGTTGATCCCGAGAGTTGTGGTTTGATGGTGGCCCAAATTTCTTATCCCGTGGTTGGGTCTCAAAATAAGGAAACTCAAAAATGGTTGGTCTATGTTGGTCTATTCATTACGAAACCTGATGAAAATCAAAAAAGTATTCAGAATATAACATTTCTTACTATTAACACTATTCACATCAATGAAATACCGCGGTGGCTATCGGTGATTGCCGTCCTTTAGATTTGATTAACCACCCTTGCCAGCCAACATTCACAATGACAGCAAGTTTCACGGCATCTCGAAGGAGTGTATCTCTCCTATAATAAATCATCCTTACACATCAACAGCTGGATATCACATCTGGTGGATATTTAAAATTGTGGACCCCAAAATGGTTGGTTTATTACCATCAATTGGGTGGTACCCCTGTTTTGAGAAACACCCATATCCCATCTGGTGGTTTCTTAAAGTGGTGGGCTACCCGCAACTGATCAAAATTTAATCATTGGTACTAAACCATCCGTAACTTGCGGTTTTCCGAGGACTTGAGAAACCCGCATGACTGGTTGATTACTTGGTTAGTATGCAGTCATAAACGTTCCACCGCAGCTGGATATCCAATATGGATTACTTGGTTACCATTGTTGATGCGATACGTCAGCTATCATTGTGAATAATGGTTATACCACATCCATGGTAATAAGCATGACTTGGTCAGTATACCCCATGATTCATATTTGGCTGTGGGTCAGATCACCCGGTACCACTGGTTCCCCCATCATTAACCAGCAAGTTTTCCTTATGAGTTTGTTGATGAACTTATCCCCTGGTTAACTGCTTGACCCATAGCCATATAGTTGGTATATATCCCCTATAATTGTTAGTTATCATACCCTATGATTAACCATTAACCAGCCAATAAATCATTGTTGTTGGTTGGTTAACTGCTTGACCCAGCTCCCCATTTACCATGGAAATTCCAAGCTCTCCCACGGCTTCTTCCAGCGGCAGCCAGGGCACAGCAGCCGAAGCGACCAGCAGCCAGCCACAGCCGCGCCCAGGTCGCGACGTGCGTTGCCGAAGCACGGACGGCATGGCACCCACGCGGTTTCCCGCAAGGTGAGTAGGATCAATCATCAGCTGGTACAGCTGATCAGCAGGTTCATCAGTTGTTAGTGAATGAGTTAGACTTGTTTAATGAACTTGTCAGTACAAAGCATCAAGCGTATCAAGCTGATTGTCGTTGATTCTGCAGTGAATCGACTCAGCAGTCGGGGAACATGGGTGAACATGGGGAATCGATGCCATCAGGTTGAGAACAAAAAAAAAGACCAGCTATGACCAGCTACTGACAATGGGTAGCCTTGGGGATCAAACAATCGCATCCTTCAGCTGTTCGACCATGGCGCTGCCACAGTGTAAGAGGTGGCTGCTTTTAAGGGCCTGGGGTGATGTGCATCAGAGCTGCGTCTCATGGTAGGCTGGTAGGCAAACCATGATCTACCGAGGCTGGGAGATGCTCAACCATCACCTGGAATTGACAAACTCTGGAGTTCTGCCAAGTTCTACCATCAATACACACTACCGTTCTGGAGTCCTGGAGTTCTACCCTCGGAGTTTCCCTGGAGAATTCACGGCTGGGAGTTTTCTGCAGATGTCTTTGACAGCCTCAACCATAGCTGTGCAACTTATCCTCGGGGCCCTTCCCTAACTCAGCTGCGAAGCGAGGCGAAGCTGTGGCCAGCCATGCTTCATGAGTGGATAACGATGTGCCTGAATGATGGTGAATGAGTGGTGAATGATGGTTATAGTATGTTATAATGATAGTTACCATACTATGGTTCGTGATGGTCAATGATGTTTGCAATGATGGTCAACTATGGGTAGTGATGGTTGATGATGTCATGATGGTTAATCTTGAGTAATGATGGTCCACAATGGAGAATGAGGGTCAGCAATTGTCATGGTAAACGGGGAACTCATGGTTAATGATGGTTAACTATGTTGAATATGGCTATATAGCTGATATTAGTCACAGTGGTTGATGACCCACGATGACTATGAGAAGGATGGTTGATACTATCAAATAATGGAAAGCAAAAGTCAATACGGGCTAAGAGTCATGGACAATTGGGGAATAGCACCTGCACCTGTTGTTCTTTTTTGCCTCGGAATGAAGCGAACAAAGTTCGAACCTCAAGAATCCACACGACTTCACGTAAACATATATGGTAAGCCATTGGCAGGTTCAACAGGTTCAACTATTTCAATATTTTTTAATCAGATGTGTTTCTTTTAACTTAACATGTTCAAGGATTCAATGACAATAGTAAAACGGTAGTTTGCCAATATCTAACCAACATTTAACCAATAGATCGTAAAACAATCATGTATCCTTGAATCATCTAGTCACCTATCAATGAGCTAAATAGCTGTTTCATCGCCTCACAAGTCAACCATGACTTTCCTGATTCCACTTTTTCAACTTCAATACTTTCTTGATATGTTATGTTCCAAGTTAACCACTAGCTCAATCATAACCCATCCACCTAACCATTCCCTGGACAGCCCTGGATTGGTCCGCACCGCCACACCGAACCGATCGCCTCAAAAGCCGTTGGCCGAAGCTCTGCCAGAGCTGGGTCACCTGAAGCAGCTCGACGTGACAGAAACGTCTACGATTGCATAGAAAACATTAGCAGATTTGAAATCGATGAAATATATACGTATGTAGATATGTAAAAACAACTATACATGTTTCAATCGATATAAGTCTTTTCCATTTTTTTCAACAAAAAACATGATAACTGGTCGGTGGTTGAATCATTCATGAAATATGAGTCAACCAACCTGCGCACTTTTGGATTGGACACCCCCGCCCTGAGTCAACCAACCAATCATTTGGGAAGACTGGGGAAAATTGAGAATGTTCAAAACCACCAGCCAAATCAAATTTATACATACATACAGTAAATACATTTGTAAAAGCAATTGTACTGTACATGTTTCTATCAATATGACTGTTTCCAATATTTGATCTAGAAAAAAACAATGTACAGCTTCAAAGGAAAGAGGCCGTCTGCCCCCAGCTCTTTCGCTGCGCCTGCTGCAAGTACATCGCACGGGCCTCCTGCAGAGCCGATTCCGATGGAAACAACTTATGAATTGAGGAGTAACAACGGTGGACAAATGGTTCGTTAAATGGGTAAATGATTGGTCTTTATTTGATACAGCTTAAAGTAATCAATCATGGTGAAATGATGCTAAATTCCTACAAGTAGTACTGAACATTTGGTCAATAGCGTTTAATGCCCTTGGTTAATAATCGTTGGTTGATCATGGTTGATTGTGGTTCATAGTGATTGGTTGAATAACGGATGTTTAATGGCGGATTAGTGGTTAATGCTGATTCATAAGATTGGTAGTGATTCATGACAAACAAATATGTACTGTGTAAGAAAGCAAATATCATTCACTGAAGTGAAGAAATGTGAATGGTTAATGATGTTTGATGAGGTGGTCAGTGATGTCTAATGATGGCCAACGAGATGAATGACCCATTTACTTTGAACATCTGTTTGGTAACAACAATTCGTTGATGACTGGTTCGTAATTGGTTGATGGTTGGTGAATGATAATGATGGGTTACTAACGCTATTAATTGCCCGATAAAAGTTGATTAGGAACCGTTAGCTGAGAATTGCTGGCTCATGATCACTTTAAATGATAGTTTCTCAGGCCATAAGGGAACACAAAAATTGTTGGTTATTCCTATAAGTGGGTTTAAAACTGGATGATACAGTAGCTGGTGGTGGTACCCCCATGGCTCGAGAAACACAATTAAACAAGTCACTTTCCTGATGTTTTGAAGCTCAATTCTGACAGAGTTGTTCAGTTGTTGTAATGGAATGATTAATAGCGATGATTGGTTGATAACAATGAATAGTGGACATCACGATATCATAATAAGAGTTGCTTCAATAACAGTAATAGTGGCTGGTTGTTTTGTGAATATCTGTGGTGTTTCATCAGAGGTGGCTGACGATGGTTGATAAATAAACCATGTTTAGAAACATCGGTTCTGAAACTCAATGTCCTCGCAACTCATTTGCAAAATCCAAACAAGGTTGGCATTTGGGTGACATAGCGTGGGCCCTAACCGTCAACGTTGTGTGAGACAACAGAAAAGGCTGGGTTCTCTAAAAAACATCTATTCAATCTATTCTAAATTTGTCAACTTTGTCAACGCAAAATGAAGAAGCAAACGTGAAGTGAGCTCGGGCATCCAGCGAATGTGTTTTACAAAGTCACAGCAATGTTGTACCGGGCAGCCTCTCCTCATGTGCTTCCCAGTTAGCCGCCAATTTTCCCGTTTCAAAAATATATCTGGAGAGGCACTCCATTTCCATCAGTCATCAAATTCAGCAGCGGTCCATCCATTCACAGCAGCGGTAGCCGCCTTATGCGAACTGTGCGGATTCTTCGCCACCGTTCTGTCTCCCGACATGAAAAATCCTGCAACATTGTCCATGTACTTGGCCAATACTTGCGTGGCTAGTCTCCGTCGATGTCCCCACCATATTGGTGGTGCTAAACCGATAGTAGAAATTGATGTGTAATAAGTCCAACTGCTTGATAACGAATGACCATGGCTAGTAGTCGCGAATAATAGTGTGGCAGTTGCACTAGGTGTTTATTTGTGTTGAACTGAACTTGTCGGTGATGCATTCTGATTGAATCATGGCTATGGTTCACCCTGGGAGATCCTAAAGATTGATGATTCAATATGGAATGCGGAGTTCAATCCCATGATGTTAACAATGGTAAATCCCCAAAAGGAATGCCAAATATCTCCAAAAACTGGGGTTCAGAGGACCAATCTCCAGGAAAGCCCAAGGTCCCCAGCACCGACCTGCTCTACAAAGGCATCTTTCCGCTGCTGGCGACGAAGTTTTCTGCCCTCCTGAGTTGAACGGGGGTGGTCAGACAAACTGCGAAGAATGGCAAGGCTGGGTTCAGAATGGTCTGTGGTGGTCCATGATGGTCGGTGATGCTTAGTGGTGGTTCATGATGGTCTGTGATGGTTAATGACGGTTCATCATGGTCTGTGATGGTCTGTGATGGTGATGGTTCACGACGGTTCGCGACGGTTCACGACAGTCCGTGATGGCTCACGGTGGTTAATGTTGATTTGTGATGGTTAACGTTTGCCGGTGCCAACTGTTTCTGGTGCCTTATTGCGGCCAAAGGTCTGAGACTCTATCAGCCAGTGTCGGTGCGGTTAGAAAGTGTGAGCTGTTATTTTTTTCTGCATTGTTGCTTAAATGTCTTTTGCTTAGGATAAAAAACACTAAAAGACCTGTCGGACACTTCTGCATGTCCAGAACATCCCCATGGTTTCTGCATACCGTATACCTAGTGGTTTCTTGAAATGGGAGTACCATCAAATCATCCTTTATGTCAGCCATTTGAACTAATAAGCGATCCATCTTCACATTCCTCCAATGGGGAAGGGGGGGGGGGCCGTGGTGAGTACCCAAGGCATCAAGGCATCTGCCAAGAGAAATATCTCTCCCAGTTTTCCATGCGCCGCCAAGTGGCGTAGAAGTAGCTTCTCAGCATGGCCTGGCGCCGCCACTTTCGGTCAAGGGTCAAGGGTCGAGCTGGGAAACGGGCAGGAAAGAGAAACATGACTTATTTGCGTACATATGAATATATATTTATTTGTATAGATATATATATATATATATATTTATATATTTATTTGTATATATATATATAAAGAAATATATATATATATATATAAATACATATACATAGATATATTTATATTTATATTTAAATTTATATTTATATATATAAATACATAATGTGCAATAAATATATACCCAAGTAAATACTGTACATAAAATTTGGGAAACTAAAAAAACATGTGGTACATATATGATCCATTATATGAATTCCAAGGGTACATTGCCCCCAAATCGACCAATCGTCTGGATGGTAAAATACAAGGCAAAGGAATAGGGCACCTTGTCACGGCTTCCAGCCAGCCATGTTAAAAAAACAAAGGGTACCAGCACATAAATGCAATCCTATATGGATCATGTACTGTACCCTGTACAATCGTACAAATATCTATATCATCTATATCCGTTGAAGAGGCAACTATCCATTGCTGAATCATTGCTGGCATTGATGCATATCTACCGAATCTGTCACTGTCCTTCTATGATTCCTAAGAGCTCTAGATCACCAGGAAAATATCTTCCCATGTTGAACCGTATCCCTTATCATTGCTGGCGCCTTGGGTCGGCGAGAAACTGCTGGCACCTGCATCCGTCCATAGCTATGCCGCTCCAGCAACCGACGCGTCAAACGTTCCCAGCCTCAAGCGCTGCGGAGGAAATGGTCATGTGACGGCCACGTGCGTTCAACAAGGACATACTCAAAAGCGCATGAAGATTTGCAACAAATGAATGGTTGTTTGATTACTTCAAATCCAAAAAAATTGGATGAGAAAGGGGTACCCTTGTTTTGAGAAACCACCAAATATAAAATGGGGCAATAACTGAAGCTACTGCAAGCCAACTTAATTGTAATTGACCATTGCAAGATTATTGGCTCCTTGCATCGCAAAATCAGTATCCGTTTTTGGATAGGGATGTTGCTCCATGGGTTTGGTTGGTTGATGTGAAGATGGGCGGTTTTTTTTCCAGGAACATGTTAGTTATCAATGGCTAATGGTGATGTCACGCGAGACACACGTGCAAATTCATTTTCGTGTTTGTCTTTGATCCACGGGTAAATGATGTGCGTCTTGGCGCAGGATCGTGCCCTGCAGCATCAAATAATATGACATGGTCATAAATTGAGTGATGCAACAAAGAATTTGGAACATGATCAGCGACGTTGAGACCACTACTAGCCAATGGTTTCAATCAATGATCAAGAATTGTAAGCCACTATGACTATGAACCCATCCAGATCCATCTTGTTTTACTGTAATATCTTTATTTAATAAACGTTCTACAGCATGTCCTAGGAGTTCACCAGCTCTGCTCTCCTTGGCTGGACGGCCATGACCTTTGTGTGGATGAATTCCTTGACGTTGTTTCATCATATTGTCTGACGTCATTTTTTGTTTTGCCAAAACGGAACAACAAAAGAAACAAATGAAAGAACAATGATATGCAACAAGGTACATGTATGAAAGAAATGATTGGCCAACGAACGTGGGCGAACATTCAACAAAAAACGGAAATGACATGAAAGAACAATAGGTATATCTTGCAGTGAGGCAATGGATGCAGGGAAACGCTTGCAACCGCCTTAAGCTCCGAAGAACTCAACCCATGACAGGCGGATAGCAGGCCGAGATGCTGTTTGGAGCCTCAGCAACCTGCGCAAGCGCCCCAGTGGTACAATCACTTGCTTGAGGTATTGGACCAGTTGTTGCTTCTGATTGTTAGAGGTACAGCGACAATAATTGGTCTTATTGGTTGTGAAGGGCAATACTTAGCAAAAACAAGCTGGATGGTGGAACCGAGCGCAATCAAATCATGTAGCTGATTGAGAACAGCTCAGCTTGTGATGGCTCAAAATGCCAAGGCTGGCTACTGAACAGAATATGCGCGCTAACAAAGGTCAGCGATTGCTGGCAGAGAACTGCTGATAATGACGACGGATATCTACTGAATGGTTGATACCATGTACATATTTAATATGCTTAATGATACGGGATATGGAAAAAGGACACTGATAGTAGGTATATAATACAAAGCAAGGTAAATGTAGAGAGAGAGAGAGGGAGACAAAACAAAACCACCACAAATACAAATGTGGGGGATGTCAGCCATCAATCACAGCTCTACCGTCAAATTGAGGTTTGTTTTGGGGTCGAAATTGAACGAGTAGGAAAGCAAGATCATACACCCAACTAGTTATAAGGTGCTCCATTATTTTACATCATTTAACTATGGCTACATCTGCCATGACTGGTAGTAACTACCAGGTAGTTATCCTAGTTATGACAAAAGTTAACTGACTCGGGCCCCACCTTGTAATGACAATCAACCAGGGGATTGTGCAAACTGATTATTTGAGACCGATGAGACACGCCAGTCCTGCCACACAAATACCTTAAACTACAAAAATGCCTGAAGTTCCATCACGGGAAATGAATCCCTCTTATTTAGACGCAGAAACGTGTAGCAGTTGGAAATGCCTATGATTGGATGTAACTATGTCAATGTGCTCTTGATGAAACTCAACGCTTCAAAAATACACACACACACAACTTTTAGCATGCAAGGCATTGCTAGCCCTATTGCAGAGGCTGCTCGCAGGCAATCGGAGCGTGTCAGGATGTTCAACTTTTACTTTGAAAAATCATCAAACACATGTGCAGCAATAATATAATTGTACCAAACAAAATCAAACATTGCAGGCCCTACTGGCAGGTAGGTATTTGCTAGTTCATCCGAGATTCAAGTGCTCGTGGAAAAACATCAAGTTCTCTTGGTGACAAAGAAAACCCCGCTCCACCCCTCCGCCTTTGCTTGAAGCCCCAAAGCAATTCTTGCTGATTCTCTCAACCACTACCACTGATAACAGTCCACCATTACCATGACCACGGCCACGTCAGCCTCCATGAGATCATCCATGTTGACCCCTTGGCTAACCCATCTCGGTTGCAGCCACCCCATCCTGGCCTCCGCTCTCCTGGAAGCTTCCAAACCTGAGCACCGATCTCCCAGCGGGATACGTCTGTGACATCGGCAGACCTTTGCACAACATTTCTCTGCAAAAGGAACCCTTTGCTCAAACACTCTGGAACTAGTAGACAGCGTAAATATCGACTATCATTAAAACCTACATACAGCTGCAACATAACATACATGCATACCATTGCAAACCTAGACAGCTAAAGAGCTAGTGTTGACAGGTGGTCACAGTATCCTTCCTAAACCAAGCGCAAATGAGATCGCACGATTCATCAAGTGTCCTCTATGACCATGGCAGCTGGGCTAGTTGGACGCACACCTGGACGTATGGCAACAACATGAGGCTAAACATATACAGGGTACCACAACAGGTCCGCAATGATCATACCCGAGACATCCTGCAACGTTATAATTTTTGAGTCGAGTGATGTTCCGAATGAGATCCAAAGAGCAGGCTAACAATTCCACCAGAAATGCCTACCACATAGATTGAAGTAAACACCAGCACACGAGGAATACACATTAAACTACGTATTCATTGCTTCAGGCAAATGCAAAACGACACCAAGGAGTCGAATGTCCATCATCTAACACTGTTGTACTCAATGGTTACTGTAATACAATTGTGGCTTCATAAATGCAATCATAAGCCAACAATATAACCAAACCATACCTACAAAATCCTACCTATAGTTTATGTTTGCACGATTTAGCCCACGGTTGGCCCTCAATCACAAGCCCCTGTTGGTAGTGACAGCTGCTCGGCGCCCCCGTGCCTTGCGGAGTGGTGGACCGAGAACGTGCCTTGGAATGGACACCGGTCAGCTGACGAATTGAGCTGTGCCAAGGATGTGTGTTTCATGGGTAGCATTAGAATGCATTGGATGCATTGGGTTAGATGAATTCAGTTCGCTCATCCAAGGCTTCAAAGAGTCTGAAGTTGGCTATTTGAAAGACCAATCACGAACCACAAGTTAGCTTTGCCATCAATCCTCGTGATAAATGGGAGATTTATCACAACCGGGGCAAACCTTTGCAATAGGGAACTTCATGTTGGACAGTGCCATGGTGTGAAAGGGATACTTTTGGTGATGATGATAGTAACTGTGATGATGAACAACTCCCCATCAAGAAAACATGACCACATATTAATGCATAGACATCAATATAAGCCTAAAACATCAAATCGTATAATAAACATATATGCACAGATTGAAATCACATCTATCTATCTAATCTAATCTAATCTTATCTATATCTTATCTAATCTTATATCTATATCTTATCTATATCCGTCTTTGTCCAAGTTATGGCTCTAGCTCCTCCCCCGCGAAACCATTCCGCACCTCGAGAGCTTCCTGCAACTGGCGATAGCGCTCCGGCACGGCACCTGTCGTGGGTCGCCAATGGCATGCCGAAGGGGCCGAACCTGTCGTGGCCAAAATTGTCTAATTCATCCTCAAATGGCATAAAATTCATAATAACTGTCATGTAATTTGGGGATGAATGGAACGACAATTGTGTCGTGGATTATGCTTAGTTACGGGAAAAATGATTGGAAAAGGATGATTGGACAAGTGATTGGACTAGTTACGAGGAAAAATGATTGCACAAGGATGATTTGGGGCACCCTATATGACTTGAGAAACCACCAGCAAGGATTGTTGAGAATATCATGAGCACTGTTTGAGCCAGCCACCTTTATGATCATCACAACGTGGCTGCCACAAGCACAGTTGGTTCACCTGTCTGGGTGCTGACTTGGGAGACTTCAGAAAATAATGGTGGCTAATGAGAACGGTTGATGCCTAGTAGTAATACACAATTAGACAATTGGGTAACAGTGATTGTTGGCCATTAATCTAGATGATTGTTGAAAGGAGCAATGAAACAAAATGAAGAAACAAAACCAACACACACACACACAGAACTGTGACAGAGCTTGGGCACAAAAGATGATCATAGATGATCACTGTGGGTCATTAGACCCGAACCGATTTGTGTTCAGGACCTCGCCAGCTAACAGTCCACCCATATTTTCTACAACTACCCACGGTTTCACCACCATGGGTGCCTTAATTTATTCATCACTCAGGAAAATCAACCTTCACTCCATGACTGAGGAAAATCTACCATCCCCTGACCAATTAATCACATTTAATCACCATCTATTACCGTCGTTTCGTATCCTTCGTGGGTTCGAGCCATTATATCAGCCATCGTATATTAATCAGCCACTGGCTAACCCTCCTGCGGCTGACCATCACCCATTCATGGCGGCCCAGCGTCGCGTTAAACCGCACGCCTGTAGGAGTGTTGGACCGAGATCGCGAAGCCCCCTGCGACTGCATGAAAGGTGGTGAGATTTTCAATCTGGAGCTTATCCCGGATTATCATTATTATCATGATTTATTAATATTAGTGATAATGAAATATAAAGTAGTATTACTACTATTAGCATTATGGTATGTAATTAGTATTATGATCATGAATATTATTATAGTAGTATTGTTAGTATCATTTTTATCAGTATTATCATTTTTATTGTTATTATTATAAGCCATAGTGGCAACATTCAGCAATTTCCAGCTGATTCGTACACATGGTCAATCAATAACTAGCATCGGAATCAGCTGAATACTATCCTGTATCACAAAAACCTACATATGTTCGAATCAGATCAGCTTTGAATATGAAGAACCTGTGAATGCTTCCGGGTACCGGATACATCAAACGCTCAACTGTGCCAGCTAAATCAGAAAATGTCCGACTGTTCACATGGTTTCCTGATTCTTTGACCTTTTTTGTTCCGGTAGAAGTCATGAACATTGTATGCTATCTCCAGTATACATATAGTTTTAACTAGGGGGGCCCACCTTGTACTAGTGTAGATTCTGTTTGGTCAAAGCTATCTGGTGTCTAAAAACTGAGTGTATTCATAAAGATGTTACATAGATAGCAGAAAGGTTCTTCTACTTTTTACGTATGTGTGTATGCACAGTTTTGATTTAATTATTGTATGTTGTAATTGCTGGATTTGGCTCAAAACAAACCTTTCCTTGAGTGACCGGCATGTGGGTGTGCTCCGTGTGTCTTGTGCAGGTGATGTTGCCTAGATGCGGAACGGTCACATCAAAGGCAAGCCTTAGCGGAAACCGTTCAGCCTTAGATTTTGTGACCGGTGTGTTTTTGACTTCACATTACACACATAGCTGATTGCTTACCCTATGATTATCATAACTTTGGGTGGCTGGAGGGTACCATCATGTATGGACAAACCCAAAAAATGTCTTGTTAGTCTTTTTTTGCAAGATAGCATGACACACGCACAGACACACGCACAGACACACACACACACAAGACAATCTTTTTGGTGTCTTTTGAGTTAACGTCACGCACATAAACAAACATTTAGACATGCATAGACACAAGAAGTATAATGAGTTACATGTTTTCACACAAATGATCTATCAACTTTCTGCTATGACATCTCTACCAAGCACTCCGCGAAGAAAAGGAGAAGCAACAAATACGTCCAAACACGCCTCGCCCGGCGGGAACAAAGAATAAAACACTGAAGTGAAAATGATACAGGCAACCCTGGTTATCAGTAGTGATTCTAGGGGGTCCTGTATCATTTTCACTCAGTTCTAGGGGTTTACCACTCATTATAAGGGTTCACTGGCTGGTTTCCTGTAGATTTTCCCTTCAACCATTTCTGCGAAAATACGACACCAACCAGTGGCCTCCAACTGCCGATAGCGCTCAGGCAAAGCTGAAACCTCACGAGCTGCAGCGCCGTGAGCCGGTGTCCCTCCAACGTAGTCGAGATGGTGGTGGTTCAGAGGATGATGGTGAATCATGATTGATCGCAATCAAAAATGATGGCATGATGATGGATGTATTCATTACTGGTTGCTTGTTGGCATCAGTATTGATATGATTTGATATGTATTTCATTACATTTCACTATGATCATAATGATGGTGAAAATCATTGACAGTACTTGCTGGAGCCACCAGCTGAACGTGCCCATGGCCAGTGGAGCACCTGCCACACCCTGGAGCCCATCAGATCCCCCTTGACCGAGCAGCCATCGATGGGGCGACCCAGTTCCTGGCACGTGTCCGCGCTTGGGTAACTAGGCTTACCACCCATGGGCAACCGCCAGGGAAATGGATGTAAATGGTAGATATAACCAGCTTACTTGTTTAATGGCTTGTCTTAAGCAACTTATTAACCAGCTTGTTCAATGGCTTGTCTTCAGCGACTTATAACCTTTGCGGGTTCCACCTTGCTGGTTGACCACCCATGGTATCACGACTATTGGCGACGAAAACGGCTTGGTTCTCTGTAGGACTGCTGTTGCCATCAATTTCATGTGTCACCTCTTAGGCACCGTAGTTTGATCTGTTAACAGCTGGTAACTCAACGAGCTGAGCACCTCAAGATCAGGACATGAATTTATGCTGACCTGATCGATGCTCAGTGAAGCCCATAGCTTTAAGGGTATGCCCGAGCTTCCAGGGTCCGATTTGTGGATTTACTGATCCTTTGCGTGTCAAAAATTGGCGCCCCATATTCTGTGGGGTTTCCGCAACTGCTTGCTGGAACAAGCCTCACACGTGTGATCGCACACTCATCACCCTATGAACTGATCCAGGTCGCTGTTCCAAGCAATTCCTCTTCTGATGGCTATTTAGTATACCTTGATTCAGCAAGCCATGACAATGCTTTGGTATTTCAAGAGAATTCTAAAGAGGGACATCACCTAAGAGGCTTTCCCAGAAATCCAGTTTCTGGGAACAAATGTTGTAGAAACTAATTAGGTGCCCACAAAATAGGTCACCTGTTGGGACTCATTGAAATAGGATGTTGTCCAATGTTGTCCATTCCATTGTCTAGTGGCCAGACCTGGGGTCACATGACCAATGTGGAGAACTAGACGGTGGACCACCCATGTTTTCCACAGGTAAGCAACGCATCTTTCATGGCCCCACTGAGTCATAGACCTGGTCACCTACCTTAACGGGTGCAAGGGTTGTATACCATTTGCACCCCCACCTGCACATCCAACTAGGCTGAACCATGAAATGCGAAGAGTTTTTCAGCTTCCAAGTGTCCAACCTGAGCCGTCCCAGTTGACACCGGGCATTGGCAACATGCAAATCTAAGAAAGAAGTCGTTTCTATTCCAATAAAACGGCAGCATTGACTCGTTCACCCTTGGATCTTAGGAGTTTAACACCCACAAGTGCAGGATAGTGCAGATTGGGAACTCCGAGTCAAAGATGATAATTGCTAATCATCGCATCATTGTTGCACATGAAAAGATGTACCTGCTTGAGAGAAAATCATGTTATGGAAAGGGGTGTCCGTGGCCATGTGCACCACAGCTCTGACTGTTGGATTGGGGTGCCATGTGTGCATAGCCCCACTTGCATCGCTGTTCTGTGCCCTTGAGAGCCAAAGGGTCCAGCAGCATTGTGGTCACCTATCGGCGAGTAGTAGCTGGTAGCTCTGAAAGAAACATGGTTTCCTGTAGAACATGCGTGTATTCTGAAACATAAGTATCATCTGAGCATCTCTTAAAACAAGATAAACATGGCCGAAACCATCTGGCATACCTGGCATACCAGCAACCTCAAAAAGTGTATCAGCATTGCATTGTGGTATATGAATTCATCATGCAAAAAACAAACTCGTTGTGAAAACATGTGAAACTGCATGACATTCCAGCAGGGCACTGTGGGCAATGGCAATGTTTGGGCGTCACACAAATGATATCTATTGGTCAGTACCTGTGTGGGTGTCAGTAACGGATACCCAACATGCATGCATGCACACACTTACACACACATGCGCATTTGTATGCATGCATTTTATCTGTACACACACATGTGTATATACACCCACATATACATTCACGTCTAGGACAACTGCAGGGGGTTCGTGAGGACATAAATCTGATGCGGCCGAGAAAAAAAATAGCACCTCGCCCTTCAGGTGGTAGAAACTTGAGGAGGCCCTTTGGAAGATCATTGGGTTTGAGCATTTATTATCGTTGTGTTCCACCCATCACAGAAGTTTTTGATTTCACACAAACAAGCCGGAGGCAAAAAAAGTCTACCGCAGTTAATGTACCCAAGGTAGAAAAACACAAAATGGGCCAAAATGAAATTTTGGCGGCTACCATTTTTCTTGTTCGAGTGGATGCTGTCGAACACTTCACTACTCCGATTTGTTCACTTTTGCCACCAGAACTGCTGAGCCAATGCCAACAACACGCTGGTTTCAGCGGTGTCCGCATCCCTTGAATTCCTGTGCCACACGGGCAACACTACTTGATTGATGGCTTGTTGATTGGAAGCAGGCGCTCTTCAAGTCTTGTGCCTCTCATCTGTAGTTCCGGATTGTCATTCGCAAAAGACAACCAGGACAACAGCATCAAACCCGGATAGCAGTGTGTCGTAGACTTGTCATGCTTGGTAAAGTTCATCAGGGTAGCTCGTTGCTGACCCCTGGGCTGGATCCTGGTTAGACTGTGGGGCGCTTGAATTCTAAGCTTGGGGAGTGAACTTTTCAAGGGCTCAGAGTCTATGGTCCAATTGGTTTCTCCCATTATCCCATTTTTATCAATTTTTCTCGTCATTTCTCTTAGGAATTGGAGAATCCTGTTCGAACACAGTTGCCCAACTCCTTCCACATTTTTCGGGGACCCAACACCCAACTGTTTCTCCCCTTCTTCTACGAATCGCTCATGAATGCCCCATCTATTGGGTAATCCAACTGCTCCTCGAAGCTCCGCCCATCAATCCGACCCCGAATCGGAGGAGTCTTGCGCCGCAACTCGTCGCACTGGGGCTGCCTTGGCAGCCTTCGGTCGCGCTGGTGCGGCTTTCGCCGCCGTCACTGGGGGCGCCGCCGCCTGAGCATGGCAACCGGTAATGGTTCACGATGATGGCACCATGGTTGGTACACTACAATGGTGGATGGCCATGGACAATAGCTATGGTATGTTGCGGTCATTGGTGAATAGTGATGCCTAAACATCTCAAAAGTTCACAATGGTGATTGTATGACTCATCATTGTTGGCAACTGTTGAATAATGTCAGTAAGAACCAAAATCCACCATGGTTGAAATTATGTATGCATATGCGCTTTCGATACTGTATGCATATTATGCATATCAAAAAACATGTGCATAAACTTCCCGGCGGGTTGAAAACCGCGCCTATAGTGATGCACGAAATGGATCTGCAAGTTTTCACTGGTGGAAAAAATGTGTTTGCCACTGAGGCGAAACGATCATTCTTCTTAAGTTCATTTGTCTC
>VSDK01003330.1:11886-42259 GCA_009767595.1 Symbiodinium kawagutii | reverse complement strand
TCAGCCGTCGCCTGCAGTGTGTTTGGGACCAGATCTTACGGTGTTAGATCAGGGAACCTTTAAGGGGAATTAACCCTCACCCCACCCCCACCCCACCCCACCCCATCAGTCACACGACCATCGACCCTGTCCCAACACAACGACCAGACAAGAACAACATGCGCACGTCAAGAGTCACAATTGGGAGATATGTAAAAATGAGTACGACTATGAGCGCGGAAAACAAGCCGCTTGCATAAACTTGAATGTATAGATGCTAGATACACATAAATGACGTTCGTCCAGAGAAAGGATACTAATAGTTGCACATGGTTGCTGATGACATGATGACTACAGTTCATAATTATGGTTGATCATGATTCTATATGTTGCTTCACAAGTAGAAGCCAAACATAGTATAATTAATCATAGTCAATTATATCTCGCATTTGCCCAGTACTTACCCTGGTTATGAACAGAACTTAGCCAGGATATAGTTGATTAATTGTTGGTCATTATCCCTCATAACCACCTCCTTAAGTAGCTAAAACTGGCACAGTTGCCCCGGTGAACTCACCCAATCGTGAATTTCAAATACTACTAGATTGATCATGAGCTGAGCTCGTGGGTGATCAGTGTCCTAGTGATAGTAGTTGCCCTAGTCCAAATGGCCGTTGATCATGGTTACTTCGGGTTGGTGGTCTCCTTTCCCACGCTGCCTTGGCCGCCGCCATCTTCGGTGCCGCTTTGGGCAGCGCGGCCAGCGGCGAACGCACAGCTGGCACCTGATGGCACCATGGGTTCTGAGCCAAGGTGGCACCCCCAACCTGATTGTATCATGTTGTATCTATGATTTGGCTGGCAGTTGCCCGAGTTCCAAACCACCTAGGAGTCCATTCGGAAAAAATCAGACCGTCTTCAAGAAACTAGAATTATATAGAATTATAGTCTCGTTTGTTTTTCAAGATGCTTCAAGTATTGATTTTGTTTTTTGGTTTATTTCATCTCCACAGGTCATATGCATTGATTACAGAAACTCATGTTTGATACTGCGTAATGAATCGGGGTTCAACGCAGTCAGAAGTGGCTTGACTTGGCTTCCTGCAATTGTGGTTGAGGTTGTTGGTCACTGGTGGCTCATCCCCCCACCACAACAAATTATAGGAGAGTATGACCGGTTGCCCAGTCAGATTGCGACCAGGTGACCTAGGCAAGGTGATAGCAAATTTAGAATAATGTGTACCTGCTGAAGACTGGTTCTCGCATCATAGTGATTCAAACTAATTCATGTCCATTTGCAGTTGGAATTGTCAGGCAAGTGCATGATTGAGATGGTTGAGCCAGCTATCACCAACCATCGCCAAAAAAGTTCATGACTTTGATAACGAGGACCTGCAATGATGGGATATGATGAGATATGATGTGATACGGTGGGATATGATGGGATATGATGGGACATGATGGGATATAGTGGGGCATAATGGGTAATTATGCTACAAAAAGATCCTGTGCAAAAGATACAACCATCTGCTTGGTGCTTCCAGGCCCAATCAACTGTTTCCAACTCTGGGACAACACATGTTTCCGCAGTTCATCATACCACAAGTTCCAATTCACCAATGAAGTGGTTGTACAGTTTTTGGTAATAATTGTGATTTGCTATAGTTGTATTTGCATATAATTGGTTGATTATACCTATGCACTTCAAAACTACTGGAGTTTGTGTAATGACTGCTGGATGGTTGTCGCTTGTCTTGGCAACATTGTCATTGGTTGATCCCGTTATAAGTGAACATGACAGTATACATGTATCAAAGTACAATATATCAAACATGTAATCACATGTTTTAATAAACATGCACATGTAAGCACAGGTATATATCCAGAGCAGAGTCACCATTAAAGCAATGTTGTACGGTTAGTTACATCACATCACCACCACTGTTGGTTCTACAGGTGCCGTCAACAAACAAATCTCACCAAAACTATCCAACAAGGGGCGTGTGAAATTTCCAAAGAGAACCCAAGTGTTCGTGCTTTGATTTGTTTGTCTGAGTCTTGACCAAAGCAACAGTCTCTTGATCCACAAACATTAAGTCCCAGCATCTTCCTCTTCATCGCTGTCATCTGACTCGGACTCCGCCTAGTCTGGGGGCAAGTCAAGCAACCCTCCCCGTTCATTCCCCGGAGATGTGTGCTCAAAGAAGCTATCATTGCTGGTCACTTGTTGCAAGTGGCTAATGTCTACTGGTCATGGTGAAATGTTAACTGTGATTGTGATGGACAATATCATTTTGAATCGTTCATGGTGATGCGCACCAAACAATTCCACTACCGATGGGTTTTTGTTGGGAGGCACCAAAAGTATGCCATCAGTATGCCGGGCCTTGGACCAGTCAAAGCAATCTAATTGTTGAATGGTACACCATGTGCGAACTATGTGATAAAGCATGTTGACCATAAATGTTGGTTAGTGTCATCAAAAAACCAATCATCCCAAATGATTACTGTGGAAAATAAGAAATGTTTGGAACCACAAAGTAGCTATTGATGTGTGCATGATTGACCATTGCGCTTTGAGCATGAACCGTGACACATGAATGCTATCAACATCAACTTTTACTCAGCTGTTTGCTATTATAGTTGATATCACCACAAGGCACAAACGTAAAGCATCAATTCTCCATTGATTACTCAACCAGTGATTTTAAACCGTTTGATAAAAAATGCTAACCATCATTCACCATCAAGTATCCATTATCCATGAGTCAACCATCATGATCTATCAGTGTTTGCAAACCATCCCTCTCAACTATCGAAAAACAAAATCACTCAACCATATGGCTATGGGTCAAGGGCCCCTGTACCCCAGCTGTTTACATCCTATCACAAAATAGTCTGCTGGTTGGGATGTGAACTAAACCTACCCCGTCTTTGCTCGCTTGGTGACCCACAGCCATATTTTTTCACCAAAAACCAGAACCATCAAACAACCGCCATTGAACCATCTCTCGCTTGTGGGTTTTCAAAATTAACATGACTGAAACATCCACAAATATTTATTAATTAAGCACCAGCACGAGCTCCTGAAACATAGCTCCCTCCCTACTTCACCATCCTCACCCCACCTGAGCCGCCATCCTCGGCGCCCCCCCGGCGCCAGCGGCTTGGGAGGCGCAGGGCGAGGCGGCGGTGCCTTGTGCCACGCCGGTGGGGTCAGAGGTTGCATCTGCGCTTGAGAAAACCTGGTGATATAAAAACTGGATTCATATCTTAGTTCACCTATATAGTCAATACCCAGAGTGGTGATATATTAGTTCCACAATGGGTATTCTATACCATCTATACCAGTTGTATGGTGATATATTGGTGGAACTGATCTTCGCCAGGCGTCGCGACCATGGAATCCAAGCGGCTTCCTCGCTGTCGTCTGACTCGTCGGACTCGTCGGAGTCCTCAAACCCAATCCCCAGCTGCGAACTGGCGCGATGGGTCACATAAATCCTCATTAGTGCTTGGTAGTGGTGGAATTTAGCCAAATCTTTATCTGAGAGGTGATGTGCACAGCCCTTAGGGTGCACGCGTCATGCCACAAGAGGTAGTCTGGAAGTGACTATGCTCAGTGGTATGGGTGGGCAAAGCTTGAGGCAAACACACTTTAATATCATTTTGAATGCTTCATGGCGATGATAAGAACATTAGATGCGTTGTCCGGGGTATGTTGCATATTGACCCCGCAATTACACAGCGCCGTCTGTAGCGGCGGGTGGTGGTGACTAGCCCAGAGATCCCCAGAGTAATTGGGTGATTCATGGTTCACAGCGACAAATAAACAACAAAAAAAGGTGACAGTTCACGTCGTCTCTTCAAGTCCCTTAACCAAGCAAACTTGGGTGGCTAGCTGGGTCATGTGCCCACCTGGCAACAGTTCAGGAGAGCCTCCTCACGAGAGTGTTAGTAATTACCGACGACTCATAGTTGACTAAGTGATGCTTGTCTGCGGGAGTTCATGAACAATTCACACTGGTCCTTGGCGAAACGTCCTAATTTGGAACCTCATGTGGTTAATCTATAAATGGAAATCTGCCTTCAAAAAATATCATTCAATACCTATATATCTCTACATCTTGTGGGGCGGGTACTGACCCCATCCCTGGAAGTGGTTCTGTTCTACCTTTTCATGCACTGAATTCGTTCTTCATATTATTTTGAAGCCACTTCCAAGGCAGGGTCACACCCACAGCTTCGAGGAAACCAACAGAAGAACATGGTATCGATGAATCACAGCCTGCAAGACATGAACATGTCACCATGACGCGTCTAAAACTGCTGAACAATCCACCAGCTCCACTGATGAAGCAAATCCATGTCCCGGATTCCAATGGCGGATTCTGCACATGATGACATCCCGGCGGCCTCTGGGAGCAGAGAAGCCGCCATGTGACGGGCAGTCGCATCCTGGTGCGGTGGCAGGGGGGGCCGCCTATGCCAGGGTCAAGCCATGCACTCTGGTCTTGCCATGGACTCTGGTCTTGCCATGGCAGGTATTGACCATCAAAGCCATTGCTTTAAAGGTCATTATTATAAACCACCACACACTTAAACAAAGAAAAGGTTGTTCCCAAAGGGAAGCTACCCATAAGCTGACCATAGTATTGCAAAAATGGCATTCCTAATCGGTAGGGTTTTGGATGCTGCCTCAAGTTTTGGTACCTAAATGTTTGACCTGAGAATATTTTTTCCAAGATCAATCAATGTTGTCATTAAGAGTTCTCCATAAACATAGTCAGCAATACTTGTTTCTGTTGGAACTCTTTGTTTCGGCGGGACCCTACCCGGACACATGTAGCCGGGAGATGCTTGTTAAAACCCGTCCGTTCAAACATGGTGCTGACCAAACCCGGAATCCGCACGCATAGCAGCACAAAATCGACCCAGGTATGGGTGCTCAAAACTTGAAGGGCAAAGGGACCACCCTTGCAATGCCAGGGCAGGACATATATAGACCATGAAAACAGAGTGAGCATAGAGCCTGTTAGTGGAACACTGTCAAGACACGTATGCGCGGCCTGCTGGCTGAACCCCAGCCAAGAACCTGATTTTAATCATAAGTCCCAAACATCCAAACCGGCAGGGGCTCAATATCGGTAATCAACCAGCCAACAAGAAATCCCCGTATCAACCCACCAGCCAACCCAAAACCCATGGTTTGTGTCTCGTTTCTTCCTTGTGACCCGCCCCATACGGAGGTTCCCGACCCGTGGGACTGGAGCAGCTTCTGTTTGTTGACCTGGCAGCGTCGAGCGTTGGAAAAAGGGTCAACCCTGAGGGGGTATCCATGGGTAGCAAACGAGGGCGGCCCAGATCTGATTGGTGGTTTTAACCAATCATCCCAAGCAGGAAGGAAATAAAATAGGACATGGCTATGGGTCAAGATTACCCAATCAGCTAATGGGGGATAATCAGCAACAATAATAGGGAAAACAGTCCTTAATGATGGGGGGAACCAGGGTACGGGGTTTTGACCCATGGCCACACGTTTAAAACCATCCGCAAAATATTTGTTCATGGCGGAATTCGACATGCTGGAGGGGTCACTGGATACAAATGTTAGGTGGCTGAACTAGGCAGGGCGGAAATCATCCAATGCAGAAGTGGATGAAATTCAAAGTTGCAACAGCGTAGTGTGTGGAACTAAATCTGCTTGCTGGTTGTGGTTCCGCTGCTGATCCAAATGCTATTCCCACGAGCTGGAATTCTAGGCCAACCGCCAGTAAGACTTTTAAGAACGATGATCTTTGAACCGTTTTTAATTTTGAACCCTTTACTGTTTGAAAACAATTTTTATCTATATCTATATATATATATATACATGCTTCAAGAATGATCGACCATGTTGATCAACAAATTCCGTGGTGCTGCTGAGCTGAACCGTTGAATCTTGGGCCAGACTATGAATAAGTCTCCACAAAAGAAACAAGGATTGTGGATGATGGTAAGGCAGGTTGAACAAACATGAACCGGTTGATGAGACGGGTTGATTAGGTGGTTGAACAAATACTTAATGGTTGATAATGCCATTTGAAAAACAATCAAGTTGCTTTTTTACTTGATATCAAGACCGCTACAAGTAGTCGGACACATATACCAATGAATGAGTCGGTGTCTGTATGACTTCAAATGGGGGACCTCCTAATCCATGCGATGAACTGCAAATTTTGGTCCCAAATTCAGGGCATCTCCACCTCTCTGCAACAAATGGCCATCATCACAGCACCCCGGCAGCCACAGGTCCCTCGCCTGAGGTCTTCTCAGGGTCTGTGCCCGGATCTTTTTCCTGCTAAGCCAACGTCGACTACCCAGGGCTCACCACCAAGCCACGGTTACAGGGCCCACCACCGTTGTGGTCGACCAGGTTGATGTGCATCCCCAGAAATCGCAATCGGTAACTAACCCTGGTTGTGGGGATTATCCTACCTTATAGAGGTTGCAAGGTATAAGCCTATCCCAGTTTTAACCCCAGCTGCACATCCAACTTGATTGTGGAAGAAAAGTCCGTTTACAAAAAGGCTCTTGAGGATCAACTTTGCACGCTGTTTCATACTCAACCTGTCCGTTGCCTCATAGCAAATAGCCGAATTCACCTACTGTTGCCTTGCACTTACAGCAGTTCGTTGTTTATTGAGCAAAGTCCATTGATGAAGTTTGTGACGAATCCGCACTGATGATGTAACACCAAAATAGAACTGGAGAAGTAGCCCCCTTACACCAACAAACAATTCGTTGAAGTGGGGTCAGCAAACCACAGCTCAACAATTGCCACGTGGTCCTCATCTGGCAACCGAAACGAAGCCGGTTCTCGATCCTCGGGTTAGTGGCACAGCAACTTCCCAATGCAACAAAGCAATGGCTGAATACCTCCACACAGTACAATTAGCCTCCCAAACCATCACTTTTATAAAGTAATTACATCCATTTGTATCCTATATTTTGGAGGCTGAAAACTTGAGTTTGTGGGGCCTATGGAATGTTGTAATTGACTGCTGCAGTAGTGATGTGTGATCTACAAGCATGAATAGAACATATATCATACATACATAAATATTCAAAACAAATACATATTCAGTTTATGTTTCATTGGTATTGATTATGATCAACATTGATCAAGAACGCTTAATCAGGACTAATCATGCCTACCAACATCTACCAATCACTATTCATGATTAGAAGTGCTTGCTTGATGCTTGGCAATGCTTGAGTCACTATGAAATGCTAACCCTCATGGTCATGAGGTGCAGGGGAGGCAAACCCCAACGGTCCAATGTTGGACGCTGCAGCCGTGTCACAGGGCTGCCAGGGCTTTCTTCCGTCAACAGCAAGGAGTCCTCCATGGGCCCTGGCACTGGAGGGCAGGGCTGCGGTTCATTGCGTCGATGGTGTTGCTGTCTTCGTTGTGGTGGATGATGCTATGTTGTTGTCATTGTCATGATTGTTGTTGCTGTTGCTGTTGCTGTTGCTGTTGCTGTTGCTGTTCTTGTTGTTGTTGTTGTTGTTGTTGTTGTTGTTGTTGTTGTTGTTGTTCTTGTTGTTTTTGTTGTTGTTGTTGTTGTTGTTGTTGTTGTTGTGATTATTGCTATTGTCCCTGCCCTACTCCCGTCGCTCTGGTTTTTGCCGGTGTTGGTCCATCAACAAATCAAAATCCAATCTGGGCCTAGGTTATCGCACACAAACCCGATGCGGGCCTAGTATCGATTCAGCGCCTGAAGATTGCAGATCTCGATTTCGGAACTACCAAACTCAGCTAACTCAAAGGGCTCAAATGATTAGGTTGCAATATGCGTGTCGAAAATAGATGATTGCATATAATTGCAGTAGTACCAGGGACGTTACCAGGAAACCTCAAACATACGCCGGAACAAGCATACACTTTTAATTTAATTGAACAATAATTTCCGTGATGCAATCTTCATGACTGTTCTGTGTGAGCTTTGCGGGTGATTTATGGTTCCATCACATGTCTCACTGTGGGATCCTCAAAGACTATGTGTGCAGCCTTTTGATTCATAGGATTTCATATGTAGTCATTCCCGGGTTATGCATGACAATGATTAATCCTGAGTCATGCACAACAATAGTTGCCAACATAGGATACGATGTTTACAACACGCATAACCACAACCACTATTGGGGAACCAACTGACCAATCAAACCAACCTAACCACAACCAACCTAACCACAACCAACCACCCCAACCAACCACCTTAACCACCCACCCCAACCAATCAACTAACCAACCAGCCTCGAAACGAACCAAGCGTCCCGCCTTTGGCCCCGTCCGCGGACGTGAATGTCATGGACAAGAATTCGCCTGAACTCCAACGAGGCGTGACCACCATGGGGGTTCCCCCGAGGTTGCCATGCCATGGTAGCCATCCACGGTTGAAAACATACCCGAAACCACCAGCTGTGTCTAAATCTTGCCATTGGGATTGATCGTCCAAAGAATTCACCATTGGGATTGATAATAATTCATGCACTGGTTCATGAATCGTGGTGAATCATTACATGTTTACAAGGTTCAGTGCGAACATGTGTATTTGAACATCGTAGTTCCAGGGATTGAGAACCAGAATAAGCAACAGCTGTAGTTGGGTTTGATGACAATGAAGATTGCTTGACATGAATCTGCTTTCGAATAGCAAGTAGCAACCAGCATCAATGAAGATATAATCCAGTATGTATGGGAATGTAGGCATATCAATGGCGAGGACTGCCGCACACTATGAGCAGATGAGAAGATCACCAATGTTTCGCTACGTACATCACCAGTTCGGTTCCCCCACTTCTGTAGGGTGTGCATCTTGGCAACAAAGCCCATTCTTTCAAGTGAACAAAATCCACCCAAACAACTAATTGAAAATAGTCAATAAACACATGAAAGCGCGTTAACATCGAGTTGAACATCGTTGAAAGATACACAACAACCCCCCGAACAACTAGTTGAAAATCGTTGCAAGATACAGCAGCCTCTGGGGAGAGACTCAACACCGGTAACCTTCTCGGTGCCAAGCACCAGCTACCAGGCCGGTTGGGCTTCCATCCCAGGCTGACGGATTGCCAACCAAGCTCCGCGGCGGCAGGTTGGAAACATGAGCCCTGAAGCACTCAGAAGTCCGTTAATAAGCCATTTAGGTATGGCCTATGATGGTAGATTCAATGACTAGTCTTAAACCATGTTAATAAGCCATCTATACTTGGTTAATAAGCCATGTTCAATCATGTTCAGCTATATATCTCTACAATCAATCAATAACTGGTTAGTTTAATTTATTGACCATGACTAGGTAGGCTAAGGACCAGCTATGTGGATCTATTTGGTAGATATATGATATATATTGATATATAACTACTACAACTAGGTGGGTTGTAACCCCAGTGAACAAGGCTGGGGCCCGGCAGTCATATGCATCATAGACATGGTGATGCCAAAAGTTCATCACTCATTCATGTTCAAATTTCCTTCTGCCTACTAGTAGAAGTTTTGTGATTCCAATGGTTCCTTCTATACTGTATCTCCCGAAACCATTCTTTAGCATCAGTCTGCCGGCCCTTGCACCTTGCAACTCCTGCGATGCTAGAGTGCCCTCAAAGCCGTCGCCTGGATTGCATTTCAGGCTTGTTTCGAGAGATGGTACCACTGCTGGGTTTCCCATGTACAACCGAAATGTAGAAACACTGAATTCGTGAAGCAGCAGTGTTCAAAGAGCACTGAATACGGCCCGCATTGGTAAAACCATTTGTCATCATGAAGGGATGACATGGTTGGCTGTGAAAAGCACCTTGCCTCTGAATACATCTTGTTCCTGGGGAAAAAACACATCATGTAGCTGCCTGGGACGGTACTCTGCCGCCATGAGTCATCCTTGATCAACCGCGAAAACACGAGAACTCATTCTTTTGAACTGTGCTAATACCATCATCACCAGCATCACCAGCATCACCAGCATCATCATCATCATCATCATCATCATCATCATCATCATCATCATCATCATCATCATCATCATCATCATCATCATCATCATCATCATCATCATCATCATCATCATCATCATCATCATCATCATCATCATCATCATCATCATCATCATCATCATCCCTTACTGTTGATCTGTTGATTCTCTACCAGCATTACAAACCATCTTCATGATTGATCAACCATCATTGACAGGCTATTGCTAATCATCGGTGCCCATTATCCCCGAAATCTGGCAGAACCACGATTGCAACACTGATCAATCTGGCAGTCCCTTGGTACCCCAGAATTCAACCTTGACGCGAATCTGACCAATGGTGTTTTGTTCACGGAAAATAGCCCATACAAGGTGATGCTCCCTATCGAAGTTGGTTAATAGAAAATATAGTGTTTTTATCAGGGAGAATGACCGAACAAAAAACACAATTAAGTTGGCTGCATTAAGCCAACTATAAGCTAAGTTGGTTTATGACTAAGGGTACCTACCAATGATTGGTAGATGTACCACCACAGTGCCATGGTTGACCAACTGGTCACGTTTGGGGGTTACCACCTCGTAGGCAGCTAGGACCCTGACTCGCCCAGTAATCCATCCACAATATGCTGTCAAGATTGAGTACTTATTATTTCAGGAAATCTATTAAATTATAGATGATAAATCCTGGATCAAGATGTTTAGGACATTTTTTAGAAACCAAGCATGACGTCCAAGAATGGCATGTTTTTTTTTGTTAGGACACAAGTAGCTTACTTTTTTTTTCTAAACATGATATTTTGTTGGTTGTCCCCTATACCATCAAAAGCAGCAAACATTTTTTCATGACTAACGGCATTATCAACCATGGGAACTCGTGGTTTTTGCCATCAGTGGTTTCTTAAGATGGAGGTACGCCTCAATCATCAAACAGTAATAACTCTTATTGTATAGCAATAAACTTAATAACCTTCCACTCTTATAGCAATAGTAAAAACTCTTCTAGTAATAATTCTTATAGCCATCATCAACCATCCACTTTTAGGTTTCCCCAATCTTAAGAAACTCCCGACTGCTCACCAACCTCGGTGGCTGTCGCCCCAAGGGCAGGGCCCGCGCCTGCTGACTCATTGGGTGGGTGAAGTGCCTGAGAGCCAGCGGGTTGATGGAGTGTCGTCGGATTGCTGGCCAGCGATGGGTAATAGTGGTTGCTCCGTCTCTGTCGGTGCGCACCCAGCAGCTGCAGGAGCGCACCCTACGGTTAATAGTGGTTAATAATGATTAATACTATTGTGACATGGTTAAAATGGCCAGCAATAGTGGTTAAATGGTCGTTGATAGTTGATAGTGGTTAATATTATCTGGTTGGTGGTTGAACCAGCCCTATGAAAAATATGTTTGTCAAGCAACCATGTGTTAAAGATTACTAGAGAAAATAAAAACGTTTGAAGTTTGAAACCACCAGCCAGTTATTATCGAACATCGTGAACAGTGGATAAGAATGGATGACAAAAGTAAACATTGTGTATGTTGCGGTCGACATTGGTTGTTGGCCAGCTAGGTTGATATTGTCAACCATGCCTCACAGCGCTTCAGAGATGGTTGATGATGCTTGGAAGGCTAACGGTTGCCTGATGGTCGGCAACATGCTGGAGGAAGGCATCGACGTGCTGGTTCACCATGGTGAACTACGGTTTTGAATGGATGGTGGTACAGAATGACAGCGGCCAACGCGAAATCCAACTGCGGATTGCAAGCACTCTGATGGTGACCGATTCGTCATTATGGCTATTCTGAGCAGGCATCATATACTGCCATGATGTTTTGTTGTTTGATCTGCGCATATTAAATCAGAGAATGAGGGAAAATGATAGAAACACATTGCAATCAGCTACATCTACCAGGGTTGGCTTTCGAAAGGGTATAAAGGTTTGTGGGAGTACCTGGCCTCTCTAGCCCCACATGTAATCAGGACCATGCTAACACCTCGATCAAACAGTTGCGGTGCTGCAACATCAGCAGCCCGATTCGCACTTGGTCTTGGGATATGATCAAGTCGGTGAACATTTGTGACTGTCACCACCGTCAATACAAGGTGGTCCCCCCAAGTTATGTCAGTCAGCCGTTTCATCAGCTTGTGGTATCCGCCATAACTGGTATCGGTCTAGGCGGCTAGGGATAGTCACCCGACAGGCAATGACCAAAGGAAACCAGCCATCAGTAGCGATGAAAGGCAATAGATCTTGGACTCAAAATATGGCATGGGCTCCTGGTGCGCCAATGTGGGCACCCCAATAGATCTCGTGGATCAAAACAGCTGCTGGATGCAATAAGAATCAATGACCTTTTGCTTAGTTGTTTGACTGTTTCCAACAATCCCTACCAGCATCAACATGCATCAACAAGCAATCAACACAGACTCAGAATTACAATCTCACCTGCGACCTATAACTGTCTATAACATCTGTACCTTGTCACCTACGCTGGTGTGCCATCCCACAGTGGACCCACAGCTGCTTAACGCAGCTCCCTCAACGACATCAGCCCTTGCAGCCCCTGCAACCAGGAACGATCTGCGGAACCGTTGGCCACCTGGCGGCAGTGGGGACCTGGTCACTGGAGATGCCAGGGCTGGTCATCGCTGTGATGGAGCTGACCTCGGATGTTACTAAACCTTCAACCATCCATCGTTTTTGGGGGATCCAAAGGATATTGTACCTCAGGTTGCTGATAGTTGATCAAGGTTGCCAACGAATCGCCTGATTGTTGAGAGAGTTGACAGGCCCAGCACCTCAACATATTAAAAAAACCCTTCGGAAACATGTTGGCTGTCTGCCATGCAGGGAACCTGATCGCAAACCGGTTCCTCACCAGTGCCCTGATCCAGGATCTACCATTTGATCACAGCACTCTCAGTAGCTCCTGGTCTCGCTCCCCCTTCACAAGGGTAGGTACCCCTAGCTCCCAATTGCTCCCTCCCACCACCCCTCCCACCACCATGGATTGCCTGCTTTGGGCCAACTCAACATCATCCTCTGAACCTGAACTCTCCTCCGTTTGCTCTGAAGTCTTGGGACCCTGACAGCGGCGGACGGTGATTCGTTCGACAGGATTGCGACAAAGACACAGCGGTCAGCAAAAAGCGTTCTTGGTATTATATACGGATCATCACTAATATGGGGTTGATTGTCAGCAATCATCTGATCTAAACAACAACAAAAAAGCACCCTTACCCATAATTGCCAAGCACCTTCAACAACTACAAACAATCTTGTTGTGCAAGGGTACTCAGCAAATTACCGATAGCCAATGGTTGAGATCATCTTCAACCACTACTAAGCTTGAAAGGACCTCTGGTACTATGCATGATCTCAACCATTACAAACCAGCGGTTAAGAAGGCGTAACAATCAAACGTTCCCAGCGATCGGTGTTTGGGTTTTCTTTTCGGTGGATGGAACAAAATGCTGAGGAGCAGCACAGGACTTCTGCGGCTGGGCATGGATATAGCAATGCTGGGTATTTCTAGTGATTCTAGTGGTTAGTGGTGATGGGCAGTGAAATTGTGATACAGTAAATGGTATTTAATGGTGATAAATGGTGATACATATTGCTTAGTGGTTGGAGGTGTTCATGGCTATGCAGCATTGGTTGCAATGAAATTCAATGGTTTAGTACTTGGCAATTACGACTATTAATTTCATTTTGGTGGCTAGTTGCCTCACCCCAATATGCTCAAGTCAATTAGAAGCCATCATCCCCAGGTATGGTTGAGAATAAAGACTATTCGACACCACCAGCCAGATTTAGCAGGCATCATAGTTTGCACGGCTCAGTATTGAACCCTCACATTTGAAGATCCGTGACTCTCATAATTGAGCACTTCCAAAACCTGGGAATCGGTTGTAGGATGTTGTAAGGCAATTCCCACAACGGAATTAACAGCCATAACAATCCCCAAAAAACCAGCTGGCCGAAATTGCTGTTCACAAGCTCATGTTCAGCAAGACCGTTGGTAATCTTGGCGAGCATTTCCCAACACCAATGCCCTGCTGTCATGATCATGGTCATACCTACATCATATTTCTCATCATTAATCATAACAATCCACTTGTTATCACCCATGAGTTCCCCTGAGTCTATCCTTTATAAACTTGCCAATGTGATCATTCTGTCCTTGACTAGCTGATCAACTCACAGTGCTGCCAATCAATCCGGTGGTCCCGTGAGACTTCGACCATCGGGCATCTAACGGGTTGCAACAACACACGCGTCACATTTCTTACCTGGCTTTCATGAAATGGAATGGAAGGAGAACTGTGTTTTGATGAATGAACTCACCAACCAGAGAATGTGTACAAACAAGGAAATTAATCATCCCAATGCATATGGAACATATTGTTGTTTAAAAAATGAAGATATACAGTAGATACAGAAATATACAAAAACAATGTATGACAAGAAAACAAATTGAAGGATCAGCAACAATAAAACAACACATTGCAATTCAAAGTGTTGATATAGCTTCATTTTACGCAAGCAGAACCTTATATCACTGGTCCAAACCATTAAAGCCGCTTGGTTGAGCACTTCACCATCCGCCTCTTCTTCCACTTCATCATCCAAAGGACCCTCTTCTGAATACCGGGACTTGCCACCAGGGGAGACGTCTGAACTCTCCTGAGCGCTACCATCAATGACGCATCCATCGTTTTTTAGTGATAAATCTACTAGCCACTTCAAATAGCATGTTTTCTGGCCCAAAACAAAACACACAACACTGGCGGGAAATAAAACTGTGACAATCAAAGCAGTCAAACAAGCGTCACTTTCTTCAGCAGCCATTTCATTGCTTGGGTCTGGCATAGTCGGATTCTCTGGTACTTTGTGAGTTGGATCTTCTTCCACTTCATCATCCAAAGGACCCTCTTCTGAATACCGGGACTTGCCACCAAGGGAGACGTCTGAACTCTCCTGAGCGCTACCGTCAATGACGCATCCATCATTTTCTATTGATAAATCTTTTAGCCACTTCAAATAGCATGTTTTCTGGCCCCAAAGAAACACACAACAATGGAGAGAAATACAACCTTGACAATCAAAGCAGTCAAACAAGCTTCACTTTCTTCAGCAGCCATTTCTTTGCTTGGGTCTGGTATAGTCGAATTCTCTGGTACTTTGTGAATTGGATCTTCTTCCACTTCATCATCCAAAGGACCCTCTTCTGAATACCGGGACTTGCCACCAGGGGAGACGTCTGAACTCTCCTGAGCGCTACCATCAATGACGCATCCATCGTTTTTTAGTGATAAATCTACTAGCCACTTCAAATAGCATGTTTTCTGGCCCAAAACAAAACACACAACACTGGCGGGAAATAAAACTGTGACAATCAAAGCAGTCAAACAAGTTTCACTTTCTTCAGCAGCCATGTCCTTGCTTGGGTCTGGCAAAGTCGGATTCTCTGGTACTTTGTGAAAGGGATCTTCTTCCACTTCATCATCCAAAGGGCCCTCTTCTGAATGCCGGGACTTGCCACCAGGGGAGACGTCTGAACTCTCCTGGGCGCTACCGTCAATGACGCATCCATCATTTTCTATTGATAAATCTACTAGCCACTTCAAATAGCATGTTTTCTGGCCCAAAACAAAACACACAACAATGGAGAGAAATACAACCTTGACAATCAAGCAGTCAAACAAGCTTCACTTTCTTCAGCAGCTATTTCCTTGCTTGGGTCTGGTATAGTCGGATTCTCTGGTACTTTGTGAATTGGATCTTCTTCCACTTCATCATCCAAAGGGCCCTCTTCTGAATGCCGGGACTTGCCACCAGGGGAGACGTCTGAACTCTCCTGGGCGCTACCGTCAATGACGCATCCATCATTTTCTATTGATAAATCTACTAGCCACTTCAAATAGCATGTTTTCTGGCCCAAAACAAAACACACAACACTGGCGGGAAATAAAACTGTGACAATCAAAGCAGTCAAACAAGTTTCACTTTCTTCAGCAGCCATGTCCTTGCTTGGGTCTGGTATAGTCGGATTCTCTGGTACTTTGTGAATTGGATCTTCTTCCACTTCATCATCCAAAGGACCCTCTTCTGAATACCGGGACTTGCCACCAGGGGAGACGTCTGAACTCTCCTGAGTGCTACCGTCAATGACGCATCCATCGTTTTCTACTGATAAATCTACTAGCCACTTCAAATAGCATGTTTTCTGGCCCAAAACAAAACACACAACACTGGCGGGAAATAAAACTGTGACAATCAAAGCAGTCAAACAAGTTTCACTTTCTTCAGCAGCCATGTCCTTGCTTGGGTCTGGTATAGTCGGATTCTCTGGTACTTTGTGAATTGGATCTTCTTCCACTTCATCATCCAAAGGACCCTCTTCTGAATACCGGGACTTGCCACCAGGGGAGACGTCTGAACTCTCCTGAGTGCTACCGTCAATGACGCATCCATCGTTTTCTACTGATAAATCTACTAGCCACTTCAAATAGCATGTTTTCTGGCCCAAAACAAAACACACAACACTGGCGGGAAATAAAACTGTGACAATCAAAGCAGTCAAACAAGCGTCACTTTCTTCAGCAGCTATTTCCTTGCTTGGGTCTGGTATAGTCGGATTCTCTGGTACTTTGTGAAAGGGATCTTCTTCCACTTCATCATCCAAAGGACCCTCTTCTGAATACCGGGACTTGCCACCAGGGGAGACGTCTGAACTCTCCTGAGCGCTACCGTCAATGACGCATCCATCATTTTCTATTGATAAATCTACTAGCCACTTCAAATAGCATGTTTTCTGGCCCCAAAGAAACACACAACAATGGAGAGAAATACAACCTTGACAATCAAGGCAGTCAAACAAGCGTCACTTTCTTCAGCAGCCATGTCCTTGCTTGGGTCTGGCAAAGTCGGATTCTCTGGTACTTTGTGAATTGGATCTTCTTCCACTTCATCATCCAAAGGACCCTCTTCTGAATACCGGGACTTGCCACCAGGGGAGACGTCTGAACTCTCCTGAGCGCTACCGTCAATGACGCATCCATCATTTTCTATTGATAAATCTACTAGCCACTTCAAATAGCATGTTTTCTGGCCCAAAACAAAACACACAACACTGGCGGGAAATAAAACTGTGACAATCAAAGCAGTCAAACAAGCGTCACTTTCTTCAGCAGCTATTTCCTTGCTTGGGTCTGGCATAGTCGGATTCTCTGGTACTTTGTGAGTTGGATCTTCTTCCACTTCATCATCCAAAGGACCCTCTTCTGAATACCGGGACTTGCCACCAGGGGAGACGTCTGAACTCTCCTGGGCGCTACCGTCAATGACGCATCCATCATTTTCTATTGATAAATCTACTAGCCACTTCAAATAGCATGTTTTCTGGCCCAAAACAAAACACACAACACTGGCGGGAAATAAAACTGTGACAATCAAAGCAGTCAAACAAGCTTCACTTTCTTCAGCAGCTATTTTCTTGCTTGGTTCTGGTTTTGTCGGATTCTCCGGTACTTTGTGAACGGGATCTTCTTCCACTTCATCATCCAAAGGACCATCTTCTGAATACCGGGACTTGCCACCAGGGGAAACGTCTGAACTCTCCTCACTGATAGCAGATTGTAGGCTGCAAACCACCTTAAAACACCCTGGACCTGCTATTTGCAGATGACAAGGGTAGTTTTTGGGTGTTTGTCATTGGCCGACAAAATGAGAACAACACATGGCCATCATGAAATTTACGAGATGTCGTCAAACACAAGAAAATGACCTGTTCAACCAGTCGTAGTTTACAACACTTGAATATAACTAATTCAGGAAAACTATTCAAAGACTCTTTCTGGAACACAAAAAAACATGTTCATCAGTAGGTTAAAGAGCAGTCAGTCATCCAATATGAGCCTTTTTCGCGCTAGCTGACATGTGTTCTCGGAATTGATTCGAAGTGAGTGTCATCAAACGAATATGCACCAATGAACCAACTTATACCACCAATCAACCAACCTATACAAGAACTTACCCCCTTGTCAACCAGCTATCAACACCATATGCAACCCTCCTGGTAGCTCCTGCTCGGGTGCTTCCCTTTCAAGGGGATCCCGGCACAGCTCAACAGGCTCAGGTGGTTGACAAGCTTCCGTCTGCGATGTCGGGTCTGGCTGAGCATCCGATGTCTTTTTCACGGTCACTTCCAAGTTCAGGGATTCTTCTTCGACCTGCACAAATGCTCGAGAAAAACATGGATGGAAAGTGCTCGGGGGTGGAAGCAACTATATATATATAAAAATATATATATATATATATAAATTCAAAAATGTATATACAAACATATATATATATATATGCATCTATACGTGAATCTATATATATATATATATACATATATGTGCATATGTATTTATATACATACGAATTAATATTTACATTAATATATATATATATATATAAATATATGTAAATATAGGTTTATAAATAAATATCTGTGTTTAAAAACAATGCATACAATACATGTTCTGTCAAATGCTATATCTTCTATATAAATCATTATATCTATACCGACTGCCTGCCTGCCTGCCTGGCTGGCTGGCTGGCTGGCTGGCTGACACATTGACAGCTATTGATTCCTCGACTGCAAATATCTGAAGCACAAGTTAAAAAAAGAAAGTGCTAATAACCATAGACTTAATAGAGTCACCCAGCAAACTACTGTTGCCACAGTAGTTTCAACAACAAAAAGACCCAACACATCACAACACTTATTACTCACTGGATTCACTTTATGAAGTTAGATTCACACAAATTACTTTTCACTCACATTTAAAATCATGGGGCTTGTACTTCTACCTGTCGTTAATACTATCGCTTATTTTTTTGTTGGTACTGGATTTATCTCTAAGACATATAGCAGCATACTTGCCTCCGATTCAGCTCGTGGTCCCCGTGTCAACAAACTATCCACGATTTTCGATTATACCTAGGATATAACTACCCTAGTAAGCAACCCTACAAGGTAGGTCATAGCCCTATAATCACTGACACTGTTACTAAGTGGGGATTCACATTCAAATACGAGGCTTTCATTTTACAACATCGCCAGGAACACAATCGAAGGATGGTTTTGGTTGTTAAATCTGTGAGAGAGAGCGAGAGGTACAGCTAGACTCGGGGTCTGGCCAACAACACAAGTCTGTCCTCATTCCGAAAATTTAGGGATGGCAAGTCTCAAACAGCCAATCCCGATGAATTCGAAAACAGTGCTTCAGCTTTCTTCATTGAACCACAACTTTAGTGAGGTGAATGCATCCCCAGGCGAAAGCGACTGGTGACTGGTGATAAAATATTATATACACATTCACCATGGTTTAATCAGGATAATCAGGATAACAAACGTCACCAACCATCATTGACGCTCATCAACCACGACACACCACTTGTTGAATGATGTTACTCTACCAATGCCCATGTTAATCTACCACCGTTAACAGGTGGTTAACAGGTTGATTAGATCAGCATAAATATGGAAATCGTTTTGAAGTTGCGCCTCGTCATCCACCGTTCCTTCTTGAGAGCCACTGCCAGAGTCGGCGCTGCATTCCTCAACAGCACAGCTGGTGGTTTGGTCCAAACAAATGGTGTTCCCCCCCTCACTGGTGATTTTCGTACATTAATGATGGCTATTTCGGGATGGTAAGTAGGTACCACCATTTGTGGACAAACCCATGGTCATAACCCATGACACAATGTGATTGAAACTAGTTGAGACGATCGACACCGGTCGACAATGATTCAAATTGATAATGGCTGGTAACCATAAGACAAACATAGTAGAGACGATAATGCATCATTCATGTATAGTATACTATTGTTGATCAGGCAAGCAAGCCATAGCAAGTCCACTTGTCATGCTTTCACAATTCAGACCCTAGGCTCAGCAAAAGATTCCAATTCAGTGCAATTAGGAAGACTAGCCGACAAAAAAACCAGATTCCCATGGATTATGCTTAATCTGCCACCTGTTAACCACCTGTTAACCACCCCATAGCCAGCCATTGTTAACCATCTGCCACGTATGCCTGAGTGCATGCCAGACTCACTCGCGACAGCAATCCTTCCGTCCCGCCCGCCAGTGCGTTCTGCTCCATCGTTTGCAGCTGGCTCAGTAGGCTTTCCTGTGCACGTTGAAGCAGCGAGGAAAATCTCATCACATCATGGTGGTTGATTATGGCACTAGAGGAGGTTGTGGAAGGAAGAATGATGAAGAATGGATGATGATCAGAAGATCAAACCAATTTCCAAACTGATCAAGAAACTGCACGATGGAACGAAAACCTGGGAGGAATATCCAAATGACCTGCTGTCAGCCAACCATCACAACACATCATGTAATTGAAATACATTTTAGGGATTGCCTTTCGTTGATGAAGGTATCAAATGCTGTCCGTCTCAAAATGATTTCCTAGAAGTTAAAATAGCTGCTGTTGTGACACCCTTTTGTTGCCGCATAATTTGCTCTTGCTTACTGATGGTCATTATACTCGTGGCACCAACAAAAATCTGAAGCGCGCAAATGTCACAACAATTCAGGGGATTATAATACCCTATGTCCCAATTCTGTTGGATAACAAGCAGGAGTAAAACCATGCCAAGAATGACCAACTATAACAAGCAGGAGTGAAACACATATCCAAAAATATCAAAAAATGACCACCTACAAAACACATGTTGCTCACGTTTGTTCACCACTCAAGGAGCCTTCTTCAAGCTCACTGTCTGCAGGACTCCTCCCTGTGCCAGAACTGCCACCAGGCGAATCTGATCCAACCCTCTCCTTAGCGATGGCAAAGTGACATCTCGGCAAGAGCGTGCTGCCGACAAAAATGGAGACCAAAGATGGGCTTGTCACTACAAACTGGAGGATGGATACAGAACATTGGTTGTTTGTTGCCTAAATTCTAGTTCATTTCTTCGGGACTTCCACCAAGATGACTGCAAATATTTTGTCAAACATTCAGACTGCCTTACCATTCAAGTTTGTGTGAGCCGTGAATTAAGGTATGTTCTTTGCCATCATCAGCCATCATTTGGCACGTGCTCCACCACTCTTGAATCTCAACCGGTGGCTGCATCCATTCAAATCCGTGATGATGGTTTGATCTTCCCAATGGTTGCATGAGCATCCCAGGTGAAGATATTTGGCAACTGGTTCTTGGTTGAACTGGCTCACCTGTGAGAAACTATCATAAGTTCAAAAGTGGCGGGCTGGAACATTGCAAGCTCGGCCCGGCATTGAGATTGCCATGTGTATTTGCTTTTCTGGTATCTTCCAAACATTGCGGTAGCCTTAGAAGAATTGAGTTGAATGGTTCCATTTTTTTCTATAGCCAACTAGCTTGGTAATATATATATATATATAGAATTAGTCCATCCAACTTAAATGATTCTTGGTCATTCTTGGTCAATAGCCACCAAGAACCACTGCAGTGATTGGTATCTTTCATTGGAGGATTCTCCCTGTGTAGAACCGATTCAGGGTGCTCAGGGCATGGAATCTGCGCCGTCGGACAAAGAAACTGGTGGAATAATGACAGTCATTAATAGTGCAATCATCACGGTGAATGATGGTGAATGATGGTGAATGATGGTGAATGATGCATGGTTGATGAATGGTAAGAGCGCTGATTGAAGGATTCATGGTGCTAGACGGTGACGAACACTGATTGGTCAATGTGTTGATGATCATGCACGATGGTGAATGTATGGGTTTAATGTGAATAATGTACAACCTGATAATTAAAGCTACTTCATGCTTACAGCAATAACTTATAGCGATTAACGATGGTGGATGATGGTTATGATATGGTTATGTAAGGGTGGGGAATTAGTGGAAATTAGTGGCTTACATATGGACACAGCACAGAGTTGTGTCTATCTATCTATGACTATTCATGATGTAAGGTAGTGATCAAGAACGCTGATCAAGTCTGATGATAGCTATGTTGGTAATACATACATAACAATTGTACATCAGATTTAATCAAATTCAATGCATGGAGACATGTACATAAAACATTGAAAAAATGTGAAACCTGTCTGACTGATTTGCAAACATACACCTAATCAGTAAACACTCCCGTGAAGCAGTAGTGACCCTGCCTGAGAAGCTAAGAAGTCCGCAAAAAAAAATCAAACTAAGACGAAACCAGTCAAAATGGAATTGGAGAAGTGACTCTCGCAGATTGCCATTGAGGGTTCCGTCCATTTCCTGCGGATTATCTCTGTTCAAGAACTATTCAAGAACTACTTTCTTTTCCACACTGCTCTTTGCAAAGAAGCCAACGTAGACGTGCAACAAAATGGATTTTGTGAATTAATGTTAATGGATATTCATTGATTGTGTTGTTTTTGTTAATTTTGTTCATTGATGTTAATTCGTACAAATGGTCATGTTCTGAATGCGATGCCTTAGTGCATGCCAGGCTCACTCGCAGCGAGCATTCCATCCCGCCCGCCAATGTGTTCTCGATCATCTGCAGCTGGTTGAGCAGGAATCCCTGTGCACGTTGAAGCAACAAGGAAAAACTCAATCCATCATAGTGGTTGATTTAGACAGTACATGATGCAATGATTCAATGGGCAATGATGACTAGAAGGTCAAGCATGATCTAGCAAACTCCGAGATTCCTTGAGAAACAGGAACATGGATCCATTGGCTAGCAGCCAAATCCAAGTGATGGTTCACGGACTATCCCTTGCGGGTAACTTGTCCAAGAATGGGAGGAACTACAATTGTCACACTTTGATCCCTGCTGGTATGCGCGAGTTGAGAGCAAAGTCTATTTGCATGTGACCACACCAATGGCCAGGTGTGAAAATGAAACCAAGTCAGGTCACGATAGGATTGTCATGACTTCTACTATCCTTTGTCGGACTGACCTGCTCCCAGCCAACCTTCACAACATAGCAATGACTCAATTTCCTGTTTTGCCAAGTGTCTTTGCTGATCATTCTATCACAATTAGATCAAAAATCAAAATCTGGTCTGTCTCAAAACACATGAAGAAAAGCAGGTTTCAGTCACAACAATTCAGGTGATTATATCCCATCTATCTCCTAATTCTGGTGGATGACAATCGCAAGCAGAAATACACCCAGAATGACCAACTAACAAGCAAATACCACTCAAGGAGCCTTCTTCAAGCTCACTGTCTGCAGGACTTTTCCCTGTGCCAGAACTGCCACCAGGCGAATCTGATCCAACGCTCTCCTTAGCGATTGCAAACTGACATCTCGGCAAGAGCGTGCTGCCGACAAAAATGGAGACCAAAGGTGGAGTTGTCACACACAAGATGGAGTGCTGTTGAGAACTATTTACAGTCTTGCAACAATCAATACATGTCCTCTTTTTTGCTGGAAGATTTCCTGGGTTAAACTAAGATGAAATGTGGAGAACCACCATGTTTGACAACCAAAACTAGTGGTTCTCACCTTCTCACCAGTCCTCATTCCTTGTTCAAGAGCAGCTTCCAAGGCAAACACCTACACCCAAGAAACGAGCCATGGCTCCCTCCAAATATCACAAGTATTATCAACGTCTCATGGTTTTCAGGCCTGATCAACAAGCATTCTTGACACCCCAAGCTAGCGAGCAACCACTGCAAAAAAATTGTTCACGATCTGGAAGCCTTCTGCATTCACCAAACGATTAACCATCACGATCCGTCAACTTGAGAAATATGATGATCAAAGGATGCCTCTTATCAAACATGTTCGACCAATAGATTGACCAACCTTCCCAACCGATGGTTCCAACCATTGGTCCCAACTCATTGACCAAGATCACCCAACCTTCCCCCACTGTCCCCACCCCGCAGTGCGTCGTTCACGCTTGGCGCCCAGTCTCGGGAGAGGTGCCGTGCGGCAGCAAGTTCCGTCGCACCTCGGCGACGAGGTCCTCCGCCAAATCCTGGCGGCTTGGGATCAATTGCTGATAACAATCAGCATTTCAGCTGTTGGTTAATGATCTTGGCTATTAGCAACGAGTAATGTGGTTTATCATTGTGGTTTATTGTTAGTGGTTTATTGTTAGTGGTTTATTATTGCTGTTAACAATAGCAATTGATTATGTTTTAACATTGGTTGTTTATAATCAACCATTATTATGGTTGATTATCAGCGATCAATTGTTATTGGCTCATTATTAGTGTGGTTTATTGTGAGTGTTTAACAACGGGCTGTTAACAACGATTAATTTTGATGCTTTATTATTGTGGTAGATTATTATGGTTGGTTATGGTTGATTGTTGATGATTGATATGGAACGTGTTCGTTTGTTGCGGCTGGGATTTTTGACAGGACGACAATCCTGAACTAGCTGTTGGTTGGCAGGGAGTTCAGAAGCTACCAGGAGTGGTGTAACCAAATGGCTATGGGTCAATATTAACCAACCAACTAATGGGGGATTTCCACCAACAATAATAGGGAAAACAATGGTTGATAGTAGGGGAACCAGGGGTACGGGGTTTTGACCCACAGCCAAATGGTACTTAAATTTTTGTATTGATGTGGTGTTGAATTGCTTGTTCACAATGACCAGCCATTCTGAAGCGCATTGTTTTTTGTATTTTGTCCCATAACTATTCATAAACCCACACAACCAAGAATTGTTTGATCAAACATCCATCGGAGATATTCATCACCAATGGCTATTCATCAACCATTCATTCCAGGGCTATGTGTCATTCCCAACGTTCCCTTGAGCCGGTCCCTTGAGCCGACCAGATTGTCAGCCAGGCTATAGTTGGTGCTGTGAATGATTGTGGTTGCTAGTTCTAATGATTGACATCAGTATCACAATAGAACTTATGTCTAAATAATCCAGTGATATAACAAGTCCAATGATTGACATCAGAATCACTTGTTATGGACATACATTGCTCACTCGACTGACAAGGCCAGTAGATTGTGCAGATTGTGGGTGGTGGTCAATGCCGGAATGATTATACTCACACTGGCTGGAAGGACCCAAGGAATTTATACTATGAATATTGATAAAATGGGAGCTTCTTGGTTCCAAACCTAAGGACGACCAAAATGAAGAAAAGCATACTACAATCCCTTACCGGGCTTGGACAAACAAAGATTGTATTACAAAAAGAAACCATTTCTAGATGACTAGTACATTTGTGAAAACCAATTAACAATTCTCGGCATGATCTGTGACATGATGCTGGCTAAAAATATGAGTTGAGAAAGATGTCGATTGTTTCAGGCTGCGTACTTGATCCATCACTACCAGAATTAGTGCTCGTCCCTACATTCTTGATAGCTGCTCTTCAATGGTAATGAAACGGAAAACCAGCTACCCTAATTCACCAGCTGTTTATGGTAGATGTAGCATGCAATATCCCTGCTATTAACGGCGTAGCATCTACCATTGAATAGATCATATTCGCCATTCTTACCCATAGAAACCATGGTAACCATAACTAGCTTATTGTGAACCATATACTAACCATCATTACCATCATTGACCATATATCAATTCATATGTAACCATGATTAACCATAGAAATCATGAAACTCACTAATATGTTTAGCACTATGATTATGAACCACCATATATGGGTGTTTCTAAAATCGGGTAATCACCCCTAAGTCATCCTTTATTCACCAATTGTAGTTATAAACCAACCATAACTTGGGATATACCCTACTTTAAGAAACACCCATATTGTTGATCACTGTAACCTAAAATCATCAATAATTTACCGTAAGTAAATGTTATCAACACCCATATTCTTACCAGCCATACATTGTTAATTCCCTACCAGTATTAACCCACTGTTGACCAAATATGATTGATTCATTACATACCATTCATCAACAGTAACTCCATTTTTTCACTCCACTATTGACTCCATTATGAACTCCAGTACCACTACTATGGTCAATCATCCATTTATCAACTCCATTACATACCATTACTATCTCCATTTTTGCCTCCGTTCAATGGTTATTATTATCATTGATAATCTTTACTCATATCAGGGAGTCAATAATAGTTAGTTATGGAGTTCATGGAGTTAAAAATGGTTAAAGCCAGTAATGGTCAATGGTTATTCACCCTTCATTGCTGTCTATTATTTACCATTCTTAACCTAATCATGAATATTACCTCCAGTAATATTAACCATTAATCATCATTAATCATCATCAATCATCATTAATCATCATTAATCATCATTAATCATCATCAATCACATAATTCTTCAATCAATCCACTAACTCCATTGTTGATGGTCAACTCCACACAAGTGGTGGAGTAATACTTAATGGTCATAGTAATAGAGCTGTACATAATTATTACAGTAACCTCCAATTGATCCCATTCTAGTGATTGTTAGTAGTTCCGAATACTTAATAGTAATAATTAGTAGAATAATATATATATAGTTAATAGTTCATAGTAATATTTAGTCAATAATCATATAAACAATTAGCTAACAGTAATAGTTAGTTGCTATAATTACTAGTTAATAGTTAATAGTTAATAGTGTCGTAAGTCATAGTAATTAATTAAGTTACTTAGTTAGTTAGTTAGTTAGTTAGTTAGTTAGTTAGTTAGTTAGTTCTAGTAATAGTTTGTTTTACTAGTTACTAGTTCATAATATCATAATAGTTAGTATATTTTGTTGATAATTCACAGTAGTTATAGTTGCTAAAATTACTAGTTAATGGTAATAGTTAGTTCCTGGTCCATCCATTTCGTCACCCTCCTCCCTTGGGCTCTCCCACCGTGGAGGCGGACCGATCTTCGATGACCGAGGCCGTCTCCGGCGAAGCGCCGGGCGTGCGCGGCGCAAGGCCTGGCGGAGTAGCCCGGACCCTGAGCACCTGAGATCAACCAGTAAAAGGGGATGGTTTTTGAAGGGATTTATAGGGAGTTATGTGATTTTTGTTGGGAAATTGAATGATTTTTGGGTGATTTTAGTATTTCTTGAGGGATTTATAGGGAATTTAAAGGGATTTATAGGAATTTATGAAGAATCTACAATGATTTTCGAGGGATTTTAATATTTCTTGAGGGATTTATAGTGATATACAGGGATTTATAAGGAATTTATAGTGATTTTTGAGGGATTTAAAGATTTCCGCAGAGATTTGTAGAAAGTCATACTGATTTTTGGGGGATTTCTAGTGATTGATGGGGCCATGTGTTGATTTATAGTGGTCTATTCATTTTTTACAGTGATATATCATGGTGTATAATGTTTACTGTGGTTACATTATGGTTTATTAGTGGGAAATACTGGTGGTTTGTAGCTGTTTATTTTGGCTTCAAGTGGTTTGATAGTGGTTTACAATGATTTGAAGTATAGTGATTACACAGCTATACCTATAGTTGTTTACCTACTTGTTTATAGTGGTTTGGATAAAAACCAGTGATGAAGTGGAATCACATAGAATTACCTACGGACATAAGCGGATCATTGTGGCTTGCAGTGATAATCAACCAGTATCAACCAGTGCCTACAGTGGCTTGTGGTGAAAGTAGTGAACATAGTAGAACAATTGACAGCACCACACCTAGCGATAAAAATCATAGTGAACCAGCAGTCACGATAGTTGACAATAGTGGAGAAAGTGATTTTTTAGCAACAGTGGAAATGATTCCAATAGTTCATGGACGTTGTGCGCAGTGTCTTGGTAGAAAAGTGGAACATATTCCGCACCAATTGACCAATGAAGTGGTAGACATACCAAATTGATGATGTGGTCGATTGCTTTCATCATAGTTATCCAACAAACATGTTGAATATACCAACAACAGCCATGTCAATCAACGGTAGAAAGTCACTGCTTATCACCAACAACAGCATGACATACCTAGACCATGTGAATCAACCATTACCAACCAACAATCTGAACAGGAAGAATGTTCTGGACGACAAACTTCCTGGGGGGTTCGACTCAAAGCAAGGATAGCCTGGGTGTTAGACACACTGCAGGAAACACCTAGCAACTCCAAAAAAATGCTGCCCCGAGTGGTCTGGTAAGTTGGTTTGTATGTATGAAATCGTATACACTATGCAATATAATTGTTACTTAATCACATGTTATAGATGACCAGAAGGAAACGAACACACCAGAAGGAAGCAGCTCTGGCTCTACACTATCTAGATATAACATGATATAACTAGATTGATGCCGCACAGGCCACATTAATCCACCTTTTTCTAGACTGCAATTGCGACCACACACCTCTACGGCGGGACCAACCAGCAGTGGCCTGGAACTTCGACAGTGGCTTGCGCAATCTCTTCCTGATGAACTCAAGTTGGCATGACAAGAAATAAAATCGATGATTTCCGGTGCAGACCTTGTGTGGTTTGGAACTTGCGTACTTTTGGTATCCCCAAGATCGACTTGTTGGCAGGATTTTTGCAGGACTTGCGACTAGCGGTTAACATCTACCTGTTTGCAGGTCGTTCACCAACAAAAAAATCACTTCTGTTCCCCTAACCCTTCGCCAAGGCTCAAAATATCTGCTGCGACGTGCTACCTGTGCCGAGGCTGAGGACCGAGCTGGTAGTTCGATCTGATCCCTTCACCACCAACCCTCATGTCACCTGTCATAGTCGCACCGCTTTGGCTTACCATGGCTTTCCAGTCAGTGCCAAAGCTGCAGTTTCAACGCCCAGATGAAGCCCCTCGCCAACTTGGAGAGATGATGACCATCAAAGCTTCTGACCATGAAACGATGGCATATGATGGCATGCGCTGGCCGTGATAATGCGGATTTCTGGTAATGCAATATGCGTGCAGTGACGGTGCATGGAAGCCTAGTTGCTTCTTCTCATGAAAAACGAATAAATGGAGAGCTGTTCTGAGGATCTTCTCTTACAAGATGCGGATGTTGATACTCTCATGATTAGTTGCTGCTTATACAACCTTCATACTATTGTTTTTCACCTAGTATGGTCATACCCCATGTACTTTCCAACATGAATTCCAGTCGTTTCTCTGCTGGGTGAGCTGCTGAAACAAGAGGTGTAGATGAATCAATCCATAAAACGGCTTCTAGTGGCACCCAAATGGAACCATTTGAATGCAATTGCATAAACCCGGTAAATCACAACTAACCAGAACCATGAACCAACCAATCAATATATTCATATATATATATATATGTATAAATAAATATAAATATATATATATATATATATATTCCCGATAAGTGTCAGCAAGTATTCCCCATGGTGAACCATCACAATCGTCACAAAGCCATGATTAACCACCACCAACGACCATGTGTCCCAACTCCAACCGCCCCACAAGGACCCATGGCGCCCCAGGGTCGCCATGGTCACAGCGCCTCTTGTCGTCGCTGTCGCTGGCGCCAGAACTTCTGGATGGGTCGACAGGCCGAAGCGCGGCGGCCATCGTGGACCTCCAGGGACCAGGGACCAGGGCAGCCCAGCTGTTGGCGATTCGTTGGTGAACATAACTGCTGGGTTGCCAGGCAAATGATAGGTGTAACCATCGTGAATGGCTTGTTGATCAACCAGATTTCAAGTTGGTGAGCATGACTAGACTAATATATCACGTTCTCTTGAATCTGTCAGCGCTGCGGAGAAGGTCTGTGAGGATTCAGGATGAATATCAGCAACATAGGCATAAGATAATCAATTAGGGGTCCACATCTTGCGGGATGAAGCATTAGCTTCTGGCAGTCCCTAAGCTGGAAGCTGAAAATCAACCTTTTGGTACGAGGAAAACCATGATGAAAGGTTGATTTTCCGGGAAGTAGTTTAGAGTTAAACTATTCATCGTGGTCAAACATCAACTGCAGTTGCTCATGGTCAAACTATAGTGGTTTATACTTAAACGTCAAGCATTTAGTCTTCATCACCTGCAGTGTCCTTAACTATCGGCGCCATGTCGCCGTTGCCACGAGATCCCGAGGTGTGCAAGGCCTGCGCCAGCTTTCTCTTCAACGATGTTTGCAGGATACGAAGCTCCTCACAATGTGACTGTCATCATCCAAGGCAAATGTCTTCATGGGCCATGGGAGAAGCTGTATAATTGCAGCATATGATGTCTATTTTTACTCTCTACTGTACATTAGATATTGTATATACAAATATAAAAATATATATACATATTTAAACATGTACATAGGTGTTAGAACTATGTTCAGTGATTTGAATATTTGAATGTACATTTGATATGCAGAGGCATGGGTGCGTGTATGTCCGCTTCTTTTAGTGTATGTGCATGAATCTAATGTATGTATGTATGTATGTATGTATGTATGTATGTATGTATGTATGTATGTATGTATGTATGTATGTATGTATGTATGTATGTATG
>VSDK01003329.1:448773-463318 GCA_009767595.1 Symbiodinium kawagutii | reverse complement strand
GTGTACAATTTACAATCCTTTGTTCAACAGCTGATTGGAGATGTAGTCGAAGTAAAGTTTTTCCAGGACAACAGCGCAGTTCTCCAGGTCCTCCAAGCGGGGTATAGTGCGAAACTCCGACACTGCGGCCGGGTCCACAAAGTAAACGTAGCTTCAATATCGGAATCTCTGCAAGAGGACTCCATCAGTGCAGACCACTGCACAACTCTCCAGCAGAAGGCAAATGGATTTACAAAGATTGTCCCACCGGTTGAATGGCCACTGACGCTCAGTCAGTTAAGCCTTGACTACAAGCTGCCAAGCACATCCGTAGCTCGCAGGTGATCTTGTAGTTTGGAATCACGTGGCAAAATGCCTGTGTGGAATCGTGTAGTACTGTGTGTACCTACCTGGAATGTTGCTGTCTTGACCGCACCTTGGTATCGAGGGGGGAGTTGAAGAATACCACAGAAAACCTCCCGTGTATATACCTTGTAAAGCTCTACCATGTTGCAAGGTCATGACATGCATATCTCATTTTGCTTTACCGACTTGTTTGGCTCAAGAACTGGCAAGAAGGCTGCCGCCCGTGCCAGTGCGATCATTGACTTGTTACCTGGTGGGCTGTGGGTAACTTAAGTCAACATTTCTGTTGGACTTTGTAAGCATCCTTTTTGAAGCTTCAAATTTGTTTGTGTTCCTCAAGTCGAAGAGATTGCTTCCAGATCCAGCGCCGGGTGAATCACATTCACATCAATATGAAGGGACGTTGTAGTGGGACTTCCCAGGACTACGGAGCGTTGGCTTCTACAGCTCTTTGCTTTCATGCTCTTTTCTATTTTATTTTCATATATTTTTTTTCAAGATCTGTTTTTACGAAAACTGATTACCTATATTCTTTTTTCCATTTTTCCAATTTGCTTTCTTTCCTAGTATTATTTTTGCTCTCACCGGTGCAGAGCAGTTGTCTTTGCTCGCGAGAGCACTTGAAAAAAACAGGTTGGAGTGTTTTGAAAAGAAAATGATAGCAAAACATGCAAAACAATAAAAACATGGCGCAAAAAGGAAGTTGACAAAAAGGAGTGCAGAGGGACTATGAATATCAAAAGAGTTTCTTTGCAAAAGAAAGGGCTCAAGTGTGACTGTGCATTTGCACAAATTGCTGTGCAAAGAGCAGCTGAACGTACAAAGCACTAGTCACTGAGCTGAGGTGGATGCCTGGTTGCCTTCAAAGAAATTCAGTACCGAGCAATCCCCTGTGTTTCAGCAATCAAAACTAGGAATCCAAAAGCATGGTTCTTGAATGGGAAGCTCAAATAGGATTGGATAGATGCCAAGATGTGGCAATGCTAAGCAACTGCAGTGCTTTGACAGAGCCTCTGAGAAGAAATATGATGAGCTGTAGACCAATACAGCTGTAAATCAATAGTGCGTTCAAAAGCACATCGAATGGTTCCCAAACAGAGCCCAGTCATTACTTTCTCTCATAGATCCAACATGGTGATCAAAAATTGTTTAACTGTATTAGGGCAGGCTGGTCAGCTCATTTAGATGGGGGGTCACAGCATGATAGAGCAACACATACAAGGCATCACAAGGCTTTCAAGGAATCCTAGTGGACGGGTGCAATGCTAGGGTGTTGAGACCTATCAACAAACCGGCTCTCTTTGCTGCCACAGCTCTCTTTTTGATGCAAGGAGATGGGTGACCTGCCGAGCTCTTTGCTTTCCATATCAAGGTCAGGAAGATGGCAGCGGTGAAAAACTGAATGAGCTCGGAACTCTCTGAGGCTCTGTACTCCTTTCGTCTCCTTTCCTGTTCCTTCTCTTTCTCTTTCTTTTTTGTTTACATTCTCTTCTTCTTCTTCTTCTTCTTCTTCTTCTTCTTCTTCTTCTTCTTCTTCTTCTTCTCTATTCCTTCTTTGATTCTGGGAACTTCAGTGCTTCGAACTTTGCCACGAATGCGACAGGACCAAGGCCGAGGATGCAGACGTAGACCTGGAGGACGACACAGCAAGGCATGACTCTTTCACTCTCTTTTTTTGCAACTTTTACCATCTTTAGAACTGTCTAAGCGTTGGATAAAAAATGTTGGTATATGTTTATTAGGTTCTTCTTAGGGAAATACAACTTGGAGAGGGTGCAGAGAGATATCTGTCCCTACGGGGCGGCTCCCAAGGGCTCCACTTCTCATCCTCACAACAGATTGGTGGAGGGAAGTGGTGAGTCATCTTCCCCTCGACTCTTACCCTCTTCCCTTTTTAATCTCACATTTCAAATAATTATCCAGTTTATTGTCGTACTTACAGATGGCCAAGCCAACCCAGGTCTCGATCCTTCCGCTACCCTTATGGCCTTATAGATGCGTGTTGCAGGTGTTACCTATTGCTTTGTTGCTTAAGTTGCTTGTTGTCACCTATGGGAAGCCTTATCAAACCGCCATTGTGGAAGATCTCCCTCTTTCAAACCTTTAGCATCTTGCCTGACCCACCTTCTGAGAGAGGACGGTGGGTCTCATCTTCATCAAGAAATACATAGACAGAAGATGACAGGAAGATTTATAGGAATGGCCCGACTCTTTCTTTTAAGAGAATCATCCGCTTACTTCTCGCCTGATCTTGCCTGATCTTTGGTGGCATAATTTTGATATTTCTCTCTGGGGCAATCTACACACTGACTGTGAACGTTCAAGAAGGCTTTCTCTTGATTGGCGCACTTTTGATGTCTTTGGGTCGTGCTGTTAAATTGTTCTTTTCGAAGAAGAACAGCTTGCTTGCCAGCAGGCGGATCTTTGAGGATTCCAAATCTCTGAAACAGTTTTCTTGTGTGTTTGCTTTGAGCTTGCTGGTATGTCAGGTCTGTGAGAGCCTTCACCAGCGACGTTGTGCTGGGAACCCAAAAACTGCAGTCATGGCATTTTGTTCGTTGCTGCGAATGAATGTGTATTGTTTGTGTTGTTGTTGTTGTTGTTGTTGTTGTTGTTGTTGTTGTTGTCGTCGATGTAAGTGGTTAGGACCGTTGTCTTTCCATGACTTGCTTTGTCAGGCCTACCAGACCTTCCACAAGTGAGGCTGCACCAGCAGCAGTGGACCTTAATGCGAAGAGGCACTTGGAATTCTGAAGAGTGTGCTTCTCCGTCTGTATTGAGCACTTACTTCTTTTGATCTTGAAACCGTTAGACCCCTTGGTCGCATCATTTTGCTAGTTTCTCTGGAGATCAATTCGCAGGTTCCTGAAGGCTTTCTTTGATTGGCACACTTTTGATGTCTTTGGGTCGTGCTGTTAAATTGTTCTTTTCGAAGAAGAACAGCTTGCTTGCCAGCAGGCGGATCTTTAAGGATTCCAAATCTCTGAAACAGTTTTCTTGTGTGTTTGCTTTGAGCTTGCTGGTATGTCAGGTCTGTGAGAGCCTTCACCAGCGACGTTGTGCTGGGAACCCAAAAACTGCAGTCATGGCATTTTGTTCGTTGCTGCGAATGAATGTGTATTGTTTGTGTTGTTGTTGTTGTTGTTGTTGTTGTTGTTGTTGTTGTTGTTGTCGTCGTCGATGTAAGTGGTTCGGACCGTTGTCTTTCCATGACTTGCTTTGTCAGGCCTACCAGACCTTCCACAAGTGAGGCTGCACCAGCAGCAGTGGACCTTAATGCGAAGAGGCACTTGGAATTCTGAAGAGTGTGCTTTTCCGTCTGTATTGAGCACTTACTTCTCTTTATCTTGAAACCGTTAGACCGCTTGGTCGCATCATTCTGCTAGTTTCTTTGGAGATCAATTCGAAGATTCCTGAAGGCTTTCTTTTGATTGGCGCACTTTTGATGTCTTTGGGTCGTGCTGTTAAATTGTTCTTTTCGAAGAAGAACAGCTTGCTTGCCAGCAGGCGGATCTTTGAGGATTCCAAATCTCTGAAACAGTTTTCTTGTGTGTTTGCTTTGAGCTTGCTGGTATGTCAGGTCTGTGAGAGCCTTCACCAGCGACGTTGTGCTGGGAACCCAAAAACTGCAGTCATGGCATTTTGTTCGTTGCTGCGAATGAATGTGTATTGTTGTTGTTGTTGTTGTTGTTGTTGTTGTTGTTGTTGTTGTTGTTGTTGTTGTTGTTGTTGGAAGACACAAAGGCAAAACCCCCGTACAAACAACCAGCAAGAGCCTTGAAGACAGAACTACAACCCCCCGTAGAATATGGTTGTTCGGTTCACCGGTTGGATTTCCAAGGGTCGTGGCAAGGATGGTACATGTTGTGGGGAATGTAGAATATTTTTTGTTGTCTAGGTAAGCAGAAATCAGCATCGAGCTATGCATTTAGAATTTGAAGCAGGAAAGCCAAACCCTGGTCAAGATGATGTCTGGTAATCTCAAAACCTAGAGAATTGCTACGTAACCTCTTAGGTTGATTTAGCAAAGATTACTTCACGTTGTTTACTTCATAGTTTCTTGACATTTCAAGAAGCAAAGACAAAGCCCCCGTGGTTGTTCTCACGGGGGGGTCTCCACCCAGGTTGTGATAATCATTGGTTGTTTATTGAAACAAGGGAGTGTGGAAATTGAGACTTTGAAACAAGTATTTGTCAAAGGTTTGGAGTGTCATAGGCAAAGATGCTTGCATATGGATCATATTTTCTTGTCTGCTTCTTGAAAACTCAAGTCCAAAAGACAAAGACCCCGTGGTTGTTCTTAGCGCTTGGTCAGAAGCGTTGGGACCCGGGCGGCCGGCCTATGCAGAATATTCAAGAAGCAAAAACAAAGCCCCCGTGGTTGTTCTCAATGGGGGGGGTCTCCAACCATGGTCTGTTCATTGGTGTTTTGTGGAGACAAGATTCGAAATCAAGAGCGTCAAAAGTGAGACTTTGAACCGCGAATGTGGTGAAAACCACAGTTTTTATAGGTCAAGATGCTTGCGCGTGGATCCTTTGTTTTCTCGCTTCTTGAATATTCAAGACAAGAAGGCAAAGACTCTAAGCGTTTTTTCGCTGTGTTTTTTCGTAGTGAATCTTATCTCTTCTGTTCTGCATGTCCCTGGTTCCGTAGCTGGTTCGGATCGAGTTGTTCTCTAGACGCCTCTCCGTGGTCGTGGTTTGCTTTTGCTTGGCCAAACAGTTTGTTGCTTTGTTCCCCACCTGCCAGGTGAGCGTTCCCTGCCGGACCTCAGCCCCCCTGCCAGAAGCTATGCCAGATACAATGCCAAAAGCTCTGCCAGATAGAATGCCAAAAATTATGCCAGATACAATGCCGAAAGCTATGCCAGAAAGAATGCCAAAAACTATGCCAGATAGACTTGTGTCAGATGTGCATGTGACGGTGGGGATCACACAAAGTACAGTAATTTTTTTGCCCAAGAAATGAAGAGGCCCAGTGCCATTCCTGTCCTCCACATGCGAAGACTAGGCTTAAAGAAAGCCACGAGCAAATTTGACACCAAAATGAAAGGCTGATGGCGTTGACTTTCAGTTGTTATTGTTGCCTCAAGGGGGGGGGCCTTCAAGACACTATTACAAAGACCCCGTGCAGACCATGATTGTTCCAGAGGGGGGGTAAAGAACAGCAACGGGGTCATTGTAATAGGGTCTTGAATATTGAAGACACAAGAGCACATCACGGGGTCATTGTATTTTTGTTTTTCTTGTTTTTGTTGTTGTTGTTGTTGTTGTTGTTGTTGTTGTTGTTGTCGATGTAAGTGGTTCGGACCGTTGTTTTTCCATGACCTGCTTTGTCAGGCCTGCCAGACCTTCCACAAGCGAGGCTGCGCCAGCAGCAGTGGACCTTAATGCGAAGAGGCACGTGGAATTCTGAAGAGTGTGCTTCTCCGTCTGTATTGAGCACTTACTTTTTTTGATCTTGAAACCGGTAGACCGCTTGGTCGCATCATTTTGCTAGTTTCTCTGGAAATCAATTCGCAGGTTCCTGAAGGTTTTCCTTGGACTGTCGCACTTTTGATGTCTTTGGGTCGTGCTGTTAAATTGTTCTTTTCGAAGAAGAACAGCTTGCTTGCCAGCAGGCGGATCTTTGAGGATTCCAAATCTCTGAAACAGTTTTCTTGTGTGTTTGCTTTGAGCTTGCTGGCATGTCAGGTCTGTGAGAGCCTTCACCAGCGACGTTGTGCTGGGAACCCAAAAACTGCAGTCATGGCATTTTGTTCGTTGCTGCGTATGAATGTGTATTGTTTGTGTTGTTGTTGTTGTTGTTGTCGTCGATGTAAGTGGTTCGGACCGTTGTCTTTCCATGACTTGCTTTGTCAGGCCTACCAGACCTTCCACAAGTGAGGCTGCACCACCAGCAGTGGACCTGAACGCAAGGAGGCACTTGGAATTCTGAAGAGTGTGCTTTTCCGTCTGTATTGAGCACTTACTTCTCTTTATCTTGAAACCGTTAGACCGCTTGCTCGCATCATTCTGCTAGTTTCTTTGGAGATCAATTCGAAGGTTCCTGAAGGCTTTCTTTTGATTGGCGCACTTTTGATGTCTTTGGGTCGTGCTGTTAAATTGTTCTTTTCGAAGAAGAACAGCTTGCTTGCCAGCAGGCGGATCTTTGAGGATTCCAAATCTCTGAAACAGTTTTCTTGTGTGTTTGCTTTGAGCTTGCTGGTATGTCAGGTCTGTGAGAGCCTTCACCAGCGACGTTGTGCTGGGAACCCAAAAACTGCAGTCATGGCATTTTGTTCGTTGCTGCGAATGAATGTGTATTGTTTGTGTTGTTGTTGTTGTTGTTGTTGTTGTTGTTGTCGTCGATGTAAGTGGTTCGGACCGTTGTCTTTCCATGACTTGCTTTGTCAGGCCTACCAGACCTTCCACAAGTGAGGCTGCACCAGCAGCAGTGGACCTGAACGCAAAGAGGCTGTAAGGGCTTTTTGGCAGGCTTTTTGTTGCATGTTTTTTGCAGCATACATGGATTCCCTATAGAGGATGATCATGCCTGTTATGAGCTTTGACTGTGGCACATATTCTGTTTTTTGGAGTTGGTATTTGGAAAATATGCTGGCACACATGCTGTGCAAATCAAGCTGTGCTTGGGTTCAAAATGGGTCGGAGGCCTCTCAGACCGCGCACCAGCGACATGCCAAAGATTTCAGTGTCAAGGCTAGGGGTTCGAATGGTGTTTGACCTGGTCCACCTGTCAGGAGGAAATCGCCACGTTTTGCAGTGCTTTCGTCTTGAAGACTGTATGCGTTCATGTTGTGAGTCTTGTAATGTCTTGTATTCGAAAAGTGTCTTCTTATTCTCTAGTTTTTTCTTGTTCATATTCTCCAGTCTGTGTACCATTTGAACAATTGACGATGAGTCATTCAATTTTGTGCAAAGATCTGAGGCTAGCAATGTTGGCAACAATTTTCAGTATGTCCAAACTGAAATGGAACATGCATCCTGATTTTGGATTGTCATTCTTTTGTTTCAAGTCATTTTAGCGGACCGGTTTCCTTCTTGGTCTTTGGCAGATGTACATCTTTTTATACTTCTTGAATTCATTCTTTTATGATATGTTCGTCTCATTACAAAGATGTTTGTGCTTCTGAACTTCCTTCCGAACTTTGTCTTTTTTCCCTAGATATGTCTGCCATGCGTCCACAGCAGATCACTCCAGAAGTGACTTCCGCTAGGCCTTTGAGGCCGCGTACAAGTGATGTTACGCCGATAAGCTCAGCCGGGGACTGCTCTGCACAAGATGTTGAGGTTTTTGTCAAACGACCTCACTTTTTTCTTTTCAACTCATTCCCGGGTTGGATTTGAAAATGATTTCTCTCATCCTCGTTTTGAATTACAGGCGTTGCTTCTTGGGTGACTCTTTCTCAAGGTCTCCGCGGCCTATGTTGTGCAAGCGTGGAACGCAGGAGAGGACGTCCGAAGCAAACTTGCAGAACTCCAATCTTAGCTATGCTTGGCTTGTAGCTTTGGACCATGCTTAGTTTCTGCGTAAGAAGCTAAGTTTGCACTTAAAGCTTAGCTTCCCTGATGTTTTAGCTCATACTTTTCGAGCTAAGCTTTGTCTGTTCGCCTACTTAGTAGGGCACTTGGCATATACTGCTTTTGAAGGAGATCAAATTTGCACGTAGAGCACACAATGGGACCCTGGGATTCGGACAATCACAGAGAGTAACTTGAAGTTAGCAAAATCCAAAGAAACAATACAATATAACAGCATCTTGAACCGATAGAAATGGCACTGTATTGGCTGTATTGGCCAATAGCTCTGATCAAAAGAGAGATCCCAAAGAGATTGCAAGAAAGTTAGCAAAGAGGGTCTTCAGTCAACGAATCCTTGGGACTGAAGACCCTCTCGACACACAAACTCGTCACAATACTTCTTTGGCTCAGGAAGGTGCCACAAATGTAACATGAAAATCGTATGCAAATTGCAACACGTGTTAAATTGTGATATATTTTCTTATTTAGATTATATTGTGTTCAAATTCTCGTGTCTTCTCATTATTGAAGACAAATTAGGGAAAGGGGAGCGGGGTCACTGGTGTGATGGGGGTATCCTCACAAAGGACTTGGGAAACCCACCAGTGAGACAGTCATTGGTGCCATTGATGTCAATTGCCATTGAAAACAAACTGATGCTGTTGTTTGTTTTGTTTGTTTTCCTAATGGATCTCTTGATGGATTTCATGAATGCATCTCATAGAGCCCTTGCCCTCGCTGCATTGCGAACGTTTGGGAGGCCTTCAATGCAGAACCTGAGTCATCTCCCAGGCGATGCTCTCGAGCACCTGAGTCTGTCCCAATTTTCACAACTTTCTGAATTTCAGAATTTGAAATCTTCAAACTTTTTCACTCTTATCCTCTTATTCTCTCTTATATTCTCTCTTATATTCTCTCTTATATTCTCTCTTATATTCTCTCTTATTCTTTCCTTTCTCTCTTGAAGTTTGAGACATTTCTTTCGTTTCTTTCTTTCTTTTCTTAGTGGTGGCAGCAGAAACCAAGACTGGAACGGTGCTTCAAGTCTTGCTGACTCTAAGTAGTGTGGACTCGTAGACTCTCTAAGTCGCTCTGTTGAGGTGCAACAACATGAAGGAGTGTCTGGATCAGCGAATGGCCCTGAGACTCAGAGGTCACTTAGGTCACGACTTACGTCTGCACTGTGTCACTCGGTGTGAGCGTCTCGACCACTTTGGAGGACTCATTTTAAGAGTGTCTATATAGACGTTTTGAAAAATAGTTCATTTGAAAATCCAAAATCTATATAATTTCCGTTCCTTTTAAAGAACTCATTTCATTCTGTTTCTCTCCATCTCTCCGCCGGGCATAGGCCATGCACATCAAAGAGTTGGAGCAGCGTGCTATTCGGGCGGGATGGGCATGTGACACATGTGACGCAACCTGTCCCTTGTTCGACATCACGGCCTCCATTGCCTTGAAGGATTTGTCAACCGTGAATCTCTCTTATTTTACAGTGAAGGAAACTCCATCTTATTTTGCAGTATGTCATTTTGTTTTTGTCACCACTCGCAGGCTCTGGGCAAACGTCAGGATGACAAAAAGATGCGGGAAAAACAGGAGGACGAGAACCATCAGGGTCAAACATGGTGTAACATGTGGGGACCCCATGTGCAACCTGTGAGTGCAACGTGGTCTTCACGTTCGGAGTGCTGTGAGTGTGGAGAAAGGAATGGGGAAAGAGAACGAAAAGAAAGGGAAACATAAACGTCAAAGAACAAGAATAAAGAATAAGAATCAAACATAAGAATAAGAATAAAGAATACAGAATAAGAATCAAACATAAGAATAAGAATAGACATAAGAATAGATATGACAAAATGACAAAATGAGAGAAAGAGAAACACAACGGGAACGAAGTTGGGAACGCCAGGAACTCGAGAAGCGACGGCAACGTGTTGCGAAGTTGTCCTTGCCCTCAGACTGTGCTGCGCTGTAAAGCTACGGACCTCTGCGTTTCTGAGGCGAGAGCATTCGGACTTCCTCATCCAACAAATGGAGGACCTTGCGAAGCCCAACATCGACACATCATTCATTCCTTACATTCATTCCTTTCAAATTCCTTTTATTCATGTTCATTCCTTTTTCTTTTTTCAAGACGTGAGATCTTCAACGCAACCTCCTACGGGGGTACAGTATCAACTTTTCTGGCGTTCCTCAAGGACAAAGAGATCCGAAGAAAAGCCGAAGCAGCTGAACGAGAGAGTCTTCATCCCAGAATGCTTCTGCTGCAATTGTTCCCTCGTCACAACAGCACTCAGCGATGCTTGCGGCACCTCCTTGGCACGCTGAAGTGAAGAGAAACTTTCGACTTCTTTCGACTTCTTTCGACTTCTTTCGACTTTCATTTAAACTTTTCTTTAAACTCTTCTTGCCTCATTTTTCTTCTTGCCTCAGAAGACACGGTGAAGAGAAAGAGGCGACAACTTCTCTTCGCAAGCGAGGTGTCGTCACAGCTTCAACGCATTCCACACCTCGGCGGAAGGCCAAACAGTTCCTTCGAGGGTTCCAATTTAGGAGAAGTTCTTCGAAAGCTGCCAAGGAATCCAAGGAATCCAAGGAAGCAGTTCCACTTCTCAAAGTCTTTAAGTGATTTGAGTAAGATGGAAAAGTTTAGGCCCTTCAGATGTTTTTAGTCTTCCATGTCAGTCTTTGGATCAGAGAGAAAGCACATAGCTGGGCAATGGGCTGTTTTGGACCCTTTGTGGCCAACTCTGCTTCTTTTGATGGAAGACATCCACACTAATCTTTTTCTCCCAATTCTAACCCTCCCCCTCTCCAAATGCAAAACACCCCTGGAAGTTTTTTTAATTGCAGGGATTTTTTGTATCAGGGTTCACCTGTCAACTAATACTGAGAAACAAGAACCCCCAAATGAAAACATAAGAACTCTTTGGATCTCTTTGGTTTTAACCTTTTCCTTTCAACATCCCTTGTTAAAGCTATTCACAAGCAGTACGAAGGGACCCCCTGATAGTAAGTAGAAAACCCCACTAAAGAAGGCCCCTTTTGGTTTTTGACCTTTTCCCTTTGCTGTAACTTTTTTACTAAAACCATTCCGAAAGATCTGAAAAGCAGTTGTACGAAGGAAAGAACCCTCCAATCAAACATGAAAAAGCCTTGGTTAACAAAACTCCTGAGGACCTGACAGTCACCAGGGCTCTCAACTACAATGGACCAACCATTACCTAGCTCTTGAGTAGTACCCTCTATGATCGATTGGTCCTTCCCACTGTCACTGTTGCTACGGTTATCCAACAACCATCAAAAATCAATAGCCAATCATATCCAATTATACATCCAATTACATCCGTATCAACTTAGTAGCCATGAAGTTTACACCGCTGCAAGCGCCGTGAGTTTCAAGTTGTGGATTTCAAGCGGCCGCAGCAGCGACCAGGCTGGTGTGTCAGAGCATCGTCGCGACTTGCTGACCTCCCGTGAGAAGGCAGCGTTGTAAGCGCTCTGAGCATCTGTCGAAGCTGTGCAGACGGTGATGTTTTTCAATGCTTTAAATGAAGAGAAATCATAAGTTGAAGTTGTAATAAAGAAGTGCTTACTGTATATTTTACTGCTGAATGCAGCAAATCAGCAGATCGACAATAGAAATGACAAGTAGGATCACATATGTTTGCGCATGCCATAGGAGTACAGCTAACCGAACCAATTCGAAGGTCACAAACCAAGCTTTCTAGAGCTTTCGGCCTCACTGTTCCAATGCGTGGGTGGCAAATCCTTCCTGCGAAACATTTTGGTGAAGATCTGGGGGAAATGTTGCAGAGAGGTGGTAGTGTCATTTCGTGAATGCAAGAATCTATTAAGATTCTATTCTGTCAAACAATAGAATACTATAAATAGGATAGAGTAGAATAAAGTATAGAATTTTAATAGAAATTGCTTATCTACAATTTTTAATAGAATACTATAAGTAGAATTTTTATTTCTTGTAGAAATCTACTAATTGCATTTGCGTTCGATCTTTGACCTCGAAGTTTTTTGAGCGCTGACACTTTGGAACGCTGAGTCTGAGATTGAGTTGAAGGAAACTGAAAGGATCTGAAGGGAATAGATATGTAAAAAGAAATAGATAGGATAGAATGATTCTACGTGAAGTTTCTATGAAGTTTCTATGTTTTCATATATAGATAGTTTGTAGATTTTATTTGTTCGATCCAGGAGGATTGTGCTTCGCAGCTCACTGAAGAGTTGGCGCAGGACCAACTCTTGGCAGGTCACAGCCACAGTGTGCGAAACCGAAAGAAAAATGTCATTCTTCCAATTCTTCTTCCAATTCGAAGAATGTCATCTTTTTACATTCTTTAACTCTTTAAGCTTAATTAGTATTAGTCAATGTTAGTATTTGGATTTTTGCATTCTTTATTTTACAACTTACTTTCCTCAGAACGTTCCGTTTGCGAGGTCGGCCCCGTCCTGCGGTGTTGCTGGGCCGATTAAAGGCCCGGGAGGAGTTACGTGACTGCCTCCATGCGCAGATGGAGGCGAGGACTTTTGTCGACAGAAACAGAAAAAATTGAAAAGATAGAGAATTAGATATTAGAGAATATTAGAAAATCGTTTGAGAATTTTGAGAGAATTATTAGAACTATTAGATTAGAGAATATAACATATAGAAATCGACATTATTAAGAAGAAGTATAGAAAAAAAGAAGTATAGGGACTAATACAGAAGGAAACGATAAATGAAATGTTTGTGGCAGAAATATATTATGAAAGAGGAGAAGTATATGGATGAAGGAGGAGGATGATACAGAAAATAGAAATCGATCACAGAAATATAGATGAATAAAGAGTATCTGCAAAGAGAGAGGACTCTAGAGTCAAGAGGCAGAAGCATAGAGGATAGAGAGGAATATAGAATAAGCGGAAATAGAGAAGAGATATGTAGACAAAAAGAACATCTAGATAATATAGAACAGAAATGAGAGAAAGGAGAGAAAGGAGAGAAAGGAGAGAAAGGAGAGAAAGGAGAGAAAGGAGAGAATTATACTCCACCTCCTTTCGACAAAGGCACAACATGATTCAAATACACACATATACATATATATATATATATACATAGATTTAGGAGATTCAAAGAGTTGCCTCAGTGATCGCTACGTGAGGTGAGGAGAAAGCAGCGGCAACAACAGGAGCGCGAGCGTTTAGAGATGGAGGCGGCAAACATTTCCTCTTCCAAACGCAGAAGAGTTGTATGAAGCTACAAAGAAGACCATAGACATACATAGACATATGTAGACATAGATAGACATACATACTCTTTCCATATTGACTGTTTTTGGCCCATTCCCATACTTTGTTCAAAGCTCACAAACTTAGGAACTGATATAGCTCTATGTTTCAAGTGTTATTCGATTGATTTGAATCTGTTGAAGTCATTCAAATGTCGAAGCTTTCTTCAGGCGAGCATCTTGAAGCAGGAGTCACACATGATGGAGCTCGAAAGCAGCTTGCAGAAGGTCACGGAATTCTGTGATGAAAGATATGTTTCGTTTCTTTTTGATGATTTGGATATATGTATGTATGTATGTAATGTAATGTAATGTAATGTAATGCAATGCAATGCAATGCAATGCAATGCAATGCAATGCAATGCAATGTAATGTAATGTAATGTAATGTAATGTAATTTAATGTAATGTAATGTAATGTAACGTAATGTAATGTAATGTAATGTAATGTAATGTAATGTAATGTAATGTAATGTATGTATGTATGTATGTATGTATGTATGTATGTATGTACGTATTTACAGGGTCTTTGCACTTGTTTGTTTTTTTAAATTTTGTTCTTTGAAGACTTTCCTTGGTGTTGGATGAGGCCGCCAAGCGGGATGAGCAGGAGTCCTTGAAAGAAGCTTGGGGTCTGACACACAGAACGTCATCCCCAGCCACATCTCGCAGATTTGCACATTCGCACATTTAGAGATTTGTAAAAGTCAATTGAACTTCAAATAACTTGAAGTTCCTCGAAGTTTCTGATGGAAGACTAGGAAGCTAAGCGCCGTGGGTTGATGGAACCAAAATGATTTTGAGGCTTTGTTTTTCAGAGAAAACCGGAATTTTTGATGATTATTTTGTCATTTTGTCAAAGGTTCAGAGTTCTACAATTTTGTATTCTGACTGTACTGGCTGTAAGATCCTGACAAAGGACATCTGTTGAAGGAGAGAACAAGCAACGGAAAGTGTCAACCAATCCAGAAGAGTGTGGGGATAAGAGGAGCGAATGGACCTGGGAAATGGAGAGGCAAAGCACTTGTGACAGGTCAAGAATGCAAGCTGCGCGATGTCCACCGAAGAATAGAGGTCGGAGACGAGTCGGAGAGGGACACATTGGACTATGGAGGGTACCATAGTTAATGCAAGTGGTGCTTTGACTCAACGTGCAAAATGAACCCCTGTAGAGAAAAGATAAAATGGAATCAGGGGTTCTTGTAAAATGGCACACCGCCTCCTCCTCCTTCCCCTCCTCCTCCTCCTCATCATCATCATCATCATCATCATCATCATCATCACCATCATCATCATCATCATCATCATCATCACCACCATCATCATCATCATCATCATCATCATCATCATCATCATCATCATCATCATCATCATCATCATCATCATCATCAT
>VSDK01003329.1:368618-447914 GCA_009767595.1 Symbiodinium kawagutii | reverse complement strand
ATCACCATCATCATCACCATCACCATCATCATCACCATCACCATCATCATCACCTTCACCATAGTCATCATCAGCATCATCATCATCACCATCATCATTATCGTCATCATCATCATCATCACCATCATCATCATCATCATCATCATCATCATCATGATCATCATCATCCTCTAAACTCTTTTCACTGGGATGTACCTGGATGTCTAGGAGTTCAGAAATGCAAAAGGAGCCTGTGAGGCCGCAGGTCGCCATCCTTTTTGCAAAACCCTCTTCACCAGGATGTACGGGATGTGCCTCAGCATGTGAGGCTTGCAGAAAGAGCCTGCGACGGAGAGATACAGAGAGAGTAGAAAGAGAGAGATAGAGAACGAGAGAGAGAGGGAGAGAACAGACCAGAGAGAACAGACGCACCAAGCGGCAACGGTGAACATGCCATAAAACAAGGGCCCTGCGCACCACCCTGCCAAATTACATGTATAAGGATGGAGGAAACGCTCGAAAATCTTTTTTACACCGACTTCTGAACATTTTCCTGAACAACAATTTGTGCATGAAAAACCTTGCCAAAAGCCTATGTGCTGTTACCTATATTTTCCGTTCTTTTTCTGAGGGTCATTCCTTTTGATTTGGGGAGTTTATTTATTCGGATATGAGTTCAGGTAAAGCAATTGCCCAGTGACCTTCTCAAAATACAAGATAGTGCAAGTGTGTTTGCAAGACGCGTGCGAGAGACTTGGCTGACCCTGGCATCGTTGCCTTCAAACATTTGGGCTTCGCCATCAAAATTGGTTGGTCGTCAAACGTGCCAGGGAAACGTTCCACCTGGGACCGTTTAGTGGACCGTTTTGGCGGACGCTGTCGGTGATCAAACGTGCCAGGGAAAATGTTTTTTCCCCATAGATCATATTTATTTATATGTTTATATATATATATATATTTTTTTTTTGTTGCTAGATGAGTTGGCGCGTCAGTGAGTGTTGGCGCCCTTCAATCCTGGGGGTCTGGAGGGCGGGGTATTGAAGGCTCCTTCCATTTTGGGCCCTGGTGGACAATGCGCAAAAAGATGAATAGTGTGGTCGATGTCAGAAACAATAAGAAACATGGCAAAAAAATATTGGGCCAAGACTTGCTTAGGCGTGGACAACTGAAGAGAGGTCATGCGCAATGTTTCCTGATAGCGGAAGTTTGGAAACCATATCCATAGCCCGGCTGGGTGCCATTTGGTACCCCGACCGTGCCAGCATATTATGCGCATTACTGCCACAGTGACATCATAAAACCATAGAAACTTCAAGATTCTTTTTTCTCTCTACTCAATTAACTACTGAGAATGGATGTGTTCAAATTAGAATGGACATTTAGATAGAGAGAGTGTAGTCTTCCAATCGATCCAGTGAGACAGGCCGGGCAGTCCTTCTCAAGCTCTGCGCGATTGAAAGAAATCCCTGGAGTGTTTTCTGGTTGGCAATATGCACAGATATACAGGGACACATGTGCATGACATATAATGTATAATTGTAAATTTAAATCATCATATTTACACTTATACACGCGCACACAAACACACACACGCACAGACACACACACACACACATATTTAAATATCTACATCTACATATGCACATGATTTCTACACAGGTAAACATTGATAAATAGATGTTTTTTTGCATCTCCAATGCGTTCCCTGTAACCCCTACTGTGTGCTATCGTTGCGTGAGGCCCTCGAAGATGGCCGCATGCCAAAGGCAGACCGGCTCACTGCCGAGCGGCTCATTTGTGCAGTTTGTCAATGTTTGCAGCATGAAAGTAAATACAAATCAATCAACAAATGAATAGAAAAATAGATGAAGAAATGCATATATATATATATAGTTATATACATACACACGTATAGACATACACATATATTGTTTTTCCGCTGCCAGTGCAGCTAAGGGATCTCATCACATTCAGCTTCTGGGATGATCGGAGAGGAAACCCAAGGGTGAACTTGGGTTCCAAAACGTTGGTGTGGTTCCAGGGTTGTCTGGGGCACCATCCCGCCCTGTCGCTTTGTCCTGGGTTCCGGGAACTGGGTACCTGGAACGTTGTGAGAATTTTGGCGTGGTTCGTGGCCCTGTTCTTGATTCCGGAACCTGGGTTCCAGGAACCTTCGTTTGGTTGTGGGGTTGTTTGGGGCAGCTTCTATGTAGGTCGCTTTCTTCTGTGTTCCAGTAACCTTGGTGCAATTCTAAGGTTCTGGATCTCTGTGGCAGCCTTTGCAGATCACTCTCTTCTGGTTTGGGGGATCTTCGGCGTGGGTCGTTGTCTTCTGGGGTTCTTGGTTTGCCTGTTGGTTTTTTTCCTTGGCGTATTGGAGTGCATTGCCAAAGTACTTTCATACGAACCCAGAAGGAGAGGCAGCCGCATTGTTTCATTTGATTACAAGACCTGACCAGACTAGCGGAACCAGCACGCAATGAGGCCGCAAAAGAAGAAATGTTTCCATGCTGCGTTTTGTTCTCCGGCCGCCTATGTGAAACGACAAGGTTTGCATTTTTTGTGTTTTTTTCATCGCGTTGGATTGCCAACCTTTTCAGCACTGTTGGGGATCTCACGGGGGCTCAACTTGAGATTTTATTAAAGAACCAGTGTGATCCAAAAGGCCAATTGATAGTCGCACCGTGCAAGGTGACATGCAGATTCTTGTCAAGATGGTTCTTGTTCTTCTTGCATTTCATGTATTCTTCTTGCAAGGCTTTTGCATTTCTTGTCTGCTGGCAGGCCCCCGTCTTTGGAGAGCGTGAGGGCAGAATGCTGGCCTCATCTTGAAAAGCACTCACTGTGTGAGGCATGAGAAGCACATGATTTTCAAATGATGTTCAAATGATGTTCTTTCTCACATCTTCATTGTCCAAGTGAGTCTTTCTCGGAGAAACATTCCCTTCCCCAAATGTCGGATCTGACATTGAGGATGCCAGGGATGCTCCATTCAACTTCACCAGGTGCAACGCATGCCAAGGCATTAGAGTCCTGAAACAAACTTTTTCTAAATTTACACCAAGGCAAAATGTGATTTTTGTAAACTTTTTCTCTTTTTCACTTGCTAGTCCTTTAGTCGATTTCTTTTTAGTAGTCCTATCTCTCGACTAAAAGATTCTGTGCACATCAGCAATGTGACCTTTTATGACTCCTCCCTGCGCATCTCCGAATTTTATTAGAAGTCGATCTTTTTTTCTCTCCACCTCTTGAAGTCCCTTCTCCATCTCTTGTATCCTGCATCTATCGATTTAGTTTCTGTCTCTTGATCAATTTAGTCTCTTTCTCTTGTAAGCGTGTATCTATCGATTTAGTCTCCTTCTCTTATATCTATCGAATGAGCCTTTTTCTCTTGTATCTGGTCTTACAGTCTCTCCCTCTCTCTTCTATCTATGAATTTCGACCCTTTCCCCTTTATCCATCGATTTAGTGCCTTTTTCTTGTATCTATCGAATTACGCTCTTTCTCTTGAATCTATCCATGTAGTCTCTTTGTCTTGAATCTAGTCTTTCAGTCTCTTTCTCTTGTATCTACGAATTTAGTCCCTTTCCAATCTATCTATCCATCTAGTCTATTTCTTTTGTATCTATCAAACTAGGCTCTTTCTCTTGTATCTAGCGATTTAGTCGCTAATTCTGGCATCTATCCATATAGTAACTTTTTCTTGTATCTATCCATTTAGTCTTCTTCTTTTTGTATCTGTCCATTTAGTCTCCTTGTCTTTGTATGTATCTATTTAGTCTGCTTCTATCTGTATATATCCCTTTAGTCTCCTTCTCATCGTATCTATCCATCTAGTCCCCTGGCTCTGTATCTATCCGTTTGGTCTTCTTCTCTGGGTGCCTATCCGTTTAGTGTTGTTCGCTTTGTATCTTGCCATTTCATCATTTTCTTCTCTCTGTATCTATCCATTTGATCTCTTTCTCTCTGTGTATATCCATTCAGTCTCCTTCCCTTTGTATCTATCCATTTAGTCTCCTACTTTGTTGTATCTATCTATTCGGTTTCTTTCTCTTTATCTCTATCCATTTTGTCTCCTTCTCTTTGTATCTATCCAATTAACTTTTTTGCATCTATCCATATCGTTTTTTTCTCTCTTTGTATCCATCCATTCAGTTTCCTGTCTCCTTCCCCTCCTTCTCAAATCAAATTTGTATCAGTTTCCTCCATTTATTCTCCTTCTCTTTGCATCTATTTATCCATTCAGTCCCTTTGTCTTTGGTATATCCATCGAGTTTCCTTCTCTTTGTATGTATCAATTTAGTTCCTTTCTCTTTATATTTGTCTATTCAGCTTCTTTCTCTTGGTTGTATCTATCCATTTAGCCTCTTTCTCTTTGTATCTATCCATTTAGGTTCCTTCTCTTTGTATCCATTATTTTAGTCCCCTTCTCTTTGTGTCTATCCATTTGGTTTCTTTCTCTTTGTATCTACCCATCTAGTTTCTTTCCTTTTGTATCTATTCATTGAGGTGCCCCCTCTTTGTTTCTATTCATTTAGTTTCTTTCTCTTTGTATCTATCCATTCAGTCTCTTCTCTTTGTATCTATCCATTTAGTCTCCTTCCCTTTGTATTTATCCATGTAGTCTCCTTCCCTTTCTGTACCTATCTATTGAGTCCCCTTGACTTTGTATCTATCCATTTAGTCTCCTTCCCTCTGTATCTATCCACTTGATTTTTTCTCTTTGTATCTATTCATTTGGTTTCTTTCTCTTTGAATTTTTCCATTTAGTTTCCTTCTCTGTATCTATCCATTTAGTCTTCTTCTCTCTGTATCTATCCATTTAGTCTCCTTCTCTCGGTATCTATCCATTTAGTTTTGTTCTCTTTCTACCTATCTATTCAGTCTTGTTGTCTTTCCATCTATCAATTAAGTCTCTTTGCCTCTGTATCTATCCATTGAGTCTCCGTCTCTTTGTATCTGTCCATTGAGGCTCCTTCTCTCTGTATCAATCCATTTATATACTTTTGTTTTGTCTATCTATCCATTTAATGCTGTTCTCTTTCCACCTATCCATTGCGTTTTGTTGTCTTTCTACATATCCAGTTTGTCTCTTTCTCTGTATCTATTTCTTTACTTTTGTTCTTTTTCTATCTATACATTTAGTTCCTTTCTCTTTGTGTCTATCCATTAATACTGTTTGTTCTCTTTCTATCTATCCATTTAGTTTTGTTCTCTTTTACCTGTCCATTTAGTTTCTTTCTTTCTGTATCTATCCATTTAGTTTGTTCTCTTTCTATCTATCCATTCAATGTTGTTCTATTTACATCTATCCGTTGAGTCCCTTTCTCTTTGTATCTATCTATTTCTATTGTTTGTTCTCTTTCTATCTATCCATCTAGTCTCCTTCTCTCTGTATCTATCCATTTAGTTTTGTTCTCTTTCTATCTGTCCATTTACTTTGTTTCTACCTGTATCTAACCACTTAGTTTGGTTCTCTTTCTATCTATACCTCTAGTCTCTTTCTTTCTGTATCTATCCATTCAGCTTTGTTCCCTTTCTATCTATCCATTTAGTCTCTTTCTCTCCGTATCTATGCAATTGTACTGTGTATTCTCTGTCTATCTATCCATTCTTTGTTGTTCTTTTTATATCTATCTATTTAGCCTTTCTCTCTCTTTATCTGTCCATTTATATTGTTTGTTCTCTTTCTATCTATCCATTCAAAGTTGTTCTCTTTATATTTATCCATTTAATCTCCTTTTCTCTGCATCTATCCATTCAATTTCTTTCTCTTTCTACGTATTGTCTATCCATTTAGTTTTGTTTCCTTTGTATCTATCCATTTAGCCTCCTTCTCTTTGCATTTATCCATTTATATACGTAGTTTTGGTCTCTTTGTATCTATCCCTCTAATTTTGTTCTCTTTCTATTTATCCGTTTAGTCTGTTTCTCCCTGCATCTATCCATCTAGTTTGTTTCTCTCTATCTATCTATCCATTTAGGTTTTTGTCTCTTTGTATCTATCCATGTGGTCTCTTTCTCTCTGTATCTATCCCGGTTTGTTTGTTTCTTGTTCTATCTATCCAGTTGGTCTCTTTCTGTCTGTATCTATCCATTCCACTTCTTTCTATTTCTATTTATCCATTTAGTCCCTTTCTCTCTCGTTCTCTTTGTATCATTTTTTCCTTTTGTGCCTTCTTTTGCCTTGGAACTGCTTTGCCGACCCGCTGAGAAAAACTCAGCATGGGATCTGACGTTGTGCCAGGCTTTGGAGCTGTCAAAATGCGCTTTGGACATCTTTGGGACATTGAAAGCATTATACATAAAGTCTAAGTACTTAACATTGACTTAACAACTACTTAACATTGACTTACATGCATTCACTTTCGAACTATTCATTTTTTATTTCTGCATAGATTTACATTTCATTTCATAATTGATTTATTCTCTAAGTTTACATGTAGAAAGCACACTTTACACTTCAACAGGAAGTACAACAGAAAACCATAGGCTGTTCCAATGTTGGATAGCGTGACAGCATGATTCAACGCTTTCCGGGATGGTGCAGCCTACAAAAACACCATGCAGGTCATCCCAACAACCTAAAGGGCCTAAGATGATCTTGACAAAAACTGCAAGATGCAAAGGAGCGCAGTGATCACCATTGAGCGCCGCTTGGACGCTGCGGCTCAGGGGAGAGCAAAAGATTTCCATCAAATTGTAGTTTTCTCATCACTCAGCTTGAAGCGCAAAAGATAAAGTTTTTCACCTCAGCTTTTCACTTTTTCTCACTTTCTCCTTTCTTTGCATTCTTTTTCTTTTGCAAATTAGTTTCTCTCACATTCTCTCTTCTCCCTTTTCTCTCTTCTCCCTTTTCTCTCTTCTCCCTTTTCTCTCTTCTCCCTTTTCTCATTAGTTTCTCCTTTCTCTTCTCCTGTTCTTTTTCATCTCTTGGAGAGCCCTCCGGCTCCCGGGTTCTCGCCGTCATGGATGGATCGGCATCTCGATGGCAGAGCCTGTTGTCGGAGTTGCAGAAGGAGGGACGTCGAATTCGATCTGGTTCTCTTGGTGTTTTGGGATCTGAATTTCTGTTTGAAGAACTTTGCATCATGGAAGCCTTGCCTAAGCGGCTAAGCCCTCGCCTCAGGAGCTGGAACAGATGAACGACCATCTGCGGTGCTTGGCCACGCGGCAAGGATGCTGATCAAAGTCTCAGGCCAGACAAACAGAATCAAAGACTAAGACGACGAAGACTCTAAGATGACCAAGTAAAACCAAGAGTAAACTAAGTAAAGTCTCAAACACTTTGGCGATTTGGAAACTCTGACAGTTTTACTTTTTGCAAAGAATTTCAATGTTGTACCCTTTGTATATAATCCGATTTTCGTTCTTTCTCTCCCTCTTTTCTCTTTCCCTTCTTTTCTTTCCTCTTCTTTCCTTTTCTTTCCTGTTCTTTCCTCTTCTCTTCTTTCCTCTTCTTTCCTTTTCTTTCCTGTTCTTTCCTCTTCTCTTCTTTCCTCTTCTTTCCTTTTCTTTCCTGTTCTTTCCTGTTCTTTCCTCTTCTCTTCTTTCCTCTTCTTTCCTTTTCTTTCCTGTTCTTTCCTGTTCTTTCCTCTTCTCTTCTTTCCTCTTCTTTCCTTTTCTTTCCTGTTCTTTCCTGTTCTTTCCTCTTCTCTTCTTTCCTCTTCTTTCCTTTTCTTTCCTGTTCTTTCCTGTTCTTTCCTCTTCTCTTCTTTCCTCTGCTTTCCTCTTCTTTCCTCCTCTTTCCTCTTCTTTCCTCCTTCTTTCCTCTTCTTTCCTCTTCTTTTTCTCTCTTTTATACACTTTCTAATCTTTCCATATCTTTCCCGTTCTCTCTTGTCCTGCATCTCTCCTGTATCTCTCCTTTATCTCTCTTTATCTCTCCCTCTCGAAGTTGGTTTTTGTCGTTTCATGTCCAATTGTTACACCGAAGGCATCTCTTGAACAGGAACCGACCTGCAAATCCTTTCAATCTCAGGAACGTGAAAATCTGCGCATGCGCCAAGTCGCAGAATTGCGATGCCCAGACTTTTCAGAGTTACCTGAATTACCTTTGGCTGCTGCTTTGGCTTCTGGTTCACTTCAATCTGCGGGGTTCCGGGAGAATTCCAAGGCAGATCGAAGTTGGCCGCTTGGCAGCACAGGCAGCGCCGTTTGAAGCACTTGGATATGTCAGTTCATGTTGTGGAGTAGAAATACGTTTTTGGCATCATGTGACATGTTTCTTTTGGCCGCTTGAGACCTCATCAGTTCTGACAACTTTCCCTTCCTCCTTTCCTTATTTTTTCCCTTTAAGCTTTACCTAGTACATCCTGATAGATCCTCATCCTGATACATCCTAATACATCCTAATACCTTAGTGAAAAACACAACTTTCAAATTTTAATTTATTCCGTGTATTGTAATTTATTCATTAATTCATTAATTCATTAAAATTGTATTTTTTTTTTTCCGGGGATTGAAGTTCTTTGGAAATGTTGGCGCTGCAGAAGTGACGCAAGGTCCTTGGCGCTTGGTTCCCTTGGGGCGAAGAAGGCGTTGAATCTGTTTGAGCCGTGCAGCTGACAAAAGATGCACGTGGTTCGATAGGGAACACAGACTTGGATATATATAATATTATATATATATATATATATTTATATGATATACATATATGAATAGATGTATGTGTATATGATTGTATGTATTTCATATACGTATATGTATATGTATATGCATGTATATATTGTATATATATATGTATATATATATATTTGTATCTATATTTATATATATATATATATATCTATATTTGTATATATGTATATATATAAATATATAAATACACACGGATATATGTGCGTTCAGCATCCAGGCATGTAGTGCTTTGGGCCGACTCTTGGTGGACCAAAGGCATAACACCACTAAAGGGTGAGGGGCAGTGCAAGCAACAAACACGCGCTAGCGCACTTTTGTACCCTCAATAGAAACTCAAAAAACCCAACTTTGTGACAAAAATTGTTTTCCTGTGGAGGACGACTTGAACAAGTCCACCGAGTCTACCGCTATGAAAAACGTGTCTTTCGACGTCGAGGAAGTCGAGGAAGTCGCCAAGACTGTTGCCGACGCAGAAAGCACAGTGGACGCCGAGAAAGCCGCGAAGGAGGCCGCTGATGTCGCCGTACAAAACAACTGCAACACTTAGGATTTTCGAACGTTTTTTTTGTTGGCATAAAAACTTGCCAAGCACAGTGCGAGGAAAACCCTTCACTTTATCGATTCACTCAATCCCCTCAGAAGTGAATGGTTGGTTTCGCAAGTCACAGTGATTTTGGCATTTCTGACAGACAATTTGCAAAATGTGGTGAGAGGCTGGTCCTACCCGAAGCATTTTGAAAAAGAAGAGCAGGAGCAACTATCGAACCTTATCTGAAATCTTGCATGCAAAGCTACTGTTCCTAGAAAAAGATGTTCTTTTTCAAAATGTTAAGACTACTGACATGCGATTTTTGCCCATTTCATCTTTAGATCTTTGCTTTCTCTGGTGCCGTTGCCGTTGCCGTTGCCGTTGCCATTGTTGTTGTTGTTGTTGTTGTTCTTCTTCTTCTTCTTCTTCTGGTCGTCGTTGTCGTTGTTGTTCTTCTGGTCGTTGTCATTGTTGTCCCGCTGCTGCTGCTGCTGCTGCTGCTGCTGCTGCCGCCGCTGCCCGTCCCCTCCCGCCAGTTTACGATGCCGCGTTATTTCCACGCTTTCTTGCGCGTCCTGTTCCAACGAACCATTGGCTGCCCGCTCTCCTGAGTATTGCTCTTCGGCCGATCTCTTTCGGAAAACCTTTGCGCATGCGCCATGCGCTGATGGAAATCGCGCGTGCCGGAAATCGATTCTGAGAGTTGCAATGACAATTATTGCTGAAGTCTTCAGCTTCAGAAATTGCGCCGTTCAACATTTATATTGAGTGAGATGATGGATGTCCAGTGGTGGTGAGCGTTTAATTCAACAAAACATAGTCCTGTATCGACCGTCGCCCAAAACAGTTCTTGCAAGGTAATGTGAAAACATTTTCAAAACAGTTCAACCTACTTGAAAGAATACAATGCCGTAAATGTTTCCTTCATTGTTGAGGGGATGGGCATGTAAGCAGTATGCACGCCAGGAAAAGCTGGCTTTATATTTAATGCGCCCGTCCTTTAGTAGAGTAGTTGCACCCCCAAAAGAATTCCAACCAACCGAAGCCAAGAGTTTCCTCGTATTCTTTGCGCCGTGTGTTGCTTCTTTTTCCGTTGATTATTGATTCTTCATAGCTTTCGCTTTCCAGGGGTTCCGGGGTGTGGCGATGTGGCGCGCAATTTGCCATGGCCAGAGGCACCGCAACACTTCTGCCTGTGAGAAACTGAAGCAATTTCCCCGATGTGCTGCAGTCAACCATGCTTTCTCCATGCTTTCAATAATTTCCTCCACACAATCCCCAGCAGAGACTCCATCTCTAGGGACACATTCAGATTAGCCGATTCATTTTGGGTAAGGCGCCGGTGCAAGCCATGAGTAAGACTGTGTTGCAGGGACTAGGAGACTTCTACACTTAGAATGATTGTTTTCAATACTATTTCTAGGGTGGGTGGAGTTCAATATGCAATTGTCCAGGAGTATCTGTTACTATCGTTCTTGCGTTTTTTTGGTAGGTTCATTAACTACCCGACCCTCAAATTCATGAAGCAATTATTTGAGGTGGGGCACCGGTGTTTTCAGCTCTAATGTAGGGCAGATGATAGATGGATAGACTGATACATGGGTAGAACGATGGAAGCATAGGCAGACAAATCGACAGATAGACAGATAAAGACAGACAATTAGATAGGCAGATAAGTGGAAAAGTCGAGAGATAGTTAGATAGGCAAAGAGACAAAAAGGCAGGCAGACGGACAGCAGGCAGGCAGGCAGGTAGGCAGACAGACGTAGATAGATAGAAAGATAGATAGATCGATAGACAGGTGGAGCCGTAAATAGATAGATGGATGGAGGGAGAGAGGGGAGAGATGAATGTATGGATGCATGAATGGATCGATAGATAGATAGATAGATAGATAGATAGATAGATAGAAAGATGCGCAGATGGAGAGTTAGAGAGCCTCGCAGGCAGTGAGATAGTTAAGCTAGTTAAGTAGTTAGGTATTTCGTTAGATTGTCCGGCACTTTAATGAGACCCATTCACTGGTCCCAAATCGATTTGGTTCGAAGACATAATTTTGAATGATTTGCTTCATGAATTTCATAATCGTTTGCAATGCAGAACTTTCCCCATTTAGCGCTCCATTGCACCAATAGTTGTGTTTTCTTCAAGAGGGCTCAAATTCTGGCAGCTGAAAGTGCACATGAGCAGATGAAACTGAGGAGTTTCAATCGAACCGTGCGCACGAACGGAATCAGGATCAATCAATCCTTCTTTCCATGCGCAGCAGGCACGATCAGAATTCACGTTATTTGTGGGCCTACCGTTGTATCAAACTTGGATCCGCTTTCAGTGCCATCCATAAGGGAGTTTGTCATCATGCTTGCTGACTTTAAAGTTATTTTTGGTACATTGCACTGTCAGAAATGGAGCCCTGACTTTGATCATTTTTGGAGAGGAACCATCCTCTGCTAGCCAAAAAAGTATTCCATCCAGATATTACAATTTTTGGATGTCAAGTTTGGGGTAAGACTCAAGCGATTGATACATGTTGCATATTTCCGACACGGTTCTCAACCCTCACGAGCCCTCACACGAGACTCCGTTGTGACCTGGACGCTTTATTGCAGGGCCAAAGAAGGAGTAATTCTTGGTTTTCTTTCACACGTAAAGATCGTGCAGCGAAGAACCCTCTCTTGGACGAGGCCAGAAATGGGGAGACCAGAGACAGGAACTGCCTTTTTCAAGCGCACAAAATCCTTGAGAAAACATCAAAAAAGGCAGAAACGATCAAACTTTTCATGGCAAAACCTGGGGCCCCACATCTTGTTTGTTGGAATACAGGATGTCTGAGTCCCATGGCATACTTTGCCGACACATTTCTTTGCTTGAAGGATGTTCTTTACTTTTTGCTGAGTGTGTGCCATTCTGTCTTTGCTTCTTATGACCTGAGCAGCTTGACTTCGTGTGATGTTTTGGTCGCAACTGACATCGCCATCTCAAAGGGAGGGCAGCTTGGCATCGGTGCCAGGATCCTGGTCACGTTTCGCCAGGACCAGACAGTGTTTGCCATCCTTCGGGGAGAGAAGACGCGAGTTTTTATGACGCAAAAACCATGGCACCTTGTCGAAAAACCCTCAAAATCATGTGAGAAAGTGACAGTGATATGAAAGTTAATATATATATATATATATATATAGTGTTGAGACCTGGCAACAGCAGCAGGAGTCTCGAAGTTAGTCCCATGTCCAACTCATGGGTGGATTTGATGTCAATGAACATGCAGGTTACAGACCGACAGCGGCAGCTGTGCGAATTTAGTAGAACGTGTAGCATCGCTCAGCACCACACGTATGTCACATCCTGTCACTTCAGATAACTTTACTTCTTCAGATGCCTTAGCACTTCACTTCAGATGACTTAGGTACGTGATCAATCCAGATTCAACGAGGGCTGCCGCTGCTTGGCAGTGCCTCACCACAGTCGCATTGGTTTGGGTGGCCTTGGTGACGCCCTTGCAGGCGCGGAGTGGTACAGAAACTGGTAATTTTGGGGATGCTACAGGATGCTACAGGTATTCCTGAGTACATATTCATACATTATACAACATTTTCATACATTATATCACATGTTTTTTAAATATACATAAACTCATGTATTTGCACATGTATTGGAGTTCCTTTTGCTCGGGAGTTGTTTGCTTCACATCGGTGGAATATTAAAGTGCTGAAAGCAGTGAGAGCAAAGGCTCTGGGCACCTCTCCGTCTTTCCAGCTCTTTCGGACGTTTTGTTTGACCTTTGAGGTTGAAAAAAAAGGGTGCTGCCACAGGATTACACTAGCAAAACATAGTCTTACAACAGCGTCCTGATGACAACAGAAAGAATTGAAAGATGCCACCTTCGATTTGAAAAGACTTGGGCAAAGAGACTGATCGACAAACCATAACCATATATATATATATAAATACATATATGGGTATAGTATGGTTAATAGCTGAACGCAGTGTTTTAGAAGGGTGAGGGAAGTTGTCATCGTATCAAAGAAGTTGTCATCATATCACAGGGCCCCTAATAAAGTTCGTGTTCAATTGCTTCGGAATGAAGCTGTTAACCATACTATACCATATCTTATATATATATATATACATGTATATATATATATATATAAGATAGATAGATATAGTCATATTCCGTGATTTCATCGAGTGATCGGTTGACACCTGGAGAGTTCTTTTAGAGACCAGGAGCAAAGTGTGACGATGTTTGCCAAGGACCAAAAGTGGGAGGCCTCATGGAACACCAATTGGTGAAGAAAGAAACATGAAACCAACGAGACACGGCGAAAAAGGCCCCTGTAGCACCACAAGGATCCAGAAAGCACTTCTTTAGAAAGGGGATCTATGGGGATCCATGGGGATCCCTGGGGATCCGTGAGGATCCGTGGGGATCCGTGGGGGTCCTTGTAATCAGACTTTGTTCTCCAGGTAGGGCTTGTGAAGAGCCAAGTGGATTGGATCTTCATTGTCAGTGTTCGTTGCCTGGCAGAGCTTCAGAGTGCTGAGTGCTGAGTCGAATGCTTCAGAGTGCTGAGTCCCAGTGTCAAGAGAGAGACTGTGCCGTAGAAGTGCAACAATTGACTCGTCATTCTTTGGAGCTGCTTGATGAATCTTGATGATTGATAACGCTTTTGATGCTCGATGACCGCCTCAGTTGTGGATGCGATTTTCTTCGTCGATATGCTCCTGCAATTCTGCACAACCTATGTGCGGAGAACGCCACGAGGCATTGGGACAGACATCCAGGGAACATCACACAATTCTTCACACGAGGTTCAAACTTGAAGTGAAGCGAGTTGCAGACTTTAAGGTCAGAATGAATTTGAATCTGAATAAGATCATACAACCTATTCATGAAAACAGTGATGTGAGTGCAGAATCGCATTTGAATCAGAATCACGTGGCGTCATTTGTGAAATCTCAGAGATGACCATGCTATGCTGCAAAGTGCGTTCCTGCAATGCGTTGCCAGGCGATGAATGGGAGGTTCGAATGAAGAGAATCATCATCCATTACCTTTCGACATCTTGACGCACAAGGGGCGTGGCTCATGGGCGAACGGTTTCCATGACGTTATTTCAATTCTTAAATTCTATAAATAATTGCATAATTGAATACATTGAATTCATCCAAGAATTCCATATCACTCCCAGTCCAAATGGTTTTCCGTCACAAAAAGAATAGCTTGAGCATCAGCATCAAAAGTGCGTTTCAAGAAGTTGCTTTCGCTCTCTAAGTTCAAATCCAGCACATCCGATGACATTTCGAACATCTACGCCTGGAAAAGGGGGTATTATTTCGCACATCACGGAAACATTTGCCATGCCGAACTGGTGAACTCCAAAATGTCAGTTGAGAATCGAAAAATCAACTGAGTATCAGTTGAGTGTTTGGTCAGGTTGTATCATATGGCGAACTTGGGGACTAGTCAAATGACATTAGTTCATATTAGTCCTGCTTTGTCAGCACAAGTGTGCTCTCAAGGAGGGGGAACCTCACTGAGGACATGGTTTCTCCTGGATGCCATAACTCTGATTCCTTTCGAGCTTTTGGCGGTGCAATTTGGCGCGGATGCCATCGAGGACTGCGGCGAGGGAGGATGGCGAGGATGGCGAGGATGGCGAGGATGGCGAGGATGGCTCGGCTCGTGTGTAGAGACGGAGAGAGAGCGGAGAGAGGACGTGGAGAGAAGACATTTGAGAATTCTCAAATGAAAATTGCACAATTGGCACATTCACAATTGGAACAAGGTGAACTCATGCGGAATTTCAGTGAGGCTCAGCCAGGATTTCAGCTCTATCATTTTTCTCAGCCAACCGGGCGTTGAACATGCACGAATATAGCCAAGGGTTGGAAACCTACCCACAAATCCACAAAACCTGAGGAATTGACGATGATCAAAGTAATCCGCGACTCGGAACAATTCAGGTCATTCAACACACAAGTGCAAGAAATAGCTTAGAAAAATATATTTCATGAATGAATAAGAATATATATATATATATTATACGCATTAAAATCATTCATAGAACTTATACCTTTCAAGGTCCAGCGGGAAGCATGAATGCTTTTTCCTTCTGCTCAGGTCTTTCACGCAACATTTCAACACAAAGTAGATATTTTTCCGTTCACATCCATATCTTTCAATTTGTAGGAAAATTGTGAGGCAGAAAGGTGCAGAACCAAGTTGCTGCTCGGGGCAGTGAGGCATTTTCCGCCTTCTGAAACTCACGCGCTTGGTGCGGAATTCCCGATTGGCCCACAGGCGCAGCGCGGGCCGCAGCGCGGCGCAGCGCGGCGCACCATGCTCCACAGTGACCTGACCTGTCACTTGTCACTGCTCGTCACTGCTCCAGGCTGGAAGCTCCCATATCACTTCCATACCAACATTTGGCACTCCTGCGTTGTGTCTTTGCCTCTTGGCGGCCCTGCTGACGCCTGCTGTCGCCTGCTGTCGCCTACTCCTGGCAACCAAAAATGAATGCTTTGTGGGAATCGATCATTTATTGCCCAAGTGCTTTGAATTGGTTGGTTTTTGAGACCAAATTGTCACAGCTAGTTGTCAATGTGAACTTTGAGAGCCGTCAATTTTATACAATTTTATCTCAGCTGAGTTCGCATTTACATTTTGGCTTCTTAAACTTGACCTGCTTCTCCAATCTCCCAGTGCAGTTCAGAGCAATGGAGAGCACTTGTTCCGGGGTATCTCTCAATAAATACAGAGTATGAGTAGCCAAGAGCCATGATGAGTCATGATGAGCCATGATGAGTCATGATGAGATGAGTCAGTGATTTCTAAGGTCTTGATGTTGCTTTGTCATTGGTTGGCGTGCCTTTGGGCAGCTGCCCTCGAACTCGTGCCTGCTGGGACACCCGCATGGATTGATGAGATCGAATCTTGGCACACAGATGTGGGGAGGTAAAGGCAACAAAATCTGACCAGGGTATAGAATAGGGAGCACGAGGGAAGGAGGAGGGGAAGAAGTAAGGGAAGATCAACAGTGTTCAGAACAAAGATCTGGGACAGGAAACATGACGATGTGAATCGATGTGATAAAAATGGAAGAATCTGTAAGGAATCTGTACACCCTGTGTTTCTTTCCGTATGCCAACGATGATGCAGTGCAGTGGTGGCTCTGAGGGTCCCAATCAGAATGGTTTGGCTTTGAAGGGGTGTTGCGATGGTTTGATCTTCGACCATTGGTTAAACATCATGTTGTGAACCAGGTAGTATTATTTTTTCATATCATTATCCCTGAACCAGCAAGTTATCATATATGATTTGCCAATTATATCAAGTCATCACTGAGTATTGCACAGACTATGACTATACTCACTGAGTACTGGGTCCTTTTTTTGCTAGTCTATTAAAGTCTATTTTTAGCCAGTTCCTTTTTTCCGACTTCGACTTTCCTTTGACTCACCTGGCAGGCGGCGGCAGATGAGGCGTTTGGAGTTGATACGAAAAACAGTCCTCTTCGCATCTACTTTGCCGCCTTCTACTTTTGCAGCGCCTCAGTAACTGCAAAATGAAAGAACAGATGTATATATCATGCCTATGTAATCGTATATGTATATATATATATAAATACACATATATATATATATTAATATACATATAAATGTTATAGATGCAATGTCATGGCATTCTGAAAGCATCACTGATCATGGCGCATGTGCTCCACAGCTTTGGATGCTTAGTTCCTCTATTTCTCCCTGGCTCTCTTAAAGTTTTAACATCGAGGGTGTCCAAGCGAACAGTCCTTATCAAAGCGCGGTTGGGACACCTTGGGACACCTTGGGACACTGGGTAAACAAAATATCACAAGTGGCATTCCAAATTGCGCTGTGATGCCTTTTTTGTTCCCAAAACAGTATGTGCACAAAAACAGGGGTTCTTACGGATGGTAGAGAAGGACCCTGTGTAGTCTCAGGTTCTCTCCGGGTTCTGGCTCGCTGACCACGTCAAACACGTTCCTCCATCTTCCGTTTGTGAAGGTCTCTCACGAAACTTGCAGTGCGGGACCTCACTTCCGGAACTGCGTGGCAGGCGTTAGGAAAAACTGAAAAAAAATGTACCCTTTTAAGCTTTAGGAATCTTTGGCAGCAAGGAGTTGTACATTCTTTAAAAAATGTGAAACCGCCGTCAATTTTGAGACCGGCACAAGAACGTCGTGTCAGAAAAGATTGACTTTTTTGCGACAGGTGCAGCATTTCGTGACTGCGTGATCTTGAGCGTTCTTTTGAAATACTCGAAACTCTCATTTTGATTCATTTTGTGAGACTCTTGTCATTGCTGGATCGGCTGTGTCGAGATAATTTTGCATGACGGGTGCAGGGGTTCTTAGGTCTCGGAATTACTTGTTCGTGTAATATCAACCATGAGCTTGCAAAACACCCTGTCAAGGAGACATCAGGTGACTTTCATACCTCCGCTTTTTTGCATCTCCGCTGCAAGCGGTGCAAATTCACTTTGCTCGCGCAACCCTCTGCAGACTTTGTGTCAGGTCGCTCTGTATTAATACGCGCAGCACAAAATATCCGCGAGCGGGGTCTCATGCGCCTTTGAGTTTCAGCCATGCATTTCAGAGTTTAGCCGTCAAGTAGCTTTTCAGTCCGCAGATAAAAGGCCGGTATGTATGCTAGATAGAGAAGATATTCGAGATAGAATGCCAGTACGCACGCTAGATAGAATGCCAGAAGAATGTTAGAATAGGTTGGAACTGATGCCCGAATTTTTTGTTAGATTGGTATCCGCTGGCAGGAACTACATGAAGTAAAGGATTTTCCCGATGTTTGCCGTGAAATCATGCCGCAGTGGGTGCCACGTCACCCATCAAACCTTTCCGCTCCATGCTCAGGCTATACCATGACATCTGTGGGGTATGGCGATATTGGACCACAAAACGTCTTCGAAAGGGTGTTGCTAACAGGTATTGCGACTTGGTCAAACATCCTGTTGGATCGTGTGGGCCGGGCAGGAGGGCGGTCAATTGGCGCAGACCACGTCAGTGTGATTTTTTGTTAAATTCTGAATCGCTATCTTGAGGATGCTGCGCACATGTTTTCCCAAGAGAAAAACATTTTGCGATTCAAAAGTACAATTCCCAAAGAAAATCACATTTCCATTTTGTAAAAATAGTTGTTGTGTGATTTCCAAGGTCATGATCTCTGGTCTCTCCTGGGCTTGTGACTCGGCGTGGAAGGCAGCGACCTGGACAATCGATCCAATCCGAAAAAATATGGGTGAAACATGGTGAAACTAATTTGGATGACTCGTGACCAGCACGTTGGCAAATTTTGTGACTAAAATGGGCTTTTCTTTCAGCGTGCCCGACTTTGAGATGCATCCCAAATGCATCCCAATTTGTGAACTTGGGACATTCAATTTTGGGGCGTCCAAGTTGGCCCTGTCGTGGGTGGCAGGCTCCTAGCATCACAGAAAACATCGTAAGACTTTCTCCCAACATGGCGGGTTGATGAAGATAGGCTGCGAGGGCCGCCTGCACAGTTGAAAAGCAAATTGGTCGCAGGATGTCGCAGGCAGTTTTCACGGGGTTTAGTTTGGTCATGTTTGGTCAAGAAATGTCGTCCTTGGTGAAAATTTGCTTGCGATGCCAAATTCCATTTGCAAGTTATGTTTGTACAATTCGCAGTGGTTTTTGTGATTCTGCAGGCAGGGTCGCGCCATCTTATGCTTCAGTGATGACTGCCAAAAATGACGCAAATCGATTTGGGTTTATGTCAAAGTGATTCAATTTTTCAGTTTGAACAAAAAGGGCAGGGGCCGACGAGTCCCAAACCTGGGAATTCGGAAACCAATAGGACGCCCCCTCTGGTGGTTGACAGAATACTGCGTTTGATTTTTGTGCCGCGCAATCACGCTGTGGTGTTCCTACTTTAGTATCTTTTGTTTTCGCCGCTGTAGGGGCAGTGGGGACAGGTGGACGGAGGAGAGGTTTTACGACCTCCAGCGAAGTGTTTTGCAGTTTGACTGTGAAGAATTTGAAAAGGAACAAGTGGAACAAGCAGATTCAATTTGCTCCAGAAATTCGACGGATCTTGGGTTTCGTGAACATTTTCGTTGCAAGTTGTCGCTGCAAGGCTGAAAAAAAATTGAAGGCCTTGACCTCTTTTCCCACAAACGAAGATCTTCGTTCTGCATTTTCAAGTCTCTTCAAATTTCTTGATCCAGTGGGGGCTTCGTTGGTTTGGATTGGAATTCTGCTCCACGAGGTCTCAGACGTCAGGCGTTTAGGATGGAAAAGGGTTTGAGGCTTAAGGGTCATCATGGGTCATCCTCTACACTTAAGGGAACGCACCCTTGCTGAAGGCTGGAGAGATTGCGCTTTTCCTTGTACTCTGATGGGTTTTTTCCCCAAACAGTTTACTGTTGGGTTCTATCTTAAGATGTGTCCACCCTGTGTCAGGGGTCGCCTTCCTGGGGTGGTGTCCTTTGTCTCCCATAATGTGTTTCCCAGGTCCTGTGTCCGGGGCGGTGTCCGGCTTTCTTGGCCAGGTGCCCTTTCATTTGTTTCCCGTCATTTGTTTCCGATTTTTTTGCTTGTTGAACCTGGTGTCAGGGGCTGTGTCCGGCTTCTTGGGCCGGGTCTTCTTTCACTTGTCTCCCATCATTTGTTTCCCATTATTTGTTTGCTACGTCCTGTGTTAAGGGGCGGTGTCCGGCTTGTTGGGCCAAGTGTCTTTCCCACTAGGTGTTTGTTCCATCCTGTGGCGGGGGCGGTGTTTGGCTTCCTGGGCCTGTCTTGTCATTTGTCTCCCATCATCTGTTCGTTCAATCCTGCGTCAACCGCCGTCATTCGTCTGTTCAATGTCCGGCGTGGTGTCTGGCTTCCTGGGCCGGGCATGGTTTCATTTGTTTCCCATCATTTCTCTCCCCATCCTGTTTCAATGGTGGTTTTCGACGTCTTCGACTTCGTTTTCAGTTCTCTCCCGCCATTCGTCTCCCAGTGTTGTGTCAGCGGCGGCGTTGGGCGAGGGCAAAAATTTGTAGAAAGTTTTTTGATACGATTTTTCGTTCAAACTGTTTGGGGTCTACGGGGGTGTAATTGCTCTGTCAATTTCAATAATTTTGTGCTCGGGCTGCTGACACAGGCAGTGGTTTGCATTTTTATCCGTGAGTCGTTTGCCCGCCTTTTGGTGTTTTGACGGTTGAGTTGCATATCGCTCTCAGTATTATGTTTCATCATTCTTAATTTCAAGCGAGGTGCAAGGAAAGGCGTTGAGCATGTATTCGTCTCATGTTGCCAGCACGGTTCGCTGATGTGAAGAAGGTCTTTGTAATAGTTTCTCTGGATAAGGGGTTCCTGCCAGGGTGAGGTTGTGGCCTCTTTCTTCATCCCTTGAACAATATTCATCATATTCATTCATGTAATCTCCTGAATTTTGGAATATGAATGAAAGTTACTGTATCTACGTCTGGGCCCTAGACAATTTCACACAGCAACAACACACAAAAGGAACTTAATGGAACTTTTTTTTTCTGAATTATTAACTATATAACTTTCAGGAAGTTACTAAGTTTTTCTTTGTTCATCCTTTGGTTTTCTTTGCAGTTTGGTTTCTTGTTTTGCTATGTGTGCATCTCTTGATGCCCTTTGCCAGGTGTTCTTGGTGAAGTATGTGCGATTGTGAACCTTTTCTGCAAGAAAAGGAGGAAAGGGATGAAGGAAGGGAAGCGGCCGATAGATAGATAGATAGATAGATAGATAGATAGATAGATAGATAGATAGATAGATAAATAGATAGATGGATAGATAGATAGATAGATGGATAGATAGATAGATATATACACATGTATATAAATCTCACATCTTCACACTGGAGGACGCGTCAATACACGTCAGCATGAAAGTAGGAGTGACTACAACAGCCTCGCATGCCCTCCCTATCATCTTCAACCATACAGTTCTGGACATACAAATGTGATCCTGGCTTCGCAAGGGCTCACTGAGAATGTCCGTTCTACTTTCGTGGGTGCGTCCTGCCTTCTCATAGTATTACCGAAAACATGGAAAATCAAAAACAAGACCAAGAGCACCAGCCCTCCACCGTCAAGTGCGTCTTAGGTTCTTGTCAGACAAAATTGCCCAGTAGAAACACACACACACACACAGATACACGATCTTCAGCTCTTGCTGACGTTCACAAAATGTTTTTCGAAAATAGAGCACAGAGTTTGCAGCGTTTTCAGGCATGAGATGAATGCGGAGAGTCAGGAATTCAGGAAACGAATGTGCCTTTGGCAAGTGTTGAGTGATGTTGAGCGGGGGATCGCTGGAATTGATGGATAACTTGGGGGGTCAAACCCAGGCAGGTACCAGCAGCAAAGAATGCATCCGTGTTTGTTGGCCGTGTCATCATCTCCTTGGAATGTGTGTCGTTGAGTTGATATGTGAAACAAGCAAGACATACATGCACACACGCAGAGCGAGAAAACCTTGCCATGCTACCAGCATGCACCTGCAAGGCAGCACCTGAACAGGATGATGGAAGATCAAGGATTACCTGGCGAATTGCGCCAACGTTTCTCAGCCCAAAGGGTTTTTCAAGAAAGCGTTTCGATGAACCCCTCGCCAAATTCATGGGACTCGTTTGTGACCTGTACCATCACCCTGTGCTCTTGGCAGCTGGATCTGAGGCTTGCGAACTTTCTTTTTGCAAAATCGTCACCAAGCTGTCTTTACGACGCATCAAAGTCTTTTGCAAAGTATGAGGTGTGCAGCACTGTGTATGGTGTCCGGGGGCTTTCTCCAAGTCCATTTGTACACTGAGTGTGTCATTTTGTCATCTAAAAGACGTTGGATGACTTCAAAAACGACTGCAGAGTCCCGACACTTCGCTGTGCCAGTCCCCAGCTCCAAGCAGAAGTTTGCACGGTCGTGAACCTGCCGTGGCTGGGGCAGGGTAGGGGGGTCAGCTTTTGGGTGAAAAAGATGAAGCATGGAAGAAAGATATATAATAAAGAAGAAGAGAGAAGAAGAGAGAAGAAGAGAGAAGAAGAGAGAAGAAGAGAGAAGAAGAGAGAAGAAGAGAGAAGAAGAGAGAAGAAGAGAAAAGACGAGAAAAGAAGAGAGAAGAAGAGAGAAGAAGAGAGAGAAGAAGAGAGAAGACGAGAAAAGAAGAGAGAAGAAGAGAGAAGAAGAGAGAGAAGAAGAGAGAAGACGAGAGGAAGAGAGAAGAAGAGAGAAGAGAGAAGGGGAGAGAATGGAGAAGGGGAGAGAATGGAGAAGGGGAGAGAATGGAGAGAGAATGGGGAGAGAAGAAGAGATAAGAAAAGAGAAGAACCGAGACATTCGATCCACGTCCAGTTTAGCGTAGCAGATTCGAGTCCCGCAGAAACCGAGTGAGTAGACCTGCATCCAGGTTCCGTTCTTCAACAAGTTCTTGCTGCGCATCGCAGCCCGTTTGCCCAGATTCGGTTTTTGTTTTTGGTCCTTCCTTAGAATCCAGTGACATTGACCTCTGGGCGAGTGTTTCTGGCTTGGAGCTTCGGAAGGGCAGTGCTTTCGAACGAATCTTCCCATGTCTTGATCAGGAGCTGGAACCCAAACTAAAACTAAACAAAGTTTCTCCCATTGTTTAGTTCAGAACTTCTCCTCGTTGAAGAGTTCAGAACTGTCGGAGTGCCAGGCTGGGACACCAATTTGAATTCTATTGTAAATTCTATTTACTTAGATCATTTTTTTCCACAGTAAATCGAAAAAATCGCAGAGTCTCAAATTTGCGATCAAGATGTAGTACTACGATGTACAGCCCATACCAACCTGCATTTGGCGCCCAAATTTTATGGCAGCCCGAGGAAGGTTCTCTCGGCAAGCCATGCCCTTTTAAGCATCTTAGGAAGCTCCTCTGCTCGCCGTCACCAAGGCAGCCATAATATCCCTTCCCTTTGCTTCCTTTAGTGGCGATGCCGGTCCCAAGGGCCCTCGCAAAACATAGTGCCTCTTGGTGCCTCTTGGTGCCTCGTGGCGCCCTGTACCCGGCAGTTTTTTGCGTTCGACAATGGTTCTCTTGCATCAAATGCAGCATCTGCAATTGCATCTGTCGTGCTAAGCTCTTGGTCTACCTGGTCTCTTTCTTGACAAATCTAATCTTCCAGTTTAAGCCCGCACACACACGCAGCCAAAAACGCAGACACACACACACACAGTGCATAGTAAACTTGACAATGCATGCACTCTAGGTGTCAGAGACAAAACGTCGATGAAACAAGTGAATTTCTCCTCGGTAAGGTTTCAGCCTCCGATTTCTTGTGGGTCGGTGTTTCAGTTGAGGTTTTGGAATCACAAGGCAACGACGCAAGTAGTCTTCACTCTTGTATCTCAGATGTGGCCCAGGACCGGATGGCAAAGGGAGTGGGAAGAATCTGAAAAATCTGAATATCTTCTCGTGTTGCTTGCCACATGTTACATCATGTTACCAGCAGTTAGACTCTACTATGGTTCACAAAGAAGCAATCGAGATCTTGATATTGAGACCCAGGCTCTCACCACAGGGTCGGCAGATCATAAGAGCATCTATACTATCTATATCCTTGGTGAAGAAATGAGAGGAACCGCTCCCAAATCCTCCTGTGTTCGTTGATGTAGTGGGGATGTCCATAGAAGATGCCCTTCCAACTTCGACGCCAAGCCAGGAGTTGGAAGTCAGAGCATACGCGCAGCGTGAGGCGTTCCACAACGTCTCTTGGAAGCCTTGAATCTCAAGGATAATCTCAAGAGTGAATCTCGTTTCGATAATGTTTCGTAATGAATCTCAAGAGATGTAATGTTTGAATAATGTTTCAATATCCTTCTACCCTTTGTGAATCTTCGACTGTAGTGATTGCAGGCTACCTTTTTGTGTACCTGGTCATTTTGGACAAAATGCATGTATAATTGTTTGGTATGCATGCTGCTGAGCTGCAAGTGCAGTTGTTGTTGGAAGTTGCCAGTGCTGCACCGATCTTGACTGCTAGCAAGTATTGACTGCGGGAGTTTGATGAGATTGTGGGATGAAATGTCATGTTGTGTTCAGGGTTCCCAAAGAGCAAGAACTTCCTTAATTACGACAAGTGAAAATTATTACTGGGACAGTTTTGGACTTTCTTCACATTTTATTCACATTTTATTCACATTTTATTCACATTTTATTCACATGTCACATGTCTCTTTCAGATCTTTTGAAATGTGCTGCTGAAAGTTTCGGCAACGTTAGAGGACTTCGCTAGCTCGCTCTGCAAGGCATTTGGCACAAGCGCTCACAATCTTTAGCTTTGCTTGCGCTCACCAAGATTTGCCCTGCTGTTCCAAGCATGCCTCATGTGTCATTGTTTTGTTGTTTCTCATTGCCCCTTCATTTTATTCATTTTAATCCATTCTTTGTTCCCCACTTGCCCCTTTCCTTGGTGATGCCCTTTCATGGCCCTAGCACATGCATTGGGCGCATTTTGCATGCAGAATTGCAAGTTTTCAGACGCAACAGCAGTCAACCCACACAGCTATAAACCCCACACCAACAGCCGCGGCAACTCGTAGATTGTATTTTTTTTAAAGCGCTTCTCTGTCGATGCTTGGTGCATACTGGCTTTTGTTATTCCCCAACAGCGTAAGCTTATGGGGTCTTCAGCCCAGTTAAGCTCCGGTGTGAGCCGGTGCAGCTTCCAGGCTCAGGTTCCGGAGGTTCCGGAAGGTTCCGGGGAGTTCCGGTGCAGTTGCCAGGCAAGGTTCCGGAGAGTTCCGGAAGGTTCCGGGGAGTTCCGTTGTGGACGGTAGGCGAGGTTCCGGAAGGTTCCGCAGGGTTTTGGAAGGTTCCAAGGAGTTTGCCAGGCAAAGGTTGCGGAAGGTTCCGGGAAGGTTCCGGGGAGTTCTGGTGCAAAGGTTCCAGAAGGTTCCGGAGGGATCTGGAAAGTTCCGAGTTCCAGTGCAGATGGTTCCGGAAGGTTCCGAAAATTCCGGAAGGTTTCGGGGAGTCCAGTGCAGATGGCAGGCCAGGTTTTGGAAGGTTGCAGGAGGGTTCCGGAAGGTTCCAGGATGTCCGGTGCATGGTAGGCCAGGTTCCGGAAGGTTCCAGAGGGTTCCGGTAAGTTCGTGCAGATGTAAGGCAAGGTTCCGGAAGGTTCCGGGAAGTTGCGGTGCAGCTTCCAGTCTCAGGTTCCGGAGGTTCCGAAATGTTGTGGGGAGTTCAGGCAAGGTGGTGGAAAGTTCAGGAACGTTCTGGAAGTAAAACATGAGATTGCGCAGAAGCAGCCTGGGCGATATTTACACAAACTCAATGCATGCTTCTTAGGCATGCCATCGTGATCATGCCTCAGATTTCTTTGTTACACACCAATATGCTGCAAAAAAATACGCGCGGAATTATTCAGATCTGTGGCTCTTGCTGTTGGGGATACCACCTTAGCTTATTTTTTGTTTGTTTAACGCCTGCCAATGTTTTGTGAACACAAAGTCACTAAACCTGTACGGCGCAAACACAAAAATCCCAAAAACAAACCGCTACATGGACCCCACCTTCCCAGGTGCTAAAAAAAATAAACACAACCACGAAACCTCAGCGGCTCAGCGTTTATATCGGTAGTCTTGACCTCATAGATTGTAAGATTTTTTGTTTTTGGTGCTGGTCAATGTTTTGGTGCATATCGGCTTTTTTTTTGGGTTTTAGTGTTTGTCAATGTGTTGAGCATATCACGCAAGACCTAACCATTAAAAAATTGCATTTCACCGGGTGTCAACGGCTTTGGAAGCAGAAACCAATTGTATTCATCGTGTTTTACAATCATTTTCTCAAAATCGAAATTCATTCCCCTGTGGGCGGCCGCTCTCTCTACGATTAATGAATTGATATAACATATTTTTCTACCGGTTGCTGAAGACAGGGAATTGTGAAAACATTACCTCAAAATTGAAATAAGAATAAAAAGAGAAGGAGCTATGCTTCCAGCCGAGTTCTTCCTCTGGCGTTGCTGACATGTAGCCCCACAGCGGGCCACATATCGCTTGGGGAGAAATCTAGCTTTGTAGGTCACCTTGGCTGCGAGTTTTGAACCTTTGGGATCCTGTGTGCCGGCAATTCTCCTGTGTTAAAACGCATGGAGTTGTAAAGGAGTTGAAATATGTCGCTTTTTTCCCCAACAGCGTGAGCTTATGGGGTCTTCAGCCCAGTTAAGCTCCGGTGTGAGCCGGTGCAACTTCCAGGCTCAGGTTCCGGAGGTTCCGGAAGGTTCGGGGAGTTCCGGTGCAGTTGCCAGGCAAGGTTCCGGAGAGTTCCGAAAGGTTCCGGCGGGGAGTTCCGGTGTGGATGGTAGGCCAGGTTCTGGAAGGTTCTGCAGGGTTCTGGAAGGTTCCAGGGAGTTTGCCAGGCAAGGTTGCGGAAGGTTCCGGGAAGGTTCCGGGAAGGTTCCGGGAAGGTTCCGGGAAGGTTCCGGGGAGTTCTGGTGCAAAGGTTCCAGAAGGTTCCGGAGGGATCTGGAAAGTTCCGAGTTCCAGTGGAGATGGTTCCGGAAGGTTCCGAAAATTCCGGAAGGTTTCGGGGAGTCCAGTGCAGATGGCAGGCCAGGTTTTGGAAGGTTCCGGGAGGGTTCCGGAGGGTTCCAGGATGTCCTGTGCAGATGGTAAGCCAGGTTCCGGAAGGTTCCGGAGGGTTCTGGTAAGTTCGTGCAGATGTAAGGCAAGGTTCCGGAAGGTTCCGGGAAGTTGCGGTGCAGCTTCCAGTCTCAGGTTCCGGAGGTTCCGAAATGTTGTGGGGAGTTCAGGCAAGGTGGTGGAAAGTTCAGGAACGTTCTGGAAGTAAAACATGAGATTTCGCAGAAGCAGCCTGGGCGATATTTACACAAACTCAATGAATGCTTCTTAGGCATGCCATCGTGATCATGCCTCAGGTTTTTTTGTTACATACCAATATGCCGCAAAAAGAATACGCGCGGAACCATTCAGATCTGTGGCTCTTGCTGTTGGGGATACCACCTTAGCCTATTTAAAAGAATTGAAAAGATGCGGAACAAGTTGTAAAAAGTAAAGAGTTGGAAAAGTGGTTCCCAATCGCAGAATACCACAGCCAGCTTTCAATGAAGGGGTCCACATTTCCGAGATTTTTCAGTCCTCTACGAATGCTCGCGTGTTATTGCTCTCCAAAGGCTATCGTGGCCTGAACTTCCCGGCTTCGTTGAACTTGTCTCAGCTGGAAGGAAAGATCTTAATTGCGCTCGTATTGAAAGATGTTTCTTGAGGTTTAGGTTTATCCACCAGCTTGTCAAAGACCCGTGGTATGTCCAACATCAACCTTCTGCCATTCTTCCTATTTTCGTTGATTTATCTTCAGCGCTAGTTGCTGGGTGCATCTGGGGGTATCTGGCTGCATCTGGGTGCATGTCTTTCTTGAGATGTTGAAGGCATTGATTTGTTACCATTTGCTTCCTAGGTTCAGGTGCTGAACATCTTGGCCAAAGGTGCCGGGCAGAGTGTTCTTCAGAACTGAAAGCGAAAAGGAAATAGAACAGCGACAGCAGCAGCAACACCAACAACAGCAGCAGCAACAGCAGCAGCTACAGCAACAGCAACAGCAATAGCAACAGCAACCGCAACGGCAACAGCACCGGCAACGGCAACGGCAACAGCAGCAAAAACAGCAGCAAAAACAATAGTATCAACAAAAGAACGCCCCTCCTCCTCCTATTTCGTCCGGCTCGCGCTAGCATTATGAACATAGATTTTTTGCCTTTTTTGTTCTTGATTTTGAGTCTAATGATGATCATTATTATATATAATTATTAGTATTATTTTTTTTTGCTCTTATTATTCCTACTGTTGGTATTCGCCATTATTACAATTATTCTTTTACTACTAGAGGTAATATTTCTTGTTATTTTTCAGTTTGGTCATTTTGATAATTTATTATTGTTCTTTTAATTCTTGCTATTCTTACCATTATTTTTTTTGAAAGTTTTTATTACTATTAACTCTTATTCTTTTTACAACTGTTATCATTATATGTAGGTAGTATGCATATTTCTTCTTATAAGTTACTTATCCTAATATTACTGATCGTTCTATTCTTATCCTTTGAATATTCTTTCTTATTCTGATTTTGAATCTATACTTCTTATTCTTATTTTCATTCTTGTTATTAATTTTATTACTCATTATTTTTCATTTCAATTTTTGAAAAAAAGACTGATCTTTATACTTTTTTATATTCTCACAAGTATTCTTTTATATTATTCTTCTTTTTCTACTTACATGTTGACTATTTTGATTACTTTTCCTTTTCCTTGTTATTATCATTGTTCTGTTTTTTAACGTTATGTTTAGTTACTGATATTGTTTTGATGATAGTTATTTTCTATGTTATTTTGTTTTCTTCTTCTTCTTCTGATCCTTCTCATTTGGCTATTCTTCTGATAAGTATCTAGTGATTTTGATTTGATCATGGTTATATGTTTTAGATTTTGATCCTGATTTTGAGAGCTCCAGCATCCATTTAATACCAAATATATCTACATGTTTTTTTTGATATGTATATCCGTATTTACAAAATTGAAATAATTTAGCCCATATGTGTAAACAATTCTTCAACAGCGAGATCGCGTTCAAAACATTCGCTCTTCTCTTCGCGCTGTGACATGACAGGCTTGGTGGTTCTGAACACGCGGGTAGCTTCCAACGGTGCAGTTTGGGGAGAAGATTTCGTCCTCGCCGATGTGCCGCTGATCCAGCGCACAGCAGGCAGAATGCATCGAACGCAGACACAGCAGACACACCACGTGGTAGGCCGCAGGACCATGCAAGTTGAAGTTGAAGGCAACATGTGATCCAGAAGCTGTGTCAAACGTTAGACCCTTAAGACTTAAGTTTGATCCTTTTGGCGTGGACCTGTGCAAGTTGAAGCATGGTCAAGGTGGCTCTTGAGTGCAGAGAAACTCAACAGCACAGATCTTGGATACCCCCCCCAAAAAAAAAGAGCAGAATAGGATCTGTCTTTTGAATTTCAATTTGGTTTTTGTATTTTATTGTAGTTTATAGTTTTATTGTATTTTATTTTTATAAGCTGCTTTGATCTCAGTGCTTCGCTTCAGGCTTTGCGCTGACCTACGTGGAGGTCCTTTGTTTGGCCCGAGAGACCCTCGGACAGGGGGCGCCGGTGGCGAGTTGGAATTCGAAGAAAACTTGTGGCGTCTCCTTTTCTCATCTTTTCTCATCTTTTCACCAAAAATGAGAAAGCCAAAATTTCTCCGTCTCATTTCTCCGTCTCTCCAAAGCTCTCAGGAAATTCATGAATGTCATCGAACGGCGCCGACGCCTTTGCCCTGAGCTAGGGCACATCGTGCGTCGTTACTGTGTGCGTATAGCAGTGCCCTGGCGGCGTCGAATTCGACGGAAGTTAAACTGGGAACAGTTTAGATTTGGATCTTGAGGCATAAACTTTGCAGTTTGATTTTAGATATTTTTAGATCATTCTCAAAACCAGCTACATTGGCATGTCACTTGTCATCCAAGAAGTGGCTCATGTGTTTCTCATAGTTTTTGTTTGTCATATGAAACGATTGCTTTCAGAAGGGATGATGTGCTGCCGTTTCAGGTCTATCGTGGCATTTTAGCAGAGGCACGAAGACTAAAACTGCTCCAGATCGCAGAAGGAAGGACCCGCTATCATGGACAGCCAGCGTAGCGCATCAAACGCAATGTTTCCGGATGTTTCCAGAAACTTTTGCAGATTTTTGGTTTGAAACTGGAAGAGTGGGAACGGTTCGTATTTGATCAAAGAACATAAGTGGAGGCATGTATAGTCCTTGTCAAGTCCTTTTCAAAATTAAAAAATGGTATGGCCAGAGCACGCTAAACAAAGTCGACAGAAGTACATGACTAAGACACAAAAAAGAGTCGTAAAGGCCTTGACTTAATGAGACTATTAATACTTACATCTACTTACATCTAATTACCACATTTGACTACCCTACTCTGTGCCAAAAAAGTTGCGACGGGTCCTTGTGGAGCCCTTTTTGAAGGTCCCAACATCAAAACTTAGGTGACAAAAACAGACAACTTTAAACCACTTTTTTGCCTATTCTAATCTTTAGTCCATTTATGTCCTTTTAATTTTTCTCTTATTTAAGTCTTCGTTTATGGTTTTAGTATGCTTCAATCCTTTTGTTCGTATTTGTTCTTCACCTTCTTCGAATGCAGCAATTTTGCGTATCCTGGTGTAACCATTTTCTATCCGTCAAAGATCTTGATCCGAGCCCTGTCCACATCACATGCTATGTTAAACTGCGCCTTTGCTTCCTTTTCCACACTCAAAATGCGCTTCTCGGCGTTGATGAAGTACTCCAGCTATATCAGGATTTTGTTTTACAACGTTTGGATATTGGTTTCCTTCAACGCGAAGTTCACATTTTTTTGACAATTGTTTGTGACCCGAGTACCCAGGATACATGGCAAATTATTCATCCACTTCAACGAAAGTTTGGCTAAGCCATTTCCGAGTTACGACATAACGCAAAACATGCTCGAACGCTGACGAATAGAAACATTTTTCATCGTTTTTCTATCGAAGGTTTTGTGAGGCAAGACTTCATGAGGGGTGGTCAACATGGTTTTGAATGCGTGCCTTCGGTGATTTCCTTTCCCATCACAAAATGTGTATTATATGATATTCATGAAACTATTTTAACCTGGTACATTTACGTATGTAAACTATTGTGTAATGCGTGGGTTTTCATGCAGAGGTATCCTGTCACCAAGTGTTTCAATGACAGGGCCTCGAACGGAATTTCGTTGCAGTCTTGCGTCAGGACACAATTCGAACTCCGTAGAGTTCCAGTACAGCCCCCGCCGATCCCCGGAGCAATTCCAGGGGTTGTTGATTTTGAGGATTGAGGACGTCCAGCCCCTCATGTTTCAAATTTTACATGGACAATTTTTTGGCACACATGCAACCTGTGCGATTTCATCGCAAAAAATCCAGAGTGGGCGGAAGGGTGGACATCTAGCAAGCATTTTGGAAGGCTGATAGTGTAGTGTGCCACGGCAACGAAGTTTTATTTGGCTTCTTAGGGGTTGAAAAAACTGAGGTGTACAGGGTTGTTCCGTTCTGGTACAGATGCGCCCATTCTTAACATTTTGTGATTCAGCCTGATTTATAAAATGGATCCACCGCTCTTGTGGTTTTCTGCCAAAAATCAATAGTTGAATGTTGAAGGAAGTTGAAGGAAGTTGAAGGAAGATGAAGGAAGTTGAACAGTGAAATTGCACAGTCGATGGAAGCTGGTGCGGCTCCTTATGAGGGACACTTCCTCGGGATGCCTTCAGCTTGGCCTCCAGGGAGCCTCCCAGGGAGCCTCCCGAGGGAGCCTCCTGGGGATCCCATACTTCGTTTGAATCTAAGCCGATCTTCCGCTGATCGAGAAGCTGAGCGGTGAGACGTGGCATCGGCCAAAGCCGTGCCTCATTTGCCGAGCGGCATTCTTGCCATTTTGGAGGATTTTCAAGATCTTTTTTGATTTTTGAAAAAGAGATGAATGTCCCATCAACCTTCGACGCATCTGTGCAATGGATATCTTGTTGAACTGAAGATGAATTCCATTTGGAATATGCAAAACAGTGCGTTTTCATGATTGGTTGTACTTTCGTCCTCAGGTGCGTCTTGCTGCAATAATTTTTGCATATGGCAAATTTCAAGCAGAACATCCTGGCCTGGCCCAACCCAGGGTTCGCAGAGAACTCAGGCCGCCAATGGTCACGGACGACGCCAAATCCTGGCGCCAAGAACTTGACGCGTGGTGCACTGGAAGCCAAAAAGTATCGGTGCCGAACAAACCGACGGCAGGGGGACATTCGAACTTGACCAACTTTCGAAGTCGTTGGAGTCGTTGGTATTGAATGGCTGGCAATATGAACAGATATACAGGCACACATGCACATGGCATATAGTTGCACATTTACATAATCATACATACACATGCGCACACAAACACACAAACACACAAACACACAAACACACATATGTATATATATCATTATAGTATATATGTACATAATTTTTGCACATGTCTTTTTCCATCTCCATAGGTCCATAGATTGGTGCATAGGTTCTCTGTATCTATCAATTGAGTCTCTTTCTCTTGTCTCTAGTCTTTCAGTCTCTTTATCCTCTACGTATGAATTAAACCCGTTTGCTTGTATCTATCGATTTCGTTTCTTTCCCTCGTCTCAGTAAAATTAGGTTTCTCTTGTATCTAGCGATTTAGTTGCTCTTTCTTGTATCTATCGATTCAGTCTCTTCCTCCTGTATCTATCAATTGAGTCTCTTTTCCCTTGTATCTATCCGATTCAGTCTCTTTCTCTTGTACCTATCAAATTGAGTCTCTTTCTCTTGTATCTAGTCTTTCAGTCTCTTTCTCTTGCATCTATCGATTTCGTCTCTTTCTCTGTACCTATCGATTGAGTCTCTTTCTCTTGTATCTATCCATTTAGTCTTTATTCAATCCATTAGTCTTCTTCTCTCTTTCTATCTATCCATTGAGTCTTCTTCTCTCTTTCTATCTATCCATTTAGTCTTCTTCTCTCTTTCTATCAATCAATTTAGTCTTCTTCTCTCTTTCTATCTATCCATTTAGTCTTCTTCCTTCTTTCTATCTATCCATTTGGTCTTCTTCTCTCTTTCTATCTATCCATTTAGTCTTCTTCTCTCTTTCTATCTATCCATTTAGTCTCCTTCCTTTTTTTTATCTATCCATTTGGTCTTCTTCTCTCTTTCTATCTATCCATTTAGTCTCCTTCCTTTTTTTTATCTATCCATTTGGTCTTCTTCTCTCTTTCTATCTATCCATTTAGTCTTCTTCCTTCTTTATATCTATCCATTGAGTCTTCTTCTTTCTTTCTATCTATCCATTTAGTCTTCTTCTCTCTTTCTATCTATGCATTTAGTCTTCTTCTCTCTTTCTACCAATCCATTTAGTCTTCTTCTCTCTTTCTATCTTTCCATGTAGTCTTCTTCTCTCTTTCTATCTATCCATTGAGTCTTCTTCTCTCTTTCTATCTATCCATTTAGTCTCCTTCCTTCTTTCTTTCTATCAATTTCGTATTCTTCCTTCTTTCTATCTATCCATTTAGTCTTCTTCTCTCTTTCTATCCATCCATTTAGTATTCTTCCTTCTTTCTGTCTATCCATTGAGTCTCGTTCCTTCTTTCTATCTATCCATTTAGTCCTCTTCTCTCTTTCCATCTATCCATTTAGTCTTCTTCCTTCTTTCTATCTATCCATTTAGTTTTCTTCCTTCTTTCTATCAATCCATTGAGTCTTTTTCTCTCTTTCTATCTATCCATTCAGTATTCTTCCTTCTTTCTATCTATCCATTTAGTCTTCTTCTCTCTTTCCATCTATCCATTTAGTCTGCTTCCTTCTTTCTATCTATCCATTTAGTTTTCTTCCTTCTTTCTATCAATCCATTGAGTCTTTTTCTCTCTTTCTATCTATCCATTCAGTATTCTTCCTTCTTTCTATCTATCCATTTAGTCTTCTTCTTTCTTTCTATCTTTCCATGTAGTCTTCTTCTCTCTTTCTATCCATCCATTTAGTATTCTTCCTTCTTTCTATCTATCCATTAAGTCTTCTTTCTTCTTTCTATCTATCCATTTAGTTTTCTTCCTTCTTTCTATCAATCCATTGAGTCCTTTTCTCTCTTTCTATCTATCCATTCAGTATTCTTCCTTCTTTCTATCTATCCATTTGGTCTTCTTCTTTCTTTCTATCTATCCATTTAGTCTTCTTCTCTCTTTCTATCCATCCATTTAGTATTCTTCCTTCTTTCTATCTATCCATTGAGTCTCCTTCCTTCTTTCTATCTATCCATTGAGTCTTCTTCTCTCTTTCCATCTATCCATTTAGTATTCTTCCTTCTTTCTATCTATCCATTGAGTCTCCTTCCTTCTTTCTATCTATCCATTGAGTCTTCTTCTCTCTTTCCATCTATCCATTTAGTCTTCTTCCTTCTGTCTATCTATCCATTTGGTCTTCTTCTCTCTTTCTATCTTTCCATGTAGTCTTCTTCTCTCTTTCTATCTATCCATTTAGTCTTCTTCTTTCTTTCCATCTATCCATTTAGTCTTCTTCTCTCTTTCTATCTATCCATTTGGTCTTCTTCTCTCTTTCTATCAATCCATTTAGTCTTCTTCTCTCTTTCCATCTATCCATTTGGTCTTCTTCTCTCTTTCTATCTATCGATCTAGTCTTCTTCTCTCTTCCTATCTATCCATGTTGTCTTCTTCTCTCTTTCTATCTATCCATTTAGTGCTCTTCTCTCTTTCTATCTATCCATTGAGTCTTCTCTTTTTCTATGTATCCATTTAGTCTTCTTTTCTTTTTCTATCTATCCATGTTGTCTTCTTCTCTGTTGTATCTAAGGCATTTTTGTGTCTTTTTTTCTTGCCTTGGAACTGCATTGACCTCTGAGAACCACTCAGCGTGGGACGTTGTGCCGCTTTGGAGCTGTCAAAATGTGCTTTGGACAGAGGCCTTGGGTCACAAAGCACACAGAGTGCACACTATTCTGTACAAAGTGTGAATAAACAATGATTCCATACAGAATTGATTTCTTTATTCCCTTTCAGACTTTTTTCTTTTATTTCTGCATCATTTACAATTTGTAAATGTTTATACTTCATTTATCATCTAACTTTACATGCAGAAAGTACATTTTACTGTACATTACAAGAGGAGGTGTAAAAGAAAACCACAGGCTGTTGCAAGGCTGGATAGCGCGGCAGCATAATTCAACGCTCTGTAGGATGCCGCCTACATAACAATCCATGCATGTCTTCCAACAGCCGAAGGAGCCTCTAAGGGGCCTCTGAGGGGCCTCTCAGGGGCTATGTCTTGACAAAAAGCGCAAGACGATGCAAACGCAGGGATCACAATTGAGCACGTGGATGCTGCGGCTCAGCAGGGGCCAGGGAACGCAAAAGAATTCCACCACTACATGTACCACAGCTCATCAAAGCTCATCGAAGCTCATCACAGCTCCACATGTAGCTTCTCATATCAGTCTTTCATGTACCGCATCAATTTCTCATCACTCATTCTCTTCCTTCTCCTACTCCTTTTCCTTTCTTTCCATTGGAGAGCCAGTTCTCGGTCGTTCATGAGTCTTCTTCTCTCTTTTCCCTTTTGGCTCCTTTTTTTCCATTCTCCTCGGTTCTCGCCGCCATGGATGCGTCGGCCTCACGATGGCAGGGTCTTTTGTCGGAGTTGCAGAAGGAGACCTCGTCTCGTCGATTCGGTCGATTCGGTCGATTCGGTCGATTCGGTTCAATTGATGTTTTGAGCTTCGCATTTGTCAAGCCTTGCCTAAGCCTGAGGAGCTGGAACAGATGAACAACAATCTGCGGTGCTTGGCCACGCGGCAAGGATGGCTGATGTAATCAAAGTCTTAGTATTCTTAAGCAGAAGAGAAAAAGCAGAATCAAAGACTAAGACTAAGTAGAGTCTCAAATAAAGAATACATCTCAAACAAAGGCAAAGTCTGTATTCAGTTGACAACTTGTAAACAATACTTGTAAACTTACAATTTGTTTTCAACTCCTTTTAATTCAGTTTTACTTTCAGCAAAGAATACAACTTCTGGAGACTTTGCTGCCAAGTTTTTCATTGCCACTCGCTCTCTTATGGTCTTTCCGTGCTCCTTTTTCTCAATGCGCTGTCTTTCCATTTGTATCCGAACTTTCAATTGTCGAAGTTATCAGAATTTCTTCAGTTTATTCTCTAGCTACTTTCCTCTTCCTTCTTTCCTTCTTTCCTTCTTTCCTTCTTTCCTTCTTTCCTTCTTTCCTTCTTTCCTTGGTTTCCTTCTTTCTTTCCTTCTTTCCTTCTTTCCTTCTTTCCTTCTTTCCTTGGTTTCCTTCTTTCTTTCCTTCTTTCCTTCTTTCCTTTCCTTCTTTCCTTCTTTCCTTCTTTCCTTCTTTCCTTCTTTCTTTTTCTTTCTTTCACTCTTTCTTTCTTTCACTCTTTCTTTCTTTGTTCCTTTCCTTTCCTTTCCTTTCCTTTGCTTTGCTTTGCTTCCCTTCCCTTCCCTTCCCTTCCCTTTCCTCTCCTCTCCTCTCCTCTCCTCTCCTTTCCTTTCCTTTCCTTTCCTTTCCTTTCCTTTCCTTTCCTTTCCTTTCCTTTCCTTTCCTTTCCTTTCCTTTCCTTTCCTTTCCTTTCCTTTCCTTTCCTTTCCTTTCCTTTCCTTTCCTTTCCTCATTCGTTCTTTCTTCCTTCCTTTTTTTTTTCTCTCTCTCTCTCTGTCTCTTTATTCTATTCTCATCTATTCTCTATTTAGTTCTCTGTGTTGCTATTCTCTCTTTCTCCTTCTCTCGAAGTTGGTTCTGTAGGTCCTTGTCCGTTTATGTCCGTGTTCATATTGTTGCACCGAACGCACGGTTTAGCAGTGACCCTTGGATCTCAGGAACGTGAAAACTTTCGCTTGCGCCAAGTTGCAGAAGTGCGACGCCCTTCCATTTCGAATGGGTTTTTACCTTCGGCTTCTCCACTTTCTGTGGGGCTCTCGAGGGAGAGTTCGAAGGCAGATCGAAGTTGGCCGCCTGGCTGAAGCATTTGGATATGTCAGTTCATGTTGTTCGCGCATCCTGTAGAATTTCGATTTGTGACATGTTTCTTTCGCCATGGCCCCTAGCTTGACTCATCAGTTCTAACATTTTTGCTTTCCTCTTTTTCTTCTCCCTTTGTGCTTTCCTTGCACCAACTTTAAAAGGGAGGCACCGCAGCAAAACTAAGGTCCTTGGCGCTTGGTTCCGTTGCGCTGAAGAAGGCACTCGCATGGAGCCATGCTCATAGAATGGCAAAGATAACGTGGATAGAAAACACAGACTTAGAGACTTAGAGAAACGCATATTTTGAAATAGATACCACAAATAAAAATGAAAAGCAAACATATATATATATATATATTTATAAATATGTAAAGATATGAATATAGACATGCATGCGTTCAGTATCCAGGCATGCAGTGCTTTGGGCCGACTCTTGGTAGACCAAAGGCATCACACCACTGAAGGGGGGGGCGGTGCAAGCAACCAACATGTGCCAGCATGTTTTTGTACCCTCAATGGAGACTTGAAACCCAACTTCGTGAATTTGAATCCCTGTGGAGGAAGCCTTTTCGAACATGTCTTCCGTCATGAAAAGCGTCTCTTTCGACGTCGCCGACAAGACTCTTCTCGATGAAAGCACAGAAAGCACAGTGGACAGCGCGGAGTTTCAAGCCGCCAAGGAGGCTTTCAAGGAGGTCGCGGATTTCTCATGTCGCAAAAAGTTGGGATCTCACCGTTTCTTTGGTGAGGCATCAAAGGTTTCCAAATGTTTCCAAGCATGCAAGGAAAATTCCCTTCACTTTATTGATTCGACGCCCTCGAATGTGTTGAATTTGCAGATCACAGTGATTTTGGCATTTCTGACATTTGCAAGTTGCGGTGAGAGGCTGGTCCTACCCGAAGCATTTTGAAAAAGAAGAGCGGGAGCAACTATCGAAGCTTATCTGTACTGTAATCTTGTATGATCTTGGATGCAAAGCTACTGTTCCTTGAAAAAGATTGATCGTGCAAAATGTTAGTACTACTGACATGCGATATTTCCCTCTTCAATCTGTAGTTCTTTGCTTTCTATGACTTGAATTATTCTTGTCACTGTCGGCATTGTTGCTCTTGCTCTAGCTTTTGCTCTTGCTGTTGTTGTGATTGTGGTTGTCGTTGTTGGTTGCTGGCTATTGTTTGTTGTTATTAGTTGTCTCTTGTTGCTTGTTGTTTGGCGTCTCTCGCTGTTTGGTGTTCTTCTTGTTTGGTGTTTCCTCTTGTTTGGTGTTAGTTTTTTGTTTGTTGTTTGTTGGTTTTTGGGTAATGGCATTGTGCTTGTGTGTGTGTGTGTTTTTTTGTTGTTGTTGTTGTTGCCACAGGCACTGGCAGGGAACTCAATAAAGATCGCCAACCGGCAAGAAAACAGCAAACAGCAGTGCGGTTCATCAGTTTGGATTCCCGAATGGGTCCCTTACGGACTGCCGACTGCCAGCATGGTAGGAGTGCTGATCTGGCCCTGCACCCCGAATACCCAATGGTGCCGCCAGTCCTTGATCCACTTCAGGACCAGACGCTAACAAATGGCAGTGAATAAAAGCCATGTAGTTGTTGTGGGTTGGGAGAAAGGGGAGAGATGGATGGATGATGCATGGATGGATGGATGGATGTATCCATAGAACGATAGATCAAAAAATCGATTGATAGATGGGAAAGTGGTCAAAAAACGAGATAGATGGACAGATAGATAGTTAGATAGCCGGGCAACTAGGACTTACTTAGATAGCCAGATAGGCAGATCGATGAGGAAAATAGTAAGTGATTGAGATATTTAGTTGATCGTACAGCAGCATGGCGGTTCTGCAGTTGTGGTTTCTGAGGGGTGCCCGCTTGCCGACCACCAAGTCCTAGCAAGGAATGCACTTGGCATCTTTAATTTAGTCCACTTTGCCGTAACCAGCTAGGGCTCGATTGCACCAGATGGGTTTCTTCAAAGGGCAAATGCAATTAGTCTTTGAAAATTCAGCTGGAAGCGCAAATGAGCAGACACTGAGGAGTTTCAATCGAACCAGACGCACTAACGGAATCAGGATCAGTCAGTCCTCTCATTGCACAGCAGGCAGGATCAGAACTCTCATTTTCGGGCCCACCGTTGTAGGAAACTTGGATAAACATCCATTTGCAGTGCCAGACATCAGGGAGTTTGTCATCTTGTTTACTGACCTTCAGACATTTTTGGCACTTGGCATTTTCAGAAATATTGAGTCCTGACTTTGATCATCTCTGGAGCAAACCATCCTTTGCAAGCCAAAATACGAATTCCGAGAGATCACAATCTTTTGATGTCAAAATGCATTTTGCATTTCTCCGACACCGCTCAACCCTCACAACCCTTCATGTGAGACTTATTTGGATCCTGGACGCTTTGCAGGGCCAAAGAAGAAGTAATTCTTCGTTTTCAATCACACGTACAGCGAAGAACTCTCTCTTGGAAGAGGCGAGAAACTTTTCATGGCAAGATCTGGGGCCCCAGATCTTCTTTGTTGAAAAGCAAGATGTTTTAGGCCCATAAAGTACTTTGCCAAAAACACATTTTCTTTGATTGAAGGGTTTTCGTTCTTCTTTTTTGCTAATCATGAGTGTTTTTTGCCATTTTGTCATTTCTTGTCAGACCTGAGCTTGATCAGCTTGATGCTTTTCATTCGGAATTTCGAAAAATGGAACACTGACTTCGCCATAAGACGACTTGGGGATTCCAAAAGCGGAAATTTTGGATCCTGATTTTGGGATCTTGAAGGTGCTCACGTTTCGCCAGGATCAGACGGTTTTTGCCATCCTTCGGGGACAGAAGACACGAGTTTTTATGACGCAAAAACCATGGCACCCTGTCGAAAAAAGCAGGATGCAAAGGCGAAGGCTCTCAGAACCCTGTGCAAAAAGTGATATTTGACATGTTGAAGATCCGGGCAACAGCGGCAGAAGTCTCAAAGTTAGTCACATGTGTAAAGCCTTGGTGGGTTTGATGTCGATCAACACACAGGTTACAGAGCGACAAGTAATTGTAGCATCACTGCACCATGAAACACATTGAAACACAACACCTGTGAGAGGACTTCACCTCTTCAGATGCCTTAGCACTTCACTTAGGTATGTGATCAATCCAGATTCAACGAGGGCTGCCACTGCTTGGCAGTGCATCACCACACTCGCATTGGTCTGGGTGGCCTTGGTGACGCCCTTGCAGGTGCGGTGAAGTGGTAGACATCCCCAAGAGACGAACACTCTACATATCTCGACATGTAAACATACTTCATACATCGTCATACATCTTCATACATCTTCATACTTGATATGAATTGTAGGCATTGTATTACATATTTACATGAAGTCATGTATTTGCACATGTATTGGAGTTCCTTTTGCTGGGCGAGAGTTCTTTTTGCTTTACATTGATGGAATGTTGAAGCATTTAAAACAGTGAGAGCGAAGGTGCTCGGCACCTACCCCTCCTTCCTCCCTTCAACAGCGTCCAGATGACAACAGAAAGAATGGAAAGACGCCCACGATTTAAAACCACTTGGGCATTGTCGAAGAGAGACTGTTTGAGACACCGTGATTTCATTGAATGATTTGTATGAATTTAATCATATTCCGTGATTTTTTTAAATGGTTGGTTGACACCTGGAGAGTTCTTTTAGATAAGATCAGGAGCAAAGTGTTTGCCAAGGAGTAACAGGGTGAGGCCTTAAAGAACACCTGTCGAAGAAAAACATGAAACAAATGAAGCCAAAGGCAAACAGAAGACACCGCGAAAAAGGCCCCTTTGGCACCAGCAGGATCCAGAAAGCACTTCTTTCGATGCACTTTTTAGAGAAGAGATAGGAGATCCAAGGTGTGACACATGGGGATCCATGGGGATCTAAGCAGACTTCGTGCTCCAGGTAGGGATTGTGGAGCTCAAAGTGGATTGGATCTTCATCACCAGTGTTCGTTGCCTGGCAGCAAAGCTGCGTCTAGAGATTCCCCAGGACCGGACTGAGACGTGCAACACTTCGATGAGGAGATGCTTGATGAATTCTTTGATGAATCTTTAGATGAAGCTTTGATCACGGTTTTGATGATGCTCGATGCCCGCCTCAGTTGTGGATGCGATTTTCTTCGTCGATATGCTCCTGCAATTCTGCACAACCTATGTGCGGAGAACACCACGAGGCATTGGGACAGACATCCAGGGAAAGTCACACAATTCTTGACATGTGGTTCAAACTTGAAGCGACACAACCGAGTTGCAGATGGTTAGAATCTGAGGAAAAATAATACAAAAGACTACATGTATATCAAATGTATTAATGCATTTACACATACATACATACATACATACATACATACATACATACATACATACATACATACATACATACATACATACATACATACATACATACATACATACACACATGTATATATATATATATTTATAATGTAATATAGTAATGTCATATATATATATATATACACGTATATACATGACAATTTACGTTGTGATTAGAACATTTGTGTTTTGAGAGACTCCGCGCCTCTCCAGGCGATGAATGGGAAGTGCGAATGAAGAAAATCGTTGTTCATTACCTTTCGATTCTCGATTTTCTTTTGACGCACAGGGCGGTTTCGATGTCGTGAAAATGGTGTTCCGTATCACTCCCAGTCAAAGTGGTTTTCCGTCGTCACAGAAACAATGGCCTGAACAGCATTAAACGTGTGTTTCAAGCAATTGCTTGCACTTTCCAAGTTCAGAGCCAGCACATCCGATTTCGAGCCCCTGGGAAAGGTTGCGGGTATGGTGTCGCACATGGAGACATTCGCCACGCACTGGTGAACTCCAAAGTGTCAGTTGATAGTCGAAAAACCATGAACGTTCGGTCAGGTCATGAGATGGCAAACATAGTCGAACTATCAGCCCTGCCAAATACTTCAATTTTCTTCTTAACAAGTGGATTAAGTCCGGTAAATTTGGATTCTATTTCGATGAACGCTCTTCCTCGACGTGCTCTTCTCACTGAGGACATGGTTTCTTTTGGATGTCATAACTCTGATTCCTTTTGAGCTTCTGGCGGTGCAATTTGGCGCGGATGCCATAGAGGACTGCTTACGAGGGCGATGGTGAGGATGGCGTAACGAGAGGACGTAAAGACATAAAGAGAGGACGTTCAGGACTGAGGAGTTGACGTTAGGAGAACATGAGAACATCAAGAAAAACATCAAGAAACTTCAGAGTTTAATTAAATTACTCAATATGTTTAATTAAAATATTAATCAATTAAATAAATGTTTAAATTTAAATATGTTTAATTATGTTTAATTATGTTTCATTCGTAAATTGCAGGAGTTCAGTCACAATTGGAACAAAACTCAACTGAGCCTTGAGCATGCATACAGCCAAGGGTTGGAAACGCCAAGTCCACAAAGCCTCAGGAATTGACGATGATCAAAGTGATCCGCAACTCGGAACAATTCAGGTCATTCAACACGCACAAGTCTAAGGAATAGCTTAGAATAAAAACTGATATGTATACATATTTGTTTGTACATGCACCAACATTAAAAAAGCGAACTATAAGCGATACCTTGCAAGGGCTAGCGGGAACCATGCTTCTTCCTCTCTGCTCAGATCTTTTACGCAACATTTCAACACGAGTTCTTTTCTGTTCACATCGAGTTCTTCTTTCCTCCGATTTTTCGGAAAGTTCCAAAAGACTTGGGCAGAACTTCCGATGATAATCACCGTACCAAGTTGCCCCAGGGGTGCACAGTGTGGCAGCCAGGCATTTTGCGCCTTCTGAAACTCACGCGCTTGGTGCGGAATTCCCGGTTGGCCCACAGGCGCAGCAGCGCAGCGGCGCAGTAGCGCACCACCTGCGATCCTCTGCGATCCTCTGCGGCTCCAGGCTGGAGGCTCCCGTCTCACTTCCATATCAACATCTGGCACTCATGCGCTGTGTCATTGCGCCTTGGCCGAGCCTTGGGTCCTCCTGGCAATCCAAAATGAATCCTTTTCGGGGCCAACAGAATCCTTCATTTCTTGCCCAAGTTCTTTGTCTTTGAATTGGTTGGTTTTGGTGGCCAAATTGTCACAACTATCAAAGCGAGCTTTAAGAGTCGTCAATTTCGAGCCGAGTTCAGCTTTACAGCTCTCAGCTTTTTGCTTCTTCAACTTGACCTTTTCCCAGCTCCCAGTGCAGAGCAATGGAGAACATTTGTTTGTGGCTTCTGAATTTTCACTTACTGTATGTAGGTGCTCCCACACTGCGTTCCCAGTATCTCTCAATATATACAGAGTAGCCAAGAGCCATGATGAGCCATGATGAGTCAGTGATTTCTAAGGTCTTGATGTTGCTTTGTCATTGGTTGGCGTGCCTTTGGGCAGCTGCCCTTGCGCTCGTGCCTGCTGGGACACCCACATGGATTGATGAGATCGAATCTTGACACTCAGACGTGGGGAGGTAAAGATAAGAAAAGCAGGGGACATAAGGGAAGAAGCAAGGCTAAGCATGGGAAGAAGGAAGGGGAAGATCAACAGGGTGTAGAACAAAGATCTGGGAGAAGGGTAGACTTGGAAGACCTGGAAGACATGACGATGTGATGCGGAGGAATCTGTGTACACAGCGTATGCCAACGATGATGCAGTTGTCTGGTGGCTCCGCGGGTCCCAATCAGAAGTGATCTTCAACCATTGCTTAATCATCACTGAACCAAACATTCTTGTTTTTTCATATTGCACCAAATAGCAAGTTATCATATTCTCAGTTATATCAGTGACTACACCTCTTAGACTGCGACTTTTCGGACCTTCTCTGAGGCGGCTTCAGACGAGCCGTTTGGAGTCGACACGAAAAACAGCCCTTTTCGCGTCTACACGGCAGCCTTCTACTTCTGCAGCTGCATGGCCAAGGGAAATGGAAGAATCGATGCAGATGGAATCATATTCACATCTTGTATGATGCAATATATATATATATATGTCCATATATATATATATATATATATATATATATGTATGGAGCTACCAATGTGATTGGATTCACAAAGGCAGCTTAAAGACTCCAACTGGGTTCCCAACCAACACACGCAAGTGATGACAAGCTCAAAACTCAAAGATGAATTCTTCCAGTAAGCACTGAACCCTGCACGACGGTGGCAGCTGATCTTTTCCCAAGAGCAGCAAGGCAGATACACAGATCCCCTGAGTAGATGCTATGGCACCCTGGCCAATCGAAGATGCAAGCGGTGGCCACACCGCGTCAGAGACCCTGCTCTGCAAATCGAATGGCGTCAAGCGAGCCTCACCCACCCACCTCTGTGACTCTCCTGAGCCGTGTCGCTGCGGGAAGGAACCTGATGGCGGCTGACGTCCTGAAGAAGTGGGCAATGTGTGCCGTTCACAATATGTATGTATATTTGTGCTCAGTGCTTGCACGTTAATGATGAGATGTTTGTATCATGCCGCTACATATCACAGATTATGCCTCATAGGTGCTCTATGTTATTTTTCCCTAGTTTCAAATCCCTGTGCAGGCCCGTAGTTCTGAAGCTTACAAAATTAAGACACACTAGACCCTCAAACCCTTAAACCCTAAACCTCAAAACTGTAAAGCCAAGTGTTTTTGCAATTTCTTTGACAGGAAAGGAGACGGACAGAGACAATGCAAGGAGAAATCCAGCATTTCAATTGAAGGTGCATGAAGCCTTGCAAGTGCTGTACTACTGTTTCTATGAGTTCTTTTTTTGTCATGTTCCGTGCTATGTCACTCGTCCTGCTTGTGTGACAGGAAGGGGGATGTAGGATACAAGAGACGTAGGACAGGAGCCGCAGGATAGGAGAGAGAAGCGATACAAGAGGTAGCAAAAGAGAGAAACCAATTGAGAGATTGAAGAGACAGAAAACAGAAATGTTACAGAGAGATACCACATTTGGATTGTCAGCCAACGGTATATTGCGGTTGCTGTACAATTGTGTCTAAAGTTGTTTTGGCAATTTTCAAGGAAAGGAATCTCATCCTTGCGCGCGGAAGTTGTCGTTGTAGGACAGAGCAGTTAGGGTTTAGTAGGGTGTAATACATTGCAACACAGAGTAGTACATTGCAGTGCAGTCCCCATGCGCCCAAAATCCAATGCCCCCTGCCTCCAATGTTCACCCCAAAAGGTGATATCTTGGGCTTCCAGTCCACGCGCGTTCCCATGCCCTGAACCCCCAAATCCTGTCTCCATCTGTCTCCATCTGTCTCCTGCGTCCCTAATGTTAACCCTGAAGGGCGAGAACCCTTGTGTGCCGGAATGTTTTTTTTTCCTGTGTGCGCGGATGATTCTTTTGCGTGCGGGGATGATCCCCTTACTAATTTCCACGCCAGTGGAGTTGCCACCGCTCCCCAACTCAGGAAGTGGAATGGAGCCACCTCTTGCCCGGCAGTTGTTCGTGGAGGAGGAAGAATGGAGGAAGAATCTGCGTGCTCAAGGAAGACCCCCACCAAATGTGAGGACCCGTGAAACCCCTTGCGCCAGGCTGATGTATATGGAAGACCGCTCCCAGTAGATCCAAGGTTGATTGGAAGAGATACTGAAGTTGAGGATTTGAAGCGTCGGGTACATGACCTAGCGGCGCAGAATCGAGACCTAAGGGATAGGTTGGATGATATGGTCGCAAGAGGAGGGCGACAGGAGCAGAAGTTTTCCACCCCGGAAGAGCCCCCGCCTGAACCACCAGGCCGAGGAGGATCCGGCCAAGCGGTAAAGTCCATGAAGACTCAAATCTGAAGAACTTTCAGATCAGCAGGCCTAGGCCATGAATGGTGGCCGTGGGCCGCGCATTATGTGGACAACGTGAATCGGTTCCACAGAAGAGGAGATCGACCGAATTGTCCCCAGTTCTATCAGGAAACTTTGGTGAGAAAGAGAAAGTGGAAACGCGACAGCTTCGAGACCGCCGTTGAAGCAGTTCGTTACCTCGCCCCCGCCGTTGAGGAGCATGGACACTGGGTGATCCAAAAGGATGAGGCCCCTCGATTGACCAAGTGCCTCCTCCGCAAGGCCCAGGAGGCTATCAACGAAGGGAAGTGGGTAGCGATAGAGAAGGAGATGTTGGATGGAGTTACCCTGAGAAGCCGACTGAGGGAGAAGACTGCCGTCCGAAGTATGAGGCATGAGGATGAGGATGAAGAAGAAGATGTTGAGAAGAAGGCCAGGAAGTTGAGGATAGCGCGCCTCATAGAGGAAGAGATGCGTGCCATGATTGAGGATTATCCAGAGTTGGCGTCGGAAGAAATCAGGATGTTGGCAGAGTTGAAGGGATCGGTACAGGAACCCTCCCAAGAAGAAGAGATCTTGCAGACCGAATAGTTTCCCCAAAGGAGGTGTCAAAGGAATGGAAGGACTGGGAGGAAGTGGTGCAGGCTGAAGTGGATGCATTGATCCAAGAAAAGGAAGCCCTCCGCCCCGTCTCCAAGACTGAGATCCTAGACCTCCTGAGGAAGGCTGAATCCCAGGGAAGGAAAGTGGAGTTTACTCCGTCCAAACTGGATTCGCCCGAAAAGGTCCCTCAGGCGGCAAAAAGAAATACCGTTGGGTGATTTGTGGGAATTACGAGGAAAAGAAACCACAAGAAGAAAATTTTAGTGGAGGTGCAGATGCCGCAGCACTCCGCATCCTCCTGTGGCTGAGTGCACCCCGTCAATGGCAGGCTGTGATCATTGATGTGAAGGTGGCGTTCTTCTGCGTTGCTGGAGTTTGATGAGACTGAGGCTATTCTCCTCATCCGCCCCCCCAGCGTTGTTCATGGAGAAGAGGATCATGGACCGCGATACATGCTATCTGCCCCTTCGAGCAGTGTATGGCCTACGGCGATCTCCGAGGCTGCGGGGGAAGAGTCGTGATGAAGAAATGGGAAAGTTCAAGATGATCGCGTTGGTTCTCGCCCCCCCTCCACTCAGAACCCAACCTATCAAGGTTCAAGAAGAAGGCAGGGAAGATGAAGATATGGTGTACGGACTGGTGATGACCTATGTAGATGATGTCATCATTGCAGCGGAAGAAGATGTGAAGACAGCCATACTTCAGAAGTTCCGTGACGCATGAAACATTTCAGAACCCCAGGAAGTTGGAGATGAACCCGCCCGATTCTTGGGTATGGAAATCACGAAGAAATACAATTCTGAAAAGAAGAAGGAAGAATGGATCCTCACCCAGAAGGGATACACCATGGATCTCATCAACAAAGAAGGTGAAAGGCTAAAGGAGAAGAAAGACCCATAAACAAGGACCAGGTGCAGATGTAGGAGGATGAGACCCCCCCAGCTGCGCCCCTGATCCGCCAAGCCCAAAAGGCAGTTGGCGAATTTCTTTGGCTCCTCACCAGAACCCGCCTAGACCTCATGTATGGTCTATCCAAGTGGGAAGCTCAGTATTGAAAGCGCCCGCAGTCCTTCAAACGGCTGAGCAGATGAAGGGCTATTCGAAGAAAAAACAGTTGATGAAGGAATCGGGATTGACCCAGAGACCGATTCCTATCCCATGATTCAGGTCTTCGCAGACGCTCCCTTCGCTCCGGAAGGGGAACATTCACACGGATGCTTCGTGGTGACCATCTCAGGTACACCAGTATTTTGGCGTGCTGGAAGGCAAGCCCTGATGACATTCAGCGCAGCGGAAGCCGAATTAGTTGAAGTGATAGAGGGGATGACAGCAGGAGAATCAATTGCCGCCATTATCTAGGAGATCTTCCCAGATGTCACCAAGGCGGTCTTCACAGCCCGTCAACCCTGGCGATCTTGTCGTGTGATGGAGGCTCATGGCGTACACGACACTTGCGGTTGCGCAGCGTCTATGCTCGCCAGACGATTGCGGATGGCGATTGGGGACTTCGTCATCCAGGTGAAGATATGCTGGCCGACGTTGGGACGAAGCCTCTTGTTGCTCCACGAATGAAGCTTCTGAAGGAGAAGATGCGTCTGATGAAGATCGCAGAGGAGGCTCCAAACATGGAATCCCTTAGAACGATGATGGAGGAAGCACGAATTACTCCATGGAGGATCGATCGCGCTGCCACGGCGCTTCGGCTGATCACGTTGGCTGCTGCGATACAAGCTACACGAGGCGTAGAACCAGAAGAAAAGCGGGAGGAAGAAGAAGGTGATCCATGGTTCAGCACTTTGATGGTGATCTTGATTGCGATGATGCTCCACTTCCTCTGGCAGGTCATCTGCCAATTCAAGTTGGTGGTGATTTGGATTACAGGGAAGATCAGAGGAGAAAGACACATAGACTAGAAGTAGAAGTGGTTGAAGAATCCGAGGAGGAAAGTCAAGAAGGTCGAGAAAGACAGAGAGGCGAACGAGGAATTGGACAGGTGGATGAAAGACAGGCCCAGGATGAGGTTACCCCTGAGGAAGAGATCCCGCCTCCGCCTGCTCCACCTCGAGTGTTCAACATCCAATTTCGGGTGTATGCCGCAAAAACTGGAAAGGTTTATCATACGACGCCGCAGTGCCGTTGCTTGATTGGTCTCAAGAATGATTCAGTTCGTGAGTCTACATGGTGTCTCGTGCGTGCCAAGTGGGAGTCGCCGCAGAAAACGATGTTCCACAACCAGGAAGCTCTATCCTAATGATTAGATGGGGTCTCGGCTTTCATATTGATTTTCGATGTCCTTGGGCACAAAGGCGCACCTTGTACCAATTGTGCCTAACTTGCGGCTATGAGAACAGCTCGGGTCGACTGGCGCCAATCAGATGAGCCTAACGGCGATCTGAAGGGGGAGTGTAGATATCCCCTATCTTTCTCCAAAGATTGCATGCTATTGCTGCATAGCTGTTCTGTATCAAGCGAAAAGGGCCGAGTGTTGCCTGCCCGAAACCTGGATTATCAACATGAAACATTTTGATCCTTGAAGTGAATTCATGCCGCAGCGGGCACGACACTCCCCATCCAATTTTTCCATTCCACGCCGAGGTTATACCATGACATCTGTTGGGTACGGTGACATCGGGCCAAAGAACCTCTTAGAACGAGTGATGCTAATTGGCATTGCGCCTTGGCCAAACATGCCGTTGGATTGCGTGGGCCGGGCAAGAGGGCGGTCCTTGGCACATGCCACGTTGAATGATTTTGATATTTATATACTATAATACCTCTTTGTGGAATATATGTATATATATATATATATATATAGTTTTTTTCCGAACCGTTATTTTGAGTATGCAGCTTGCATGGTTTTCCCAACAACACATGATATTTCTTCGGTTCAAAGGGCATTGAGTCACTGTGGGAAATATTTAGTCGTTGTGTGAGTTCCAAGGTCGTGATCTCTGGTCTCTCCTGGGCTTGTGACTTGGTGTGGACGACAGCAGCTGTCTTGTAGACAAATCAACCAAATCAGTTTCTGTCATACAGGATCGATCCAATCCAACAAAAACATATGGCCAGTACGTTGGAAGCTTTGTGACCAAAAACATTTCCAACTGTAATTGCGGGTGTTGGTGAAAATAAACTGCGAGGGCCTCCTACACACTTGAAAAACGAGATATCTGCAAACAGGTTTCATGCGGTTTGGTCAGAAGTTTTGCTCTTGGTGAAATTTTGCTTGCAATGACACATTCTATTTGCGCGTCATATTTGCAAAATGCGTAATGAGTCATAGTTTTGCAACCTTGCCGATCTTGCGGTCAAGGGTGCCATCTTATGGTGCAGTGAGGACGGTCAAGCATGACACAATTCGGTTTTGGTTTTATGCAAGGCTGACCGATTATTTTTCAGAACGGGACCCCCAGGCAGCGCAGTCCTCCTGCTAATATAGCCAATGAAAATATGTATTTCTGTTTGGGGGTTGGGGGGCACTGCACTCTGAAGCATACATCCATGCAAATCTCTTCTAAGTGGGTAGGGAACCCAACGCTAAGAATGCTAAGAATACAAATGTTTCTGGACTCTTTGAGATGGGGAAGGCCCCAATACCCAAAATAGCAAAAATACAAAAAATACTAAAGATACCAAAAGTATTAACATTTTGGAGACTCTTTGGGCAGGAGGGTCTCTGGCCAAGAGTCCCTCAGAATTTGTATTTTTGGTATTTTTGGTGTGTCTCTGGGCAAGAGTCCGTCAGAATTGGTATTTTTGGTACGTTTGGTAGTTGGGCCTCTTTGGGAATGGGGGGTCACCAAAATATGAAAAATGCCACAAAAATACTTGGGCTCTTTGGGGAGGAGGGTCTCGAACCAAGAGTTGTTGATAATTGATATATCTCCTTTTGCCTGTATTTTTTACACTTTCGTTCACAAATTGAAATAGCATACAAAGAAATAACATGTCTATATATATATATATAAACTCTTTGGGGTAAGGGGTTTCCAACCAAGAGTCCATGAGAATTAGTATTTTAGTATATTTGATATGTTTAATTTGCTGTTGGAGACAAATCAAACATGCAACGATCAAAAACATTTTTTTTACTGGAGGAACTTTCCAAGATGATAGTAGGTACACTCGTTGCATCAAAATAGGCAAACAGGAATTAGTAGGTGTAATCATTCCAATACACAGGCTAATATACATCAAAATTTTCATCTAAATAAAGACCATGAAAAGCCCCCAGTATGTAGATATTTTCGGCATGGTTTTTCTTCTGGACAGGATTAACAAAACGTTAGGAAACAGGTTGCATAGCTATAAAAGGATAGCAAAAAGAACCGCCAAACAAAAGTAGTTGCTTTGCAGTGAAGAATAAAACCGCATTGGAATGCCGTTTCATAAAATCAATGATATTGTCAATGACCATTCAAGTACTGGCAGTACACAAAGTAAATAACACGGTCTTGAACACTTGATATGAAGCTAAGGATGAACATGAGAACAAGATTATTGTCGCTACCCCAGCATAATTCAAGGAGATTTTGTGAAAGTATTCGAGAAATGTAAAGGTAGCCATGTATTAATGACCTTGTACTTTCTTTGTTTGCCTTTCAATTATCTGAGTTGTATTTGCATTTATGCTTGTTAAATCTAGCACCATGTTACCACATGTGCTACCATGGTAGGATTTTTTGTATCTAACACCAGCTATCTTGAACATCTTTCCACTCTGATACCATTCATCCTTTGTCTAATCCATCCAAAGTAATCTACCCTGATACACATATGGAGAATAAGGTTTGTTGTACCAATTCTGAAAGTTATTAAGCCATAGGTAATCGTTATTGATTCAATGTATATTCAGTTTGATTCACACCATATATTTGTCCGTGTGTGTTCTTATTATACGATGATTACTGCCAAATGCACATATGAAACCTTTAAATCAACTGCCTGATTAATACTTTAATATCATATTACCCGGGCTATTCTCGAATTGAATAGGACGCCCTTTATTTTTCAAAATTTTCGAATCAAAAAAGGAGGAAGGGATCATTGCAATACTTGTTTCGTCTAGATGTTCAAGATATTTATCTTCTTTTACAGGTCTCAAAGCTCAGTTTTGAATCAAACAAGTGCACTACCACAGCGCCCCGGACGCTTTTTTTTGGTTTGAACAAATGGAGCAAGGGCTGACGAGTTCCCCCCAAACCTCGGAATTAGGAAACCAATACGGTGCCCCCTCGGGTGGTTGAAGGAATGCTGCGTTTGATTTTTATGCCACGCAATCACGCTGTGTTGTTCCTGCTTTTCTATGCGCGTTTTGGCCTCTTCAAGGGAAGTGGGTACAGGTGAACGCGGGTTTCCGCAAAGTGTCTTTTTTTGCAGTTGGAGCGAGCGTGAAGAATTGGAAAGGAAGACATGGAACAAACAGATTCGATTTGCTCCAGAAATTTCACGGATCTTAGGTTTCGTGCAAGTCGTTGCAAGGAAAAACTTTCTTGAAGATCTTGAAGACCTGATCTCTTTCCGCAGAATGTTGATTTTTGACCTCCTGCTTCAAGTTTCTTGCAAACTTTGGTGGAGACTTCGTTGCTTTGGGTTCTGCTTAGGGTGCCCCGTAGGCGTTTACGAAAGGGAGACTTCAGGACCGCAAGGGGCGCTCTGAGGTCTCAGCTGGGACTCTGAACAACTTTTCTTTGTGCAAAGATCTTAAGATAAAACAATAAGACAATAGAAATCAATAAACATTTCAATACATATCAATAAATACGGGATATGAATATGATATATAAATCTTTTTCTCTTTTTGAATCTTTTTCTTTTGTCCTCTTTTCTTTATCCTCCTAGATGTCGCTCTCATTCTTATGATTCATCAATCTCAATCCAAACGAGGTCCAAGGGATTGTCTCATCCAGCACTGTTCGCTGATGTAAAGAAGGTCTTTGTCTTCGTAATTCCTCTGGAGTTCGATGTGGTTGCCTCTTTCTTGGTGAACTTTTCTGATTGGTAGCTTTTGAACATGAATGAGAAGTACTGTATCCTTGACCTCAATTTGGGCTCTAGACGATTTCACTGAAGCAGCAGCAATGCACATTTGTTTTCCCTTTGATTTTCTTGCTTTGCATCAGTTGCATTTGATGCGTTTAGTGTTTCTTGTTTTGCCATTTTGTGTTTTGCATTTGTGTCCGCGTTAGTGCGCTTTGCGAGGTGTTCTTGGTGAAGTATGCGCGATTGTGAATCTTTTCTGCAAGAAACGGATGAAAGGGATGAAAGGGATGAAAGAAGGGAAGCGGAAGATACTTCACACACCTTCATACCGGAGGACATGTCAGTACACATCAGGATGAAACTAGGAGCGACTACACCAGCCTCGCATGCCGTCCTTTATCAGCTTCAACCATGCAGTTCTGGACGTACAAATGTGATCCTGGCTTTGCAAAAACTCACTGAGACGTTCGTCATACTTTCTGCCTTCTCATAGTGCTGTATTACGAAAAAACATCATTGGGCAATGTTTCAATTGCGAAGCCAAAGCATCGAACATACGACCAAGAGCACGACCAGCACTCACACGCATACACGATCTTCAGTTCTTGTTAACGTTCACAGAATGTGTTCGAAAGTAGAATAAATAGAACACATAATTTCCAGCTCAGGCATGAGATGAATGCGGACAGTCAAGAATTCAGGAAACGCATGTGGCTTTGGCAAATGTTGAGCTGGGGATCGCTGGAGATGGATACCTTGGGGGTCCCCGCCAGTTGCCAGAATGCGTCGGTGTTTGTTAGTTGTGTTATGATCTCAGAATGTGTGTGGTTGATATGTGAAACATGCAAGAGATGCACACACGCCGAGCGAGAAGACATTGAACATGCTACCGGCATGCGCCTGTTTTGTGTGCACAGCTGACCTTTCTCTGCAAGGCATAATCTGAACAGGATGATGGGAGATCAAGGATTACCTGGCCAATTGCGCAAACGTTTCTCAGCAGCCCAAAGGGACTTTTCAAAAGCGCATTTTGATCAATTATGTGCCAAATTCATGGGACGCAGCATGTCCAGTTGACCATGGAGGCTTGGAATAGGTCGGAATAGGTCGGAATAGGTGGGAATAGGTGGGAATAGGACATGCAATGGGTTACCCACCGATTTTAGCGCATTCAGATCACTTGAGATGTTGCACTTGTTCTAACCTGTTCCCGTACCCTGCTTGTGGTCTTGGCAGCTGGACCCACTTGAGGTTTGCGAACTTTCTTTTTGCAAAATCGTCACCAAGCTGTCTTTACGACACATCAAGGTCTTTTGCAACATATGAGGTGTGCGGTGGGTTTCTCCAAGTCCATTTGAATGCAGATGGATTCGCCTGCGGATTATTTTTACACGTGCATTTGTATGATTTGTAGCATTGAGCGTGTCATTTTGTCATCTAAAAGACGTAGGATGACTTCAAAAACGACTGCAGAGTCCCGACACTTCGCTGTGCCAGTCCCCAGCTCCAAGCAGAAGTTTGCACGGTCGTGAACCTGCCGTGGCTGCGCAAGGTTCGGATGCTCAGCTTTTGGGTGAAAAAGATGAAGCATGGAAGAAAGATATATAGTAAAGAAGATGAGAGAAGAAGAGAGAAGAAGAGAGAAAAAGAGAGAAAAAGAGAGAGGACGAGAGGAAGAGAGAAGAAGAGAGAAAAAGAGAGAAGACGAGAGGAAGAGAGAAGAAGAGAGAAAAAGAGAGAAAAAGAGAGGAAGAGAGAAGAAGGAGTAGAAAATCAACGAGAACAATCAAGAGAAGAATGGATAAACAGATGTAAAAAGAATTAAGACTTCAACGGCCATTCGAACCAGCATTAGCTTCGTTGAGCAGATTTGAGTTCCACAGTGACCCAAGCCGAGTGAGTAGACCGGCATCCAGGTTCCATTCTTCAACAACTTCTTGCTTCACATCGCAGCCCGTTTGCCCAGATTCGGTTTTGGCGCTTTGCCACGCTTTGCCTTCCATGATTTTCCGTATCCTTTCCTTTGAATCCGGGGACACCGGGCGAGATTTGGAAAGGCAATCGAAAGACTATTGTTGGCTTTCGAAGTCCTAGACTCCATACTCTTACAGCAGTCAGTAAAGAGTAAGTACTTCCATACTTCTTCCTAAACTCCACAAAGCTAGCGAAAACTGGACTACTACTTTAAGCGAGTTCTCATAGTCAGTTTTCGCTACTTCTCGCAGCGTTCTTGTGGAAAGTGGTGTGAACTAGTGCCCAGGGTGGGACCGCGCCAAAGTTGCAGAAATGACAATGTGCAGAAAATGCAAAACAGCAAAATTTGCGACGCATTTATCATAAAGCGGTCTTTAATTTTCTGCCCTGTAAATCGGTAAATTTGGAGAGTCTCACGTCAGCGATCAAACTCTACCCATATACTTTACCATAAATACTTTAGTATTTACTTGCATTTGGCACATTTTGGCACCATTTACGGTGCAGTTTTACAAAAGTTATCGCAGTGGGCGGTTCTCTAAGCCACGCTCCGAATCTCTAAGCCACGCTCCGAAAGCAGCTTGAGAAGGTCCCCTGCCCGTCACCAAGGCAGCCATCGTATCCCTTCCCCAAGTGGGTCCCAAGTTAGCAAGGGGAAAAAGCAAGAAAAGCAGGGCTCAAGTACTCTGAAGTACTTTGGAGGACTCTTACTCTGGTGCTTTCTCCGGGACCTCTTGGTGCCCTATGCTCGGCAGTTTTTTGTGTTCGACAACTCTTGAATCGAATGCAACATTTGCATTGCAGTATTTGTGCCAAGCTCTTGGTTACCTGATCTACCTTGACAAATCTTCCAGTTTGAGCACACACACACACAGTCACACACACACACAGACACATGCAAATTTGCCCAAGGACTTTGGGTGATGAGGCAAAACGCCCATGAAACAAATGGATTTCTCATGGGTAAGCCCTATCTGATTTCGTGTGCTTCGTCAATGTTGCAGTGAGGCTTTAGAGTCAAAAGGCATCGACGCAAGTACTCTTCACTCTTGTCTCACATGTGGCCCAGGATGGCGAAGGGAGTGGGAAGAATCTGAATATCTTGTGTTGTTTATTGCATGTAACATGTTACCAGTACAAAAGTAGACTGTGGTTCAAAGCGAAGCAATCAAGATTGATGATATTAAGTGGACCCAGGCTTGCACTACGGGGTCAACAGAAGATCATAGGAAATCAGCATCTACAGATCTATACGCTTGACAAAGAAGTGAGAGGAACCACCAATCCCAATACCTAAAGAGGTGGTTTTGTCCAGAGGATTTAGATGTCAAAGTTCGACGAGCCGTGCAAGGAGTTGGAAGTCAAAGCATACGCGCAGCGTGAGACATTCAACAATGTCTCTTGGAAGACTGAGGATGTCTCAACAATGTTTCAATATACTTCTAGCATAGTCTCAGGATGTCTCGGGTATCTTCTAGCCATTGCATTTGTTTGAGGTTACTTTTTGTTTGCTTGGCTATTTTGTCCTCTTTGCATGCACTGTGCGGATTTGGAAAGATTTGGATGGACAAAATGCAATGTATAATTTAAGTGTTTTTTGTGCACTGCTAGCAAGTATTGACTACAGGAGCTTCGATCAGATTGAGGGGTGAGAATTTCGCGTTGTCTTCAGGGCCCCCAAAGAGCAAGAGCTTCCTTACGACAAGTTTCGGCGTAGGACCTCGCTAGCTCAGCTAGATCACCTTGACTTTGGGCGAGCTTTGGGCTCTGGGGCTGGCAATTCTCTTCCGTAAACATAGATTCTGTAAGAGAATTTGTAAAAAGAATTGAAACATGTTTTGTAAAAATTTACTCTTTCAAACAATAAACAGCCGTAGAACGATTTGTAAATAGTAGAGAGTTGAAAGAGCGGCTCCCAATGGCAGAATGCCACAGCCAGCTTTTAATGCAGGGATCAACATTTCAGACATCATTTATGTCAGACTCTACGATGGCATGATGGCATGCCTGTTATCACTCTCCAAAGGCTAATGTAGCCTGCACTCGAGCCCGGCTTCATTGAACTTGTCTTAGCTGGATGAGGCACAGAAATCCTGATTGATTGATATTGATATTTCTTTGCATAGTTTATAGTTTTCATACTATCCAACTTGTTGGGTGTATCAGGACCCATGGTATGTCCAACATCAGTATCAGCTCCTTGCCATTTTTTCGTTGTGGGTGATCTATCCTCAACATTGGTTGCTAGGTGCCTCCGGGTGCATCTGGGTACATCTCTTTGTTGGTTGCAAAGAGTAAGCAATGCTTGATGGGAGGCAGAGGTGAGGTGACACTCGTGCGATTCTGAAGGCATTGATTCGCTTCCATTCACTTCCTAGGTTCAGGTGCTGAACATCTTGGCCAAAGGTGCGGGGCAGACTCTTCCTCAAAACTGAAATGGAAAAGAACATAGAAAAACACAAACAGCAACAACAACAGCAACAGCAACGACAACTATTATCACTACTACTACTACTACTACTACTACTGCTGCTGCTGCTACTACTACTACTACTATTATTAGTACTATTACTAATAGTATTACTAATAGTATTACTATTGCTATTACTAGGACTGAACTAGTACTACAACTAGTACTACTACTAGTACTACGGCTACTAGGACTATTATGACTACTGCGCTTGCTACGACTAGTACGACTACTACGACTACTACGACTACTGCGACTACTACGACTACTACGACTTGTACGACTACTGTGACTACTGCGACTACTACCGCCATGTTGGGAAACCATTGGGGCCGACGAGAGGAAGAGAGAAGAAGAGAGAAAAAGAGAGAAGACGAGAGGAAGAGAGAAGAAGAGAGAAAAAGAGAGAAAAAGAGAGGAAGAGAGAAGAAGGAGTAGAAAATCAACGAGAACAATCAAGAGAAGAATGGATAAACAGATGTAAAAAGAATTAAGACTTCAACGGCCATTCGAACCAGCATTAGCTTCGTTGAGCAGATTTGAGTTCCACAGTGACCCAAGCCGAGTGAGTAGACCGGCATCCAGGTTCCATTCTTCAACAACTTCTTGCTTCACATCGCAGCCCGTTTGCCCAGATTCGGTTTTGGCGCTTTGCCACGCTTTGCCTTCCATGATTTTCCGTATCCTTTCCTTTGAATCCGGGGACACCGGGCGAGATTTGGAAAGGCAATCGAAAGACTATTGTTGGCTTTCGAAGTCCTAGACTCCATACTCTTACAGCAGTCAGTAAAGAGTAAGTACTTCCATACTTCTTCCTAAACTCCACAAAGCTAGCGAAAACTGGACTACTACTTTAAGCGAGTTCTCATAGTCAGTTTTCGCTACTTCTCGCAGCGTTCTTGTGGAAAGTGGTGTGAACTAGTGCCCAGGGTGGGACCGCGCCAAAGTTGCAGAAATGACAATGTGCAGAAAATGCAAAACAGCAAAATTTGCGACGCATTTATCATAAAGCGGTCTTTAATTTTCTGCCCTGTAAATCGGTAAATTTGGAGAGTCTCACGTCAGCGATCAAACTCTACCCATATACTTTACCATAAATACTTTAGTATTTACTTGCATTTGGCACATTTTGGCACCATTTACGGTGCAGTTTTACAAAAGTTATCGCAGTGGGCGGTTCTCTAAGCCACGCTCCGAATCTCTAAGCCACGCTCCGAAAGCAGCTTGAGAAGGTCCCCTGCCCGTCACCAAGGCAGCCATCGTATCCCTTCCCCAAGTGGGTCCCAAGTTAGCAAGGGGAAAAAGCAAGAAAAGCAGGGCTCAAGTACTCTGAAGTACTTTGGAGGACTCTTACTCTGGTGCTTTCTCCGGGACCTCTTGGTGCCCTATGCTCGGCAGTTTTTTGTGTTCGACAACTCTTGAATCGAATGCAACATTTGCATTGCAGTATTTGTGCCAAGCTCTTGGTTACCTGATCTACCTTGACAAATCTTCCAGTTTGAGCACACACACACACAGTCACACACACACACAGACACATGCAAATTTGCCCAAGGACTTTGGGTGATGAGGCAAAACGCCCATGAAACAAATGGATTTCTCATGGGTAAGCCCTATCTGATTTCGTGTGCTTCGTCAATGTTGCAGTGAGGCTTTAGAGTCAAAAGGCATCGACGCAAGTACTCTTCACTCTTGTCTCACATGTGGCCCAGGATGGCGAAGGGAGTGGGAAGAATCTGAATATCTTGTGTTGTTTATTGCATGTAACATGTTACCAGTACAAAAGTAGACTGTGGTTCAAAGCGAAGCAATCAAGATTGATGATATTAAGTGGACCCAGGCTTGCACTACGGGGTCAACAGAAGATCATAGGAAATCAGCATCTACAGATCTATACGCTTGACAAAGAAGTGAGAGGAACCACCAATCCCAATACCTAAAGAGGTGGTTTTGTCCAGAGGATTTAGATGTCAAAGTTCGACGAGCCGTGCAAGGAGTTGGAAGTCAAAGCATACGCGCAGCGTGAGACATTCAACAATGTCTCTTGGAAGACTGAGGATGTCTCAACAATGTTTCAATATACTTCTAGCATAGTCTCAGGATGTCTCGGGTATCTTCTAGCCATTGCATTTGTTTGAGGTTACTTTTTGTTTGCTTGGCTATTTTGTCCTCTTTGCATGCACTGTGCGGATTTGGAAAGATTTGGATGGACAAAATGCAATGTATAATTTAAGTGTTTTTTGTGCACTGCTAGCAAGTATTGACTACAGGAGCTTCGATCAGATTGAGGGGTGAGAATTTCGCGTTGTCTTCAGGGCCCCCAAAGAGCAAGAGCTTCCTTACGACAAGTTTCGGCGTAGGACCTCGCTAGCTCAGCTAGATCACCTTGACTTTGGGCGAGCTTTGGGCTCTGGGGCTGGCAATTCTCTTCCGTAAACATAGATTCTGTAAGAGAATTTGTAAAAAGAATTGAAACATGTTTTGTAAAAATTTACTCTTTCAAACAATAAACAGCCGTAGAACGATTTGTAAATAGTAGAGAGTTGAAAGAGCGGCTCCCAATGGCAGAATGCCACAGCCAGCTTTTAATGCAGGGATCAACATTTCAGACATCATTTATGTCAGACTCTACGATGGCATGATGGCATGCCTGTTATCACTCTCCAAAGGCTAATGTAGCCTGCACTCGAGCCCGGCTTCATTGAACTTGTCTTAGCTGGATGAGGCACAGAAATCCTGATTGATTGATATTGATATTTCTTTGCATAGTTTATAGTTTTCATACTATCCAACTTGTTGGGTGTATCAGGACCCATGGTATGTCCAACATCAGTATCAGCTCCTTGCCATTTTTTCGTTGTGGGTGATCTATCCTCAACATTGGTTGCTAGGTGCCTCCGGGTGCATCTGGGTACATCTCTTTGTTGGTTGCAAAGAGTAAGCAATGCTTGATGGGAGGCAGAGGTGAGGTGACACTCGTGCGATTCTGAAGGCATTGATTCGCTTCCATTCACTTCCTAGGTTCAGGTGCTGAACATCTTGGCCAAAGGTGCGGGGCAGACTCTTCCTCAAAACTGAAATGGAAAAGAACATAGAAAAACACAAACAGCAACAACAACAGCAACAGCAACGACAACTATTATCACTACTACTACTACTACTACTACTACTGCTGCTGCTGCTACTACTACTACTACTATTATTAGTACTATTACTAATAGTATTACTAATAGTATTACTATTGCTATTACTAGGACTGAACTAGTACTACAACTAGTACTACTACTAGTACTACGGCTACTAGGACTATTATGACTACTGCGCTTGCTACGACTAGTACGACTACTACGACTACTACGACTACTGCGACTACTACGACTACTACGACTTGTACGACTACTGTGACTACTGCGACTACTACCGCCATGTTGGGAAACCATTGGGGCCATTTTTCAAATCAGAATTTGACGGGGTGGATCAGTGGTTGCAAATTCTGGTGAATTCTCATTGAGCTTTTTCGACTAAATGTATCGAGATGAGCTTACGTTAGATAGATTTTTTTCTATCAATTTTGCAATCTGCGATCGAATACCTCCGAGAGATTCCCAGAGGTTTTTTTGCATCCGATACCATCTTACGTCTTCCTCTGTGCATGGAAATGCGAGTAGATTTAGGCTTTCTTTGCTGATGGAATTTGATCTCTGTCTCCGACTATTTCTTTGCAATAGCGCTGCAATAGCGCTGGCTTTTTGAACGTGACAGCGCAAGTTTCTGCTGCGTTGCTGCCCGATCCAACGCTGGCCTAGTTTTGAGATGTTTTGAGAGCTCAGCATGAATTTGAAATCGACACACATAAATTCACATAAATATATGTATATATATATATATTTGTATATACATATGATATATGTGTATGTCTGTATATATATATATATTATACGTATTAATATAGACACAATTACACAATTTCGTTTCACATATTGGTGGTAAAATTTTAAACAGCGAAGCCACGTTCAACACATTCGCATACGTTCACTCTTCTCTTCGCATTGTGACATGACAGGCTTGGTGGTTCTGAACACGCGGGTAGCTTCCAATGGTGCAGTTTGGGGAGAAGATTTCGTCCTCGCCGATGTGCCGCTGATCCAGCGAACAGCAGGCAGAACGTATTGAACACAGCAGACACACCAGAACGAAACGGGTTGAATGGCAACATGTGATCCAGTAGCTGCATCAAACCTAACACCCCTAAGTATAGACTTAAAAATTGATCCCTTTGGCATGGAACCTTCCAAGTGAAGCATGGTCAAGAGGGTTTTGGAATGCACAGAAGCTCAAAAGCACAGGTCTCGGATTCCAAAAAGAGCCAGCGAAAAGGAACAGTTTTGAATTTGACTTTGAAGAAAACATTGAAACAAATTGAAGTAGTAGTAGTTTTGGTTTCCGTTTTTCAAAACAGTTCGATCTCACTGCTTCGCTTCAGGCTTTGCGCTGACCTATGTGGAGGTCCTTTGTTTGAAGCGAGAGACCCTCGGACAGACGGCCAGGGGGGCACCGTGGCGAGTCGGAGTTCCTTGAAGACACAAGGTCCGGCCAAGGGAGCGAACAACACATGTCCTGCCTTTATTTTCATGTTTGAGTTGATTTTCATCAAAGGACCGGATACCCCCACATGTGGAAGCTTTTGAATTTCATCAAGTGGAGGATAAGAAGACTTGATGTAGAACGCATGAGAACAGCAGGGGGAAGAAAGGGGAGACATAGAAGGAAGCAACTACGTGAAATGGCATCATGGCGTTTGCGTGTCGTATTATGTGGTGTTTTGCTCTGGCAAACCTGGGCTCAATTCAATAGCGCTTGAACTATTTGGCCGCAAGCTGGGAAACCTATTTGCAAATACATGTAAATATATGTACGTTACATATATATATATTTATGTGTGTATATTTTTATGCACATATATGTACACATATATTTACACATACATATAGATATATGTATTTATACTCATGTGTGTAAATATTTATACATATATTTTTTGTTTTCTAAAGATACATAGATCTATATTTGTTCAAATTTCCAAGCGTGCATATTTTTAAACTTGCGTACTTTTCCACACGGTTTCAATCAATGGGATGTGGGCTTGGTACTAGTTTCTGCGGTGTGATACTGGGCACCACAGAAGTTGCGGATGGCATTAGTCAAATGCCAATTTTGGGAAGTTGCAGAGTGACTTGATGAAGAACAGTCACTGTGGATAGGATTCGTCGCGCTGCTGGCGCAATCACTATCATTCCATGACATGCCGGTTTGCATTTTCAATTGCCTTTCTTATTTGGAACCAGCCCAAAGCATTGACCAGCTATGTCAACAAAGCCGGTCAAATCTATGGGAAATACCTCCGTATCTGGAGCATTTTTCGTACCTTTCAGAAACAGATGCACGATGACTTGGCTCGTTATGACATTCAGACATTTCAGACCTCCGAACCTTCTCATTCACCAGATGCATATCAATGTGGCGAATGTGAAGCCTCCTTTGCCACCTTTGGAGCTCTGTGCACTCATGTGTTCAAACGCCACAATAAAGGAGCACTGGCTCAACGCTATGCAATTGGGCATACTTGCAGAGCATGCCTTAAATGCTACCGAGGGCGTACTCAAGTGATCCATCATTTGAAGTATTTTCGTACCAAATGCCTTCTGAAATTGATCGTGAGCGTGCCAGCGTTGACTGACACAGAATTGCAGGACATCCATGATCAAGAGGCGGAAGAACGGAAAAGACAGAAGCACACCCAACGTAACACACAACACAAGATTCCCATGATGCAAGCAGCAGGACCCTTGAGGCCTTGGCCCTGGCAGCGCCTCAGGGTTTTCGATGACTCACGTGAACTCGAAGATCCGCTGCTGGAAGATGACCCTTGGATTCTCGAAGTGTTTGCATCTTTGGAATCCCAGTGTGTGCAAAATACCTTGGCCGTGTTAGACCGTCGACGCTTTCATGGTAACCTTGCTCAAAGCATTCTTTCGATCTTTTCTCAGAGTCACTGCGATGCTTCAACTGTTGATGTGGCAGAGACAGAGCACCATTTGATTTTGCAGGAAGCCTTGTTGCTATGGCAGGAAAGCAATTTGCAGGTTCCAGCCACAGGCACATATCCCATTTCTTTGCAGACAGGACGTGAACAACTTCTTCAACTGCGCATTCCGAACCAGGCAGTGCATGACCAGGTTCCAACAATGCAACAACGCCGACATGAGGCCCTGGAACGTTTTTGGAAAGCAGCGCATGTTCCAACCCAAATCGAGAAGGAGCTCAATGATGAGCACAACACGAATTGGATTTGGCCGATGCTGCCTCCTCGACTCCTTGTCAGAAAGCCGGTGTTTTTGTACATCTTTTCAGGCAGACGCAGAAAAGATGACTATCAGCAGTTTGTAGAACAGTTTTTGCAAGAAACGGGGCAGGAGGGGCAAGTGTTACTTGTTGACCTTGCGCTATCGAAGCTGCACGATGTGACTGAGAGGAAGCTGATGGACACCTTTTTGGGGTGGTTTAGCTGTGGATTTGTTGGTTCCTTTTTGATTGCCCCTCCTTGTGAGACGTGGTCTCAAGCCCGACATAACCCAGTTGAAGGGTCTGCAGCCCCAAGACCTCTCAGGACATCACAATATCCATTTGGGTTGGATGGATTAACACAAGCTGAATTGGATCAGGTTTATGTGTCTAGTTTGCTTCTTTTTGTTGCTTTAAGGTTGTTTCTTGCATCAATTGTGTATGCCATTCCAGCCACCATGGAGCATCCGCATGCTCCCTCCAAAAAGGAGCGAGCCAGTATATGGTTTTTGCCATGGATCCAACGGTTTTTGAGCCATGACAGCGTGACATTGATGTCTCTCAATCAAGCAGAGTATGGAGCGGTTAGTTTGAAACCTACACATTTTCTTTTGTGTTGTTTGCCGCAAAGCCGCTCCGCTTTTGAGAAATTTCGAGTTGCCATTAATTGGCAACGATTAGAGTCACTTTCAGGACGTGATGGCTCAGGCAAGTGGAAGACCAGTTATGCTAAGGAGTATCCTGGTTTGTTGAATGCCTCACTTGCCTTAGCTCATGTCACCGCTGTTGCTCATAAGAGAAGTGCTTCAGGTTCAACTGATTCCCTGTTTGCACATCAAGAGCAGTTTGAGGCTTTAGATGCTGGCAGCTTATGCTTTGATGACCAGCAAATGCAGCCCGACTATGCCAAAAAATCGGGCATAGATTTAGAAGGGCTGGACTAACGGTGTTTGTCTTACAGTTTCTGAGCCTTTAGATGTTATATTTTATCCATTTATCAAGACTCGACAAACGCCTGGTCACTGAATTCAAGCAGATTGTTTCACGTAGCAAGCGAGTTAGACTCTCTGATTGCCTCAGAGTCAAAGTCTTATTTGGAACACCTGAACCCTTTTCAGTTCTTGCAGTTTTTCTCTCCTTCTTTCCTACTACATACAGAAAATATGATACTCTAGCATACTCTAGCTCGCTCCCTGACCCTCCCTCTGTCCATTTCATATTTTGTTTCTCATTTTTGCTCCATGTTTTCTCTTTTTTTCTCATGTTTTCTTATTTTTGCTTATTTTCTCTGATTTTTTCGTTTTTTTTTTCTTCTCCAAACCTCTCGCTCAGGAGATTCATGAATGTCATCGAACGGCGCCGAACTCTTTGCCCTGAGCTAGGGCACATCGTGCGTCGTTACTGTGTGCGTATAGCAGTGCCCTGGCGTCGTCGCTTTCGATGTTCAGAAGTTAGACTTGGGACAGTTTAGATGTGTTTAGATTTGTGATGTACAAGAATATGGAAATTCTATTGCTTCTAAACCACTCTAAGGGCCACATGTTTGGTCACTTGTCCTCCGAGAAGCGGCTCATGAATTGCTCGTAGTTTTTGTTTGTGAAACGATTGCTTTCGGAAAGGAGGACGTTGTCGGTGGGGAGGTCGTCCATCGCTGAAAACGTGTTGCCTGCAGGTCTATCGTGGCATTTTGGCAGAAGCCCGAAGGTTGAAACTGCTGGAGGTCGCAGAAGAAAGGACCTGTTATCGTGGACAGCTAAAATGGTTGGTATGGCAAGAGGAAGCTAGACGAAGTCGATGGAAGTACATGATACACGTAAAAAGTCATGAAGGCTTTGACTTAATGAGACTTGCTCTGACTACTTACATCTACTCACAGTAACTCTTACTACCCTACTCTGTGACTAAGAATGGGTATTTGTAACACCGCACAGGGCAATGGCGGAAGTTTGCAGAAGAAGCCTACAGGAAGAGCAGTGTTTTTGCGGGGATCAGGTGATGGTTGGAGGGCATGATGATGTTTATTTTTGTTTTTTGGTGGTGTTCTTTTTTTTGCCCGCCAGGATTTTTCTTTCGGGTGTTTCTCTCTGGTGTGTTGCTGTTGCACTGGCTTGGCTGTGACACTCACTTGGCCGTTACATCATGATGATGATGATGATGATGGTGATGATGCTTTATATATTCCTCGTGGACCACCAAGAGAATGCTGCGCGACCCCAAGGTGGTTCGCAAAGCCCCGTTTAGCCACTTCGCACATCTCATCTTCCAGAAGTGGCTCGAACGCCTGAACTTTCTACGATTTTGACTTGCAAATGTCCGTTTTGCCACTGCGCCATACACTTTATGCATACTTGATCTTCCTAACGTCTCTTGAACCCTCAAGTCTTACGATTTTGAAGAACGCAAATGTGCGTTTCGTCAGAGCAGGAAAATTTCGCAACCTCCCCGCCCGTTGATGATCCTATCTTTTCGAGCCCGCAGCACAAAATACTTTTTCCAAACACAGCATTTTGCGCATTTATCATTCACACACAGGCACACACACAGATGTGTGATCTTCTCTCTGATCTGAGGGACTGCTTCAACTTTCCATGAGTCAGACATTTGACTTCCAAACTTCCTTCGATGAAAGCAGGGGACCAGTCCTTGTGGCGCCCTTTTTGAAGGTTTTCCCAACCGCATCAAAACTTAGATGAAACATGGACCATTTTGAATCCTTTGTACGAAAATATTTGCTGTATTTTTGCCTCTTCTAATCTTTAGTCTGTTTAAGTCCTCTTATGTTTCTCTTATATTATATTTTTGCTATTGCTTGGAGCTTGCGTAGAGCAAGCAATGTGTTGCAAAATCATATGGCCAAAATGGTTCACCATTTTGGCTCAAGTTTGGTTGGGTGCCCACTTTGGTTGAGAAAAAGCTTTAGGCTAGACCGCACCCTTCAAACTATCGCTATGGCGACTTCTTCGACTCCCGTGATGCCCGAAGAGGCTTCGGAGTTGCCCACTGACATGGAGATGGTGGACTTTCCGGAAGTGGACACTGTGGCATCCTATGAGTTGCTTGACATCCCGGAGGAGGAGATGAAGGCGGCGCAAGATGTCGCGGACCAGCAGGCTAAGGATGACACGGTGGCGAGCCTGACTTTGTCGGGCCGGGACCCTGCTGACTTTGAACTATGCGAACCAGTCTCTCGGGAGGCCCTGGACGGCCACTTGGCGTCTCTCACTGAGCTCATGTCCCAGTTGCAGACTCGGGACGACAAGGCTTGCCAGACACCCCGCACCTCGGAGGATGTCCCCATGGAGCCTGTTGGTGGCACGGTTCTGGCAGCGGATTCTACTTCCTTGTCGGCGTCTTTGCGGGCGGATGGCGTACTTTCGGGCTCTGCCCTCCCTACGCCTGCCCCTGGCGGCGAGGGGGGGGCGCCCCATGATTGCGTCGTTTGGATCTTCAAGGACGACCTCTACTTCATGGAGGGCCTGGAGAAGACTCTCCCCGGGATCGGGGCCAAGACACAGAAGCTCTGTAGAGCTCTGAAGTTGGAGGAGGTGGTCCAGCTCTTCCTGGACTTCGAGACGGCATCGCTCGAGAGGCCGTCTGTGGAAAGGGTTCTGGAGGCCTATGTCATTATGAAGCATCAGCTGCGCCGCGAGGAGATGTGGAAGGCGCGGCATGTCAAGAAGCGGGACCCTTCCCGTTTGGCTGAACTGGCCACCCAGGAGGAGCACCACAGCCATGTTTGCTCTGAATGCATGAGGCCATGGCCTCCCACCATGCGGCGCAACTGCATCCGGGCGACATCCAGTGCGGATTGGTGGTGGATGCTGAAGGGCCTCATTGGGAGCCGATCCACAGTGAGAAACCCCTCACCCAGGAGCAAGCGGCTGCATTGAAGGAGCAGGCCTGCATGGATGCGGGCGACTTCGCCCAAGCCCCGGCCAAGGCCGCCACGCTGGCAGCCACTGAACAGTGCTATGCGGACGTGGTCCCCACCGACCTTCGCTTGACCCTGCGGGAAGAGGTGAAGACCTACGGGGGACGACAACTTCGAAGGGGAGGTGGACCGCCCCCGGTCCAGGCTGATTTTGATTCCGATCAGAAGACGCTGTTCTTCCACCCCCATGGCACCCAGATGTTGAAGACCAAAGCGGCCATGCAGAACTGTCCGCCGCCGGAGCAGGCCAAGGAGCTCGAGAAGGGCAAGGAGTCTGTGAAGGCCAAGATCTGGAAGAAGGAACAGCTGGAGGCGGTGGACAAGCAGGTTCAGGTGATGGCCCAAATCCAGATTGGAGCTCGTCAGGTGCCGGACGATCAAGCCCAGGGAGCAGAGGTGTTGCGCCGCCTCAACTTGGACAAGTTCCGGGGCTACTTGAAGCGGAAGTTCACGGAGGACTCCAACATCTCTCACTTTGATGCCATCCGCAAGTCCCAAACCTCGGTGGAGGAAGCCAAGAAGGCGGTTCAACGCATTGATGCTGAGAACAAGCAGCGCCGTGAGCTTCTCCAGGCCCATGCCGAGGACCTGGTCTCCCTTTGGCCTCAGGATCTTCGTGAAGCCCTGGAGTGCAATGTGTTTTGTCCAACCACCCAGATGGACTACTTGGGCGAAGGGGACCTCTCCACCCTGCGGCAGAAGTACCTGCGCATCAAGGAGCTCATCAAGGATGACCTGAACCCCTTTGGCCACTCCCGGTTGTTCGAGGAGGTCCCCAAGATCGCCCTGGACGAGGTGGAGGTGGAGGACGACTCCGTGCCGAGCACTGCTGCCCCTGCCTCTGGCGGCGAGGTAGATGTGAAGCAGCAGTTGGCGAAGGAGTTGCCGGAACATTCGCCGGAGAGGAAGTTGGCCATCTTGGATTGCATGATGAACATGCACAAGGGGGAGTGCCGTCTTTGGGGCAGCAAGTGGTGCAAGGAGTGGAGGGACCATGACGCCCCATTTTCTCCCCCCGATTGGGCCACCAAGATCGCTGCAGGCGACGTGATGTTGATGGAGAAGCGCACCATTGGCACCGATGGCAAGAAGTACACCCGGCTCTACAAGGTCCTCACCGATGAAGAGGTTGCTGAGGAGGTGGACTTGGGCTTGCGGCCCCACCCATCAACAATCGTGGGCATGTTCTGGGCTCCTGGACCTGATGATGAGGACTGGCATTGGCGCCGCCAAGTTCACACCTGGGACCTTCCCACCTTGATGGGCCGTTTCGGTGCGGAGTACACCATGAAAGCTATCTACAACATCTGGATGCAGATGCCTTTGGTCCAACGCCCCCATATCCGTGGCCAGCGAGACAACAAGGCCCGTTCGGAGGCGCGCCTCCGCAAGCATGTGGAATGCCGCAAAGAAGTGGTTGGCTTCCTCAAGAGCCTGGGCATCACCAAGGCACCGCACGACACTGAGGAGTGGAAGATGATCTACAGGGAGATGGGAAGCTTCATGGCCGCACAGACCCTGCTGAATCCACCCCCGGCCCCGGTGATGGACCTCCCAGTGGCGGCTGTCCACGACAGCAAAGACCACATGATGATGCGGGCCATTTGCGATGAACGCATCACCTTGCCGCTCAGTGCCTTCGCCTCCTTCCCCAAGATTCACATGCAGCTGCAACGTGAACTTGGGGCCAAATCGTTGCTCGACGTCAAGGTCAACTGGCGATGCAACAATGAGATTTGGTGGTGTGCCATGGCTGAACCTGGCGCGGAGCCTGCCCTCTATCGGGAGCTTGGCTACTCTGAAGACCTCATCGCCAACCTGATGCTGACCGTCCCCAACCCCCCCGGCGGCCGGCCTCTGGCGGTGAGGGATCGTCGGGGGTGGACTCTCCACCCAGGCCGGCCCTCACGGTCGAGAACGTGAAGATGAATGCAGCAGACTCGATGAAGCGGCAGCTGTTCAAGACCAAGTTCTGTCATGCATTCTGGGGGAAGAACTCCATGCGGTCCTTGATCCCCTGATCATAGGCCTTCTGCGGGGGCTCGTCCAAGATGAGCTGCAAGCTGACACGTTCCCCTGCCCGTTTGCCGGTGAGCTGCACCATGCGAGTGGATCCGGGCTTCTGCTTCCAAAACCCCCTGCACCATTTGCACACGTAGCCGCCCTTGGTCTCGCCGTGCTTCTTCTGGACGACTTCCCAAGCAGACACGCTTGAGGGGACGAGGCCCTGGATCTGGACCCCAATGTGAGGGAACGCTTGCGCTTCTCCATCACGAATCAGCAGGGTGATGTCAGCGACCTCCTGTGGTCGGTGCTGCTGAGCAATCCAGAGAAGGAGGGCCTGTTGAAGCTCCAGAAGTCGGCGGCCAAGTTCATCCTGCCCAAGTAGGTGGGCATCAACCTTTGGCACGGGGTCGTTTTGATTCCTCACGATCAACTTTTACGGGGAAGGACCTCCGTCTGCCTCTGGCGGCGAGGGTCCGGAACCGCTGCCAGTGACTTTTTGGGGAATGCGCCCCTGTGCCACCGCAGTTCAAAAAGTGTGCGGCCGCTGCAGTGCCTTCACCTGCAGCGTGTTTTCATTTTGCACTTGTATGTATCACGGCATTTGATGTGACGACTTGTTTCTCTGGCGCCTCATGTTGCTTGACTTTTGATGATGTTGCCACACTTGGTATCGTGAACACACTCACTGTGTCACCCTTTTAACTCGGTTTGGGATTTGGTTAGTTTTGCTGTCTCTCTTGGGGTCCCTAACTAACCCCTAGTGGCTCGAGCGTTATGTCCCACCCACTGCCTCCCTTGGTGTTGTCAACGCCGTTTGGCAAAGCTTTTACGCTCCTGCCGGAACATGTCCTGCGTGGCCTCTTGAAGGCGGGATTCACCCCGGTTCAATCGGATGGAGAGCTCCTGGTGGACATGTGTCTAGAAGAGGTGGACCCTTTGGATGCTCGTGGGGACGAGTTTCAGCATCTGGTCCAGTTGGAAGACCTTACGCTAGGGTGGGTCCAACGGCTGGTGCGCTACACTGAGTACTTCGACACCTTGGTTTCCACTGTTCTGGATCCCCTCCCCCAGCCTCCCGATGTCAGTGAACGTGCCGAAGTCACCACGGTTCTCTCTCATCTTCTGAAGATGGTGCCTGCGGGCAAACCCTCCTGGAGGCACTCCGAGAACGAGGTGGAGTTCTCCATCAGGGATCGTGCAGCCTGGCAATCCTGGCAGACCACCCCAGTGGTGGTCCCGGTGCCCCTTGCCAAGTGGCGCCACTGGAAACCTTCCAACATCAAAGATGAACAACCCATTACTCAACGGCGTCTTGAACAAGAACTTCGGGACAAGTGGGCCATGAAACTCATCTCCATCCTGGCCCCCTTTGCTGAAAAGATCCCTGCGATGGCAGCTGTCCGTGGCCCCAACCAGGACAGAGAGTTCCTGGACCTTTTGGGTGACGCTCGCTTCAGGACCCTGCGGATCTACTGCTTAGGCCTGGAGGGACTTCAACGTCTGGGCTTCACAACCATCCCCTGGACGGACAAAGATGTTAGGGACTTGTTGAATGAACTCCGTGCTCAGGAAACCTCGCCCCATAAGATCCAGCGGGTATGGGACACCTTCAAGTGGTTTGCTAAGAAGTTTGGCTTTTTGGATGTGGACCAGTATGCCCACCTCCTGGAGAAGAAGAAAGCCATCCAAGAGGACCTAGTTGATACCGTGTCCAAACCACAACGGAAGGCATCGTTGCTGACCAAGGAAGTGATCTGGGCCCTGGAAGAGATTGCCTCGGGGGGGATGCTTACGGACGCCTCTGGCGCTGAGGGCATCCCCCCTGTTGCTTTGATGGACCAGTACATCTGCGCCATCACCAGGTTCCAAGTGGCGTGTAGTGCCAGATTCAATGATCTCCAACATACCCGACCAAATGAGATGAAGCACTCCGGGGGCACCCTGGAGGGACAGGCCTGGCAGACCAAGACAGTGTCCGCCTACAAATCCAAGAAAGCTCCGGTGCCTCTCATTGCCCCATGCTACTCTTTCACTGGCCGTGACTGGTGGGCCCCTCTGGCCAAGGCTTGGGAGAAGATGGGCGCCATGGATTACTTCAAAGGAGCTGACTATCTCATACTGACGGTCAGCAAGGACTACACTGGGCTGATTGCCCGTCCATGCACGGCGGACCGTGCCCTCCGATGGCTGAAGAGCGCACTTCATCGCTACGGGACTCTGAACCCAGAGTTCATTGCCCCCTTGAGCTGGCACAGCTTCAGGGTTTTCATTCCAGGTTGCGCATACCAACTTGGGTTTCCTCGGGACCAGAGACAGTACCTGGGCAATTGGACCACGGAGTCCACTGCAGACATTTACACGAGGGAGAAGAGGAACGTGGTCCAGAAGGTGTGGACTCAGGTGGCGGAGCGCTCCGGCCTCATCCGCGTGGATGACCACACCAGGGAGGTCCGGGTGGATTTGGATCACCCTGAGTGGGGTGATCTTGGCCCCTTCCAACTTGTGGAAGATGGTGAGGCCTCTGATGGCCCCATTACCACCCCACGGCGTAGCTTGGGTCAGTTACTTCTGGGAGAAGACACCTCTACTGGTTCCTTTGCCAAGGTGTCTTCTATAGGCCACTCTTCCTGCGCACCATGGGAGATCCCTGAAGATGACCAGGTCATCCCTCTTCGAGTGTCGGCCACCAGGAAATCACGTACCACGGGGACCTTCACCATTCATCTCCTTGGAGTGGATGGTCGTGGCGTTGGCTGTGGCTGGGAACCCCCAACCACCAAGGCCCTTGATCTGAAGGTGGATGACTATGTGGCGGAGTTTGACTCCTATGCCAAGTGCGGCCGATGTTTCAAGAACCACACATTTCCTCCAGGCTGGGAAGTTGATGGTGCGGAGCCCGAGATGGAGGCAGCGGACGTCTCTTCTTTGAGTTCAGGTTCCGACACTGATGACTCCGTGGACACGGCATCGGAGGACGAGAAGGTGCCAGGCAAGTCCCTACTTGAGGCCACTCTGCCAGTGCACTAATCCCTTCTCCCCCCCTCGTGGTGCGTCTGCCTCTGGCGGCGAGCCACTTGGGGGTAGGATATCATCTTTCATTCACCAAGGATGTCTGTCATCCTTCGGTTTGGGTGAGGTGGTGCCAGTCATCCGTTGGTGTGGGTTGGGTTGGACTGTCACTGCCGTCACTTTCTGGTCAGGACTGAAGGTTCTGGCGTTTTCTCGTTCGGAAGATCTGACTTGAGGGTCAGACAGAACCAAGCAGCAGCCACATTGGCACCTCTCTTAGCTTCGACAAAAGAGGTGCTTTGGCTGTTGCATTGCGTGCTGTTAACCTCTAACTACTTCTCCCGTAGGAACCCTTTTCTATTGATTTGGGAACACTTTTGCTATTGCTTGGAGCTTGCGTAGAGCAAGCAATGTGTTGCAAAATCATATGGCCAAAATGGTTCACCATTTTGGCTCAAGTTTGGTTGGGTGCCCACTTTGGTTGAGAAAAACCCGCCCGCCACTCCCCTGAAAATGCCGCTCGTCAAACCGCCGGCGGATGTGCCTGACCCGTTCAAGGACCCAGTGGACAAACTGAGTCAGAATGTGAAGACCCTCTTGATCTCGAAGGAGATTCCCTGGTGGCGGATGACGGGTATGTCACGTTGGACGACCTAGCTGACCGTTGGGACACGGCAGCGAATGCCCGGGCAAACGCCCCCAGGGACTTGGATTTGGTGACGTGGGGTGACCCAGGCTGAGGATTTTCCAGTGCGTCAGGCATGCCAAAGCCTTCGTTACCATCAACCCCACTGCTACCACGCGGATTGCGCCTGGCCCAGCTCTGACATCATCATCTTCGTCCGGGATGGACGTTGCTTGTGACAGGAAGCAACTCTTGAAGGATTGGGGCGTGAAGGTCAAACAGATTCGCCCCCGGTTGCACCTTCAAGGTTCGGACACGTACCTCAAACACCAGTACAAGTTTTGCTCAAAGGGGGAGATTGGATGGTTCCCCATCAAGCACATCATCTCGGCCCTTCCTGACATGGATGAGAGGCCACTGAAAACAAGGCGCAAGATCTCCCTCAACGGGTGGGACCGTGAAGAGGAGGAAGAGGAGCGACGGAATCCGTCGACCCGGGATCAATTGCAGAGGGCCCACCAGGTCTTCCGGAATACACTGCTGATGTGCATGACTGCTTTCCTCCAATTTGCTGTGTTTGATGCATCCTATGAGGACCTCGAACTCTGGTACTCCTGGTTTTGGGGTAAGGACATTGCTGAGCGCAAACCTCCCCCTCGGAACAGGTCCTCATGTACGCAGAACGCAATGCTTGGAGAGAGATCCACAACAAGGTGTTCGAGGGCAAACACCTGAAAGCGGCCATGGAAGACATGAAGCAAGACACCCTCTTTTGGACTCGTGAGGTGTATGAACGGCTGCAGTCCAAATCGGACAAGGGCTCTCCCACCAAGACCACCAAAGGCCGTGGCAAACAACAAGGGGGCAAGTCTCCATCCTGGACTCCCCAGCAGACGCAGTGGCAGAAGCCGCGTCAGGACAAAGGCTCCAAAGGCAAGTCCAAAGGACAATCCAAGTCCAAGAGCCCAAGTTGGCCGAGCAACTGGGCCCGAACTACTCCCAAGGGCATGCAGTTCTGCCGGGATCATTTGTTGCACGGAAAGTGCCCAGGCAATTGTGGACGTTCACACGGCTGCCCGGTTCTCAAGGATGGGTGGATCTGCAATGGCAACCACCGTCCAGATCAATGCCCCAACAAGTGAAGGGCAGCGTGGGAGGGAGGTGTGCGTCAGCCTCTGGCGGCAAGCGCTGTCCCTCCCCAAGCAATGGCCCCACAAGACATGGGGGGAGCATCGGCCGAGAGCCGTGGCTCACCACAACAGGACACAACGTGGCAGCAGCCCACGCAATTTTCTCATCCTCCGGATGACTCTCTTACACCTAGTGGCGGATCTCAGCCCCACTTGACGAATGAGGGGCACGGGAGCCAACCGGCTGCCCTGAAGGTTGATGGGGATCCGAAATCCATTCCATCTCGAGTGTGCCCCTGGGGGAGTGCACTCCCATCTCGACTATACCAACGATTGCTGTGGAAACCTACTCCTTCATCATGGTTCCCACAATCAGGCAATATCATTCTGATTCTGTATGCAGGACTGGAGGATGATGCCTCCCTGCAATCTCACATGAGACGGGTGTCAGCCCAATGGCCGTGCACCATTGTGGAAATTGACAACAAGAGACCTGGCCTGGAAGGGGCTCATGATATGCTGGGTGATGAACTCTACTCCTCCATCTGCCGTGCCGCTTTGGAGGGTAGACTGAAGGCAGTTCTGGGAGGGCCCAACTGCCGAACATGGAGCATCCTCCGGTGGTTTCCAAAACCAGGAGCTCCCATTCCAGTGCGAGGGCGACATGGTGATGCTGTTTGGGGGCTACCCTCCCTTTCATCAATGGACCAAGCTGACGCAGATGATGACAGTACTCTCCTTTTACGACAGATGGTGATCCAGGCATTGGCCTATGAGGCGGCCAAGGTGGCCCAGGACCCTCCTCCAGCCTTGATGCTGGAGCATCCAGAGGACCCGGCCATTTGTTCCAACTCACCTCATGGGAAAAGATGCTCATCGATTTGGAACGTACCTTTGTTTAAACAATGGTCTAAACAACTTGGCCTTATTTGGGTTAGTTTTGACCAGTGCAGACTAGGCCAGCATGCTGTGAAATCCACCACCCTGGCCACCAATCTGGTGCTCAATCATTGGCAAGACCTTCGGTGCACACACGGTGAACATGTCCGCCCACCGTCTACGAAGTCCTCGGACCTGAGTAGGTATCCCTCACCTATGATGCAGGGGATCACTAAGGCCTTGTTAGAGTCTGATTCAATTCAAGGTGGTCGACCCCTCCATGGCCGATCTACGGACACTAAGGACAGACCAGTGACGAACCCTGGGAGCCAGATGATGTCCTTGGAGGATGACCCCATCCAGGTTCAGATTGGTTTCCGTACACGACCAATCCGTGATGGAGGTGGCAAACCATCCCTTGGCCGATGTCCTCCCCACCGTAGACCTCCAAGCGCCTTTGCATCATTGGAAGGAGACCTTGGTCCCTTTTTGGACCACTGCACACCTTTGGTGTTGCAATCTCTGGAGGACCCCGGCAAAACTCACCCGTTTCCAGAACAATCCTTACGGCATCTACGTTTCCATCTTTCCGCGGTGACCAACATGCCACCAGGCATCCGCGAGCATGTGGAAGATGGCCAACCTTTTCACTTGGACCTCATACACCATTTGGCGGTGGCTGTGGGAGACCCGGACTCGGCATACCCACTGACTTTGAAACAAGGGGTTCCATTGGGGGTGACGGACCCTACCCTCCGATCACCAGGCATCTGGCCCACCAAAGAGGAGCTCTCGGGAGAGGAATTGGACCTTCCAGACTTCCCCGAACTTCAAGGACGGGACAATTATCCCTCCGCAAAGGACTTTACCAGCGACATCCTCCAGACCTTCGAGGATGAGAAAGGTCTGGACATGGTCCCCGGGCCGCACACAGCTCAAGAAGCAGCTACCCTATGCCGCTGCACAGTGGCAGAACTCTGCCCTGGCCCCATGGCGGCAATCGATGAGGGTGACAAGGTCCGGACCATTTATGATGGTTCCTGGGGAGGAGCAAACTCCCACATTCAGAACAACACCGTAGAACGCACTACAGCTCCGACCGTCCTGGACTGCGTTCAATGCATCCAATGGCTACAGGCTTGGGACCACTGTGGGGTTCCATCTGCCTCTGGCGGTGAGACCTCACAGTGGCCCCCGCCAGCGGCTGGTGACGAGTTCTTATTCCTCAAAGCAGACGTCGCCAAGGCCCACAGAAGAGTCAAGGTACTCTCCAAGGATTGGAGATACCAGGTCGCACAGATTCAGAATCAATGGTGGATCAACAAGGTGGGCACCTATGGCATGGCCAGTGCGCAACTTTACTGGGGGAGGCTAGCAGCGCTGCTGCTACGCATCGACTTGTTCCGGCAGTGGACTGGGGCTATGTCTTTGTGGATGATTTCTGCTGGATCCTCCGCTCCAGTCGGGCCCACCGCCACACCGCTCTCCTCCTCCTGTTGGCCCTGGGCACGCCCCTCAGCTGGAAGAAAACCAAGTTGGCCCTGATCAACCATTGGCTCGGTTTTCAGATTGATCCCAAAGGACCTGTGGTCACTATGGGCTCGGGGAAACAGGAGGTGGTCATGGCCCTCTTACAACAACTTGCGGATGGTACTGCTTTCACCTCCAAAGAGATTGAGGAGGCCTTGGGCAGGATTAGCTGGGCTACTACGATCTGCCCTATGACCCGATCCTTCCTCCAGCCCTTCTGGGCCTGGAAGGTTGCCTGCAAGACGAAAGGTTGCCCAGCAAAGATCATTCGCCATTTGGCCTCCTTACTCTTGGCTATCTTCTCAAAGCCCTTTGTTCATCCTTCCCCGTACAAATCTCATTCCACCTGGTGGGGCGCGAGTGATGCGAGCGCCTCCAAACATGGAGAAGCCTATGTGGGTGGATGGCTGACTGACCGCTCATCTCCCTGCAAGGAAGAGGTCCTGTGGTTTCAACTTCACATGAACCCAAACACTCATGCTTGGGCATTCAAGCACGGTGATCCGAGTCGACGCATCGCCGCTTTGGAGATGTTTGGTACTCTCTTGCTCATTGCTCTCCTTGTATCCAAAAGGCCGAAGAACATGGTGAACCTCCCTTTGGAATTGGTCACAGACAACCAGGGAAACGCCTACTCCTTATTGAGTGGCAAAGCCAAACAGTTCCCTTGCTCGGCCTTTCTCATGCAGATTGTACTCCTGCTCTATGACTCTGGGGCACACCTCTGCCCCTCTCATCGGAAACGTGATCTCAATCAATGGGCTGATGATCTCACACATCCACATCCTGAAGGTTTTGCTCCTCATCTACAACTGGATCTGATGGCTTGCCTTCGTAGTTTTACTCTTTTGCTGGCTATTCTACCTGAATGGCCGCAGTCCTTTTAAAACTCACCAATGTTCCCGGCGATGGAGCCTGGTGAGTGTGGCTGCTTTCCGATGGTGGTTCCAGTGTTTGGATTTTGGTCCCTGCGTCTGCCTCTGGCGGCGAGGGGGTTGGGTTGGACTGTCGCCACCATCACTTTCTGGTCAGGACTGAAGGTTCTGGCGTTTTCTCGTTCGGAAGATCTGACTTGAGGGTCAGACAGAACCAAGCAGCAGCCACATTGGCACCTCTCTTAGCTTCGACAAAAGAGGTGCTTTGGCTGTTGCATTGCGTGCTGTTAACCTCTAACTACTTCTCCCGTAGGAACCCTTTTCTATTGATTTGGGAACACCTTGACACCTTCTTTGAAGGTTTCAATCCTTTGCTTTTTCGCCTTGACCGAATGCAGCAATTTTGCGTACCTTGGTGCCATTTTCTATCCGTCAAATATCTTGATCCGAGCCTGTCCACATCACATGCTATGTCAAATTGCGCCTTTGCCGCCTTTTCCACGCTCAAGATGCGCTTCTCGGCACTTAGAAAGTACTCCCAGCTATATCAGGATTTTGTTTTACAACGTTTGGATATTGGTTTCCTTCAAGTATACGAAGTTCAAATTTATAGAACAATTGTTTGCGAGCCGAGTAATTACCCAGGATACACAGCAAGTTATTCATCCATTTCAAAGAAAGTTTAGCCAACTGCCGAATTATGGACAACTGTCTCCAGGTCATGTGCGCACAAAACGTGCAATGGAAAGCGTTTTTCTATCCTTAAGTCTTTGTGAGCTTCGGTGTGGTCCACGTGTCAACATACAACCCTGCCTTGTCGGGTGCGCGTGCGTTTGTGTTAGAGGTCATGAACATTTTGATGCGGCAATTTGAAACGTATTATTTTAATTTTGTGCATATAGAAACAGTAGATACAATGTACTATATATATATATACACAGATGATTATGGGCATGTTTACATGTTTGGGTTCTCATGAGGCATCACTCATGTGTTTCAATGACTCGAACGGAATTTCAGTTGCAGATGTTGCAGTCTTGTGTCAGGACGCACTCCGAACTCAGCGGAGTTTCAATACAGCCCCCGCCGATCCCGGAAGCCCTTCCAGGCGTCGTTGATTTTGAGGATTGAGGACGTCCACTTCTCCGGTTGTAGGGCCGTGCATGGCCGTGCATGGACGTGCAGCCCCTCTTGCTTCAAACTTGAGACATTTTTTGGCGGTGCAATTTCTTCACAAAAAACAAAGTGGGTGGAAGGGTAGAAAATGGTCGAAACCCAGCAAACTTTTTGGAAGGTTGGTCGGGTAGTGTACCATGGCCTAAATTTACGAAGTTTTATTGGCCTTTTTAGGGGTTGACCAAAACTGAGGTGGACAGGCTTATTCTGCTCTGGTATACACGCGCCTATTCTTAACATTCTGTGGTTCAGCCCGATTCAACTTATTGATCCACCTTTCGTCGCTTTTCGGCCAAAAATAAGCAGTTGAACTACGCTGAACAGTGAAGTTGCACAAGTTCGAAGCAGTTGTGGGTCCTGATGGGGGGCACATCCTGGGCAGCACTTGATGCTTGTTGGAAAGGGCCTCCCATACTTCCGTTGAATTATTTTTCTTGAAGCTGATCAAACTGATCGAGCAGACCGGTAGACGTGGCATCGGCAGAAGCCGTAGCTGGTTTGCCGAGCAGCATCTTTGCTGAACGGCATCTTTGCCGTCCTTGTGAGGTCCCGGCCGGACCTTTTTCGAAACATTCTCGGCCTTCCCGTCAACCCCTTTCGATGCATCCAGCTGCGTCCATCTTTGTTTTTGATCATTTGTGCAATGATGGATCGTGTGAAAATGAAAATGATTGGTTATACGTTTGTCTTCCGGTGCATCCGGCAGCAAATATCTGATTTTTGCAAATCCTGGCCTGGCCTGGCCTGGCAAATCGTGGCATGGCCTGATCCAGATTTTGAGAAAATTCAGACCACCAGCGGTAACGGATGACGTCAAAGCTGGAAACAAAGAATTCGACACGTGATGTGTACACTGGAAACCAAAAAGTGTCCTGGATGATGCCAAAACGAACAAACTAACCTTGGCAGGGGGACATTCATTTATGTACCTATTTTCGAAGTGGTTGGTGTTGGCCCATACCTTCCCTTTGTCATATAATTTTGCCTTGTCCTATCCTGTCGATTGTCATTGTGTCGGTCCCATCGATCCGACCGAGCCTATAGATCCTACCTATCGTATCTATTCTCTTTCTTGTCTACTGAGTCTGTTCTGTTTGTCCTGTATCATGCTGTCATGTTTGTCCTGTCTATCCTATCCATCCTGTTTTTCCTGTCTATCTTATGTATCCTATCCATCTTATCTGTGCTTATCTATCCCGTCATTCCAATCAATCCTATTG
>VSDK01003329.1:343618-363618 GCA_009767595.1 Symbiodinium kawagutii | reverse complement strand
TAATGCTATGATGGCGGAAGAGGAAGGACATTATAAGGATGAGGCCGGTGCTTACCGCTCAGAAGAAGATTCGTCAGAGATCCAACACCTTGAAGCTGAAGAAAGGGAAGCCTTTTTCGCTGCTCAGGCGGAGGCTGAAGGAGCTTAGAGGCCATGAAAGCTCGGAAGGCCAGATGGAAACAGAAGCAGATCAAGCTTGGAAGAGGAGACTTTCCCCCCCAGCCCTTCCAAAAAGGGGCTATGGGCAAAGGTGGTCAATCCGGAAAGCCTGGGTTTCGATGCTTCAAGTGTGATGGTCCTCATTTGGCTCGAGATTGTCCTCGTGCCAAAGAATCTCGGTTTGCCGAAGAAGAAGTTCATTTTGATTACCGTGCCAAAGAGATGGATGGAGCTGAATGGGTATGTCCTGTTTGGGACGGAAATTTCACAGAGAAGATTGCCGCTACGAAGGGCATGATGGACACGCGCTATAGGGCCATCGATTCAGGAGCCGCAGCTTCTCTTGGGTCAATCCAAGCGACGGAGGCAGTGATGATGAAGAATCTTGGCGGCCATGGCAATAGCCGCTATTGATCCCGCCGACAGACCAACCTTTCGTTTTGGCAATGGCCAGACAGGTGGCTGTGTTTCTACAGCTGCCGTGGATGTCACATGTGCCCGATCAGCCAGTGCTGATTTCCAGAAAAGCCGTAGAGAGCCTTGGAGCGGTGATCGATTTCAAGGCCAAAAATGTGGTATACAAGAGCGTTGCGCGGGGCCGAAAGCGGGCATCTCCTGATGCCGTTGACTGGCGATCTTCCGCTCCAATGCCTTATCCCCAATTTTATTTGAGAATGGCGCCTGTGCAGTTTCCTTTGAAACATTTCGACTGAAACCAAGTAGGTTCGAGGCCCCCCTAGGGTGATACCGCAAAGGACCGGCTGGCGCGCGCCATTTTGGACTACGTAAATAATATTTACAGACTACAAGGGTAACGAGTTATCTACCCACTTGTTAGATAAACGCGCATATTATCTATCTATTGCAAATACACCGTTTAAGGATTCAGCGTGCGCGAATTTATCCAGATACCTACAACCTCATTTTTATATAGTCATATATACTACTTGTGCCATCTCCGGCCGTGTGCTACCTACATGCTACTTGTTTGCTGCTTGTGTGCTACCGATGCGGTACCTATATACTGACCATTATACATTACACCACCGGGGGGTGGTGACCATGACCATGACCAGAGGCGGAGGGGGGGTTTGGAATGCTGGACCATATATGTATGCGTGTGTGTATATGCATACATTACATTTATACATTTACATTTACATATACATATACATTTACATTTACATATACATATACATATACATTTACATTTACATATACATATACATATACATTTACATATACATATATATATATAGAAACATATGATTTTTAGCTTGCATTTTATGTTATATTCTTTAATTACTATATTATATATCATGTACGCGTACGCGTAAACTTGCATAATTGCATCGGGTCCTGCGGCTGATGAAGTTCGAAATTAATCTCTATTTTGGATATGTGAAAAGTCTACAGAATGATTGTTTTTCTGTTTGAGCACGCGCACGCGCACACCAATGAACACGTCATCCGCCTACCGCTTCCCGGCTGGCGGCAATGGGCATCCATGCTTTATTATGTTGAACGATGGAGCCACACAGTGCCAACTGCGCTGTGCTTGGCTGCCAGCGTCTTTTGAGTTTTTGCTTTTCTTTGACTGGCCCCGTAGGATGTGAGCAACGAGTTTGCGCCCTGATGAATCATGTGGGTACATCCTCTTGCACTCAAGCGGTTCGGTTCAGGAAAAACACGAGGAGTATATTGAATGCAGATTGAATGCAAGAAATGCCGAGTTGCATCTGAACTGCATCCTGTTTGTTTTTGGAAAATGTGATGCTCAAAACGGGTCCCGTACAAGCTTGACCTTGGCTCGAGCTGGTCCCAAAGAACCCTTTTCATGGAGCAAGCACGCACACATCACATATATATATATATATATAAACACATAATTATAGAAGTATTTGACTACGTACGCATAGTAGTAGTAAGAAGACGTATGTAGATACATGTACAACATATGTCATATGTATATAAATGTAAATAAATATATATATATATATATTCCTTGGTTTGGCTAGTCCACGAAGCGATGTTACTCATAAGACTGAATTTTTCCTTCAAAGGAATGTGTGGACCCTGTCTGGCAAATTCGTCGCTTTGTTCTTTATAGAATAGGAGAAACCATTTCAAAATGCTTGAATTTTGAATCACGTCTAGCTCTGGCGCGTGAACCCAAGCCTCGAAACTCACCAAATATAGAAGAATCCATCAACAAAAATCATCCAACAGAGAAACCTGACCTTCACATTTTCACTTCGCCTTTGATTCTGATGGCGGCTGGGGAAGGAGATGCTGGGGCCTTAACGCCTTAACAGCGGCAAAAAAAGGCTAATTCATTCGATATTCTGATGCTGCGCCAAGCCGTTCCACCTTTCTTTATTGAAATGGGATGCATTCCACTGGATCTTACAAAGATGCATCAAAGATGCTTGGATTTGTTTTGACCTCCAAGTTTGCTTAGTTTTCTTTCTCAGTGATTTCCAGGTGTCCAAGGCAGAGCAGCCGGAGCTCTCAGCGCTGCTCTTGTGCTTCGATGAACACATGAAGTTTCGTGAAGTTTCGTGAAGTTCGTGTTCGAAAGACCTTCTGAAAGACTTCACTGGTTCCTCTTCGTTCCTCTTCCAAGCGCTTGGGCTTTGTTGTGCCAAGTGTTTTTCGCTGCACGTGCGCCAGGGAGAGTCCTCAGGAGAGTCCTCAGGAGAGTCAGGACACGACGGCGGGGAAAGGGCTGGAAGGGCTGACTTCAAAACACGAGAGATGACACCAGGGCACCCAAGGCACCATAGACCATCACATCAGGTGGCTCAGGAAAGGCGTGTGTTATAGTTATACTTATTTATGAATGGACCATAGGTGTGTTTAGTATATATTTGTCTACTTATTATATAGGTATATGGTTTGCTTCGCAACCAACAAGTTTTGAGGTTGTCGCATATTCCCCTTGATTTTATGCCCTATGTACTTGTTGAGCGCATTGTTTTCAGAATGGCACCTCCAGGGTGAGTGATTCTTGATCATTGGAAAACGCTGTGAGGAAATGGGGCGCTCTGATTTTCTTAGACATCACTGCCCATACTACATCCTTTAAGGAAAATGATTGCAGCATATTGCAACTACATCTTCTTGAAGGAAGACAATGGTATTATTAATCCCTTTTCTCCTTCCTTATTCTCTCTTCCTTATGCCTCATGCTCTCTTCAGGCTTTCCGCCTTATTCTCTCTTTCTTTCTTCTACTGTATCTTCTGTTTTCTGTCTTCTCTCTCTCCCCTCTACATGTAACTTCGCGCACGGTGATTCCATACTCATCCAACTGGACTCGATCCGTGGGTTCAAGACGTCGAGATGTGGATTTCAGAAGAGCTGTTGGATGCCCGAACCACAGCTGTAACCAAAAAGCAAATGAAGTCTCAGATCTCAGGAAAGTTGAGCTCATAGATTGGATTTGTTTTTGTGCCTAGCATGTTTTTGTGCATCTGGTTGTTTGATGTTGTTCGTGGGTCTTGCTTTTTTGGTGCCCGTCGATGTTTTTTAAATGTGATTGAATGCTAAACATTGAAATTTGCCAGTCAGTTTTATTGGCCTTGGATGCATGCGGGATTGGTATTCACAGTGTTTTGGGCATTTTTCAAATCAACAATCACTCCCGACCGCTCCCATGGTTTTTTGGATTCCTCCCAATGTTGCAGTGGACCAAGCTTCACACCACCATAAAGCAATTGTTTCCACTTAATATAGTTTTTTTAGATGTTCAAACAATTCTATTCTGTTTTATTCTTTTCCCCATTCTTTCCCACCGAAAAAACAGCTGCTCCTTCCTAGGAAGTTTCGGGTGGAACAGGTTTAGCAGTACGGGTGGTCAAGTCACATGGTTACATGTGGTTCCCTACCCACAAGGGATCCTCAGGGAACCGGGTCTACCCAGGGGTCAATCCATAGGAAGCATACTTTCTATTCTATTTCCATTCTTTTCCATGATATCTGATCCATATCAAACGCTGCAATATTCTATGAATTCCTACAAGAGAATATAGAGGATAGAATATAGAACTAATGCAGAATATTCAATTGAAGAATGCCGAACATAGAATATAGAAGATAGAATATAGAGAGATATAGAGTGTCGAATTGTATAACATATAGAATCTAGAGAATGGAATGCAGAATGTTTCACAGTGTACAGAATGCGGCCTATAGAATGTAGAAGAGAAAATATAGAGATATATAGTGTTGAAATATTTAAATTATAGAGTATAGAATGTATAATGCAGAATATTCAATAGAATATAGAATACCGAACATAGAATGTAGAAGATGAAATATGCAGAGATATAGAGTGTCGAAATATGAAGAATGCAGTATAGAATCTAGGATGCAGACTATTTAGCAGAGGATAGAAGAAAAGATCTAGAGATGATAGAGTGTAGAACTGTACAAGATATAGAGTATAGAATATAGAATGCATAATAGTCAATAGAATATTGAATGCCGAACATAGAATGTAGACGATAGAATCTAGAGAGATATAGAGTGTCGATTTGTATAACATATAGAACAAAGAGTGGAATGCAGCTTGAATATTCAATAGAATGTAGAATGCGGACTATAGGATGTAGAAGAAAAACTACAGAGAGTATAAAGTATGGAATGCAGAATATTCAATACAAAAAAGAATGTGGAATATAGATGAATATAGAATGTAGAAAAGAAAATAGAAATGATAACGAGAGATATACAGTGTCGAACTGTATAACATATAGAGTACAGTATAGAGTATTGAATTCATCAGGCAGAATATCCAATAGAACATGGAATACAAAATGTAGAAAGTACTGGTAGAAGACAAGATATAGAAATATGTAGAGTATCGAAATGTAAATGATATATTGTGTGTAGAATATAGATGAAGATAGAATATGGAGTATTGACATGTAATTCATATAGTTCCAAAATATAGGTGTTTCCTATTATTTCCATTTATTTCCTTATATAAGCATTATTAAGCATTCATGTTTTTACTTTTTCCTTTATTTCCTTATATAAGCATTCATTTTTTACTTTTTATCCTTAGAATCCCTATATCTTTTCTTTTCACTTGATACTTATCCTTATATCCTGATGTTTCTTTCGCGAGGAACCCAAACCCGACGCTGAGACCGAGGCGATGGCGGGAAAGGGATTCGCCGATCGACTCAAAACAAAGAGACACAAAGAGCACTCGCACCTCCAAAGAGACACAAAGAAAGTGCTCTTATCGCACTTCAAAGAAAGAGCACTTCAAGATAGAACGCAAATCAAGAGACACAAGATATAATCAGATAGTATAAGTTACTCTACGTCTACAACCATTTTTTCACATGTGAACTTTTTCTAATATCTTGATTTGTTTGTCATTGTTTTTGGTTTTTGATATGTTTTTATTAAAATCTTCAGAGAGTTGCAGAAAAAGGTGGCTTTCAGGGGAGTGGAAGCATGTGGAAGCAGCTGAAGGGCTGGTGATTCTGAAAACTCGGTTTTATTGGGACATGCTCTGGACATCAGCGGCATCAGCTGTTGCCCCGTGTTATGAAAGCTCGCCCTTAGGCAAGGCTGAAGTGGCGAAGCTCATCTGGGGGGAAAGTGCATGGGGGAAAAGAGAGTGGTCTTGGAAAAGGGTCTTACGGGGAAAATACAGGTCTTGCGAGGGAAAAACATCATTTTGAGGAGCGCAGCGGGCGCTGCATTCCGACATGGCGAAAAACTGTCAACATAGCGATATGTGTGTGGCAGTCGATGTGCAGGAAACCATGCAACTTACATGGTTTCGTGCCGAAGAAGTGGAAAACGCCATGTTTGTGTCTTGCAAGGCGCAAGAACATGTTATTTGGGAAGATTGTTGGGGAGATTTTGGGGGTGCTAAAGCCAGTAAACGCTTTAAAATGCAGTGTTCTTTAGTTTGGTGCAACTCTTGGGATCCATGCGGAACGGCATGGAAGAGCGTGAAACCACATGAAATATAGCATGTCTTTTGAAACAGTCAACAGCACAGTTTTTTTAATCAAGTTTTTTTGGAAAAAATGGCATTCGCGATGGTTTTGAAATGTGACTTGGAGATTTGTTTTATTGCAGGTTTTCGGTGGAATTTTGAGTCCATTTTGGGATGTAGCACGAGCGGAGCTTTCCTTTTCCCTCAGGATTAAAAGGGCGCAGCCACATCGCAGCCTCAGAACACAACAAATCTTCCACTGAGAACAAACCAACGGAATACTGTAAACAAGAATAGAATCAGAAAGTGATCCTGCAACATGCTAAACCTGACTCCCTTTTCTGAAAAAACGAGCGGTGAGGTTCTGGCCAGTTGCAGGCCAAGAGTGTCACTCCAAGCGTGTCTATAGATGGACTGCAAAAATGGGCTCCCTGTTGCTGCTCTACATATTTGTTGTACTTCTTTAGATTCAATTTGATTCTTCATTTCATGAAATGCATCCCTTTTATCTGCACGTGGCAGGAAGAGCCCAAAGGTCCAACGAACGAGGAACGCGGCACGGCAGCACTAGATGCCATTCCTACCGAGAAGTGCTTCTGTACCAACTTTGGAAGACTGGAAGACTGCGACTGAAACTGGAAGACTTTGTTGGTTTGTATTTACTTAAGAAGAAATCAATTTCGATTTGTTTAAAAGAAAGCCAAAGGCATTCCCAGAGTACTGTGAAAATTTGTGGAAACAAAGAAACCAATTAGCATCAATTAGCTACAGTACGTTGTTTCTTCGAAACGTTTCGAATTTCGTCGTTTCTTTCGACGTGTCGTTGTTCTTGCTGGCTGCCTTGGTGCAGAGCTTCTTGGAGGCAGAGACCCGCGGCGCCTGTCCTTTCTTAAGCCTTCAGAAATGAAGAAATGTAAGAAATGAGAAAAATTGATGAATGTTTCCATGAAATAGAGCATTATAGATCTGAGAAATCCTGATTTTTTTTTTTCTTTCTTGATCCCCTTTCCCTTTTTCTGATTGTATAATTCCAGGATGAGTGGCATTACATTTCTAGCTCGTCATTTTCGTCCGTAGTGTTTCCATGACCAATGGGTGAGCATTTGGGTGTTGTGGTGTGTTTTCTGATGCTTTCATGCCGCTTTGCATACATCTTTGCTGCTGCAAAACCGAGAAATGCTTTCTCTGTTTTCTACTTGTTTCTACTGTGTAGGCATGGTCCATTTCTCTTTTTCCTTTCCATTCCTGTTTTTCCTCTTTCCCTTTACTGTCTCCTCCTTCCTCTTTTATGGCATTTGATTTCATTCTCTTCTAATTCTAATCCTAATCCCAATTCTGATTCTCATCCTAATCCTAATTTTATCTTATTCTATTCTTACTGCATCTCTTTTCTCCTTTTTTCTCACATCTTTTTGCTGAACATGGAGCATTCCTCACTGTGGCTGTGGCACGCTGCTCAGGTGTTGCATTGGCCGAGTCTGCCAAAGAAGCTGGGAATGCTTTGCTGAAGGAGCCTGCGGGCACGCAGCATCCACGTTGCATCATGTCATGGAAGTCAAGATAGTCAAGCCAATGCAGGAAGCTGAAAACATATCAGATTGAAATCAAAATCAAAGATTACTGTAGATTCAATGTGTTCTCTTAAAACCCTTTGCCGTAGTCTTTTGATCAGGTACTTTTTGGCACATGTCAATAAAAATGCTTCAAACATAAATCCGTTAGAAATCCATCAGCTTTCCATCATCTTTTCATTGATGGAATCGTGGAATTTTGTTGGAATTGTGGAATTTTGTTGGAATTGTGCTGGAATTGTGTTGGAATTGTGTTGGAATGTATTAGAACTGTGTTGGAATGTATTAGAATTGTGTTGGAATGTATTGGAATTGGGTTGGAAGTTTGTTGGAATTGTATTGGAACTGTGTTGGAATTACAGTATGTTGGAATTTCGTTGGAATTGTGTTGGAATTTCGTTGGATTGTTGTTGGAATTTTGTTGGAAATGTATTGGAACTGTGTTGGAATTGTGTTGGAATTGTGTTGGAAACATGTTGGAGTTTTGCGGCCTGAAGTTTGTCAAATAAGCACCCTATCGAAAAACCCCTGTAAGATACTTTTTGATGTTCTCTAAGTCTTGTCTGTTGTTTTCCCATGTGTTCACACCTAAGACCTTCGAACAGGTCACACTTTTATGCCTTCGCCCAGGCAGGCGATGCAGCCGCTGCTGCTGCAGAGCCACTTGGACTGCCACAGCTCCGCTCTGCCGCTGTTTTTTGGTGTCGAAAAAGAAAATACAAAAAACACACAAATATCATATGTATTCATATGTATTCATATATGTATTCATGTTCCTTCTTCGCATTTCTTCGCTCAGGTACGCTGAAGGTGTCGAATGGACAGAGTCACTTGGCAGAGCGGTACAGTGAGAATTGATGAGAGTTACTTTGCAATTCGTATCCTTTGCTTCTTGGAATGTGTTATTATTCATTTTTTTGATGATTTTTGATGTGTTATTAAACTCTTATTATTTCTTGTTATGTCTTTCTTCATCGGCCGGCTTTGAGGGGTGTTGCGCAGCGTCAATATCTTCTCGAAGGGCAAAAGAGGGCTCTGAGGGGATGTCTTCCTTCAGTCCATTTCTCCTCAGCCTGTCGTGTCCCAAAACGGCACCCCCTTACACCTCCAATCACCTCCACTATCCTGTGCTCTTTCTTTGACCTTCTTTGACTTTTCCTTTTGATTTTCTCTACTTTTCTCTTCTTTTCTCTTTTTTTCTCTTTTTCCTTTTTCATTGCCCACTTCGCTGTTCGCCTTTTTCTCTCTTGTGTTCAATTGACTCGTTTAAGTTCGTAAGTGTTTTGAGTTCGGACGTTGTTCTCAACAACAGCACTCTTCAATCAGCACTGCGTAGCAGCGAGAGGTTGTTGCTTGAAAAAGATCCCGGAGAGGTGGGGGAGGAGTTGCAGAAACGAGGCGGGCGTTGCGGTCGATGTCGTCGTTGTCGGTGTTGGTCGCTCATGTGAATCTCCATGCGACTTCCAAATGCCCAGGGTCCACAACCATTGAAGGAAACATGGGAAGAAAGATCAAGAAACATCGTTCCTTCAGAAATTTGATTTTTGTAAGTCAGATTTAGAGACAATGCTTTGAGCAGACCGGCACTCAAGGTACTGCAGTGTATGTGGCCTTGCGTCTCAATTCTTCACAGGCCCAGGGTCACAAGAATTCGTGGGCCGTGGATGTGTTTCGGGGCAGCTGGGCCAACGTGCAAGGCCAACATCAAGCAGAGCAATTGGCTTCAGGCCATCGAACATGCTTCGAAAGTATTGCTCTTCGACAAGGAGCGAGGGAAAACAAGAGAAATGAAGAGAAAATAGATACAAAATAGATGAACATAGAGAAATTAGGAATGAATAATTTTAACAAAAAGCATACAAGAACGATAGAACCATGATACAAGAAAAAAGCATAGAAGACAGAGAGAGAGAGAGAGAGAGAGAGCAAAAAAAAACAGAAATGGGAGAATTGCTGTTCGAGAAAGCAAGAGAGACTTGCAAAGTCCCCAACAACAAGTCGAGCAATTGGTGACGAATGGCGGTGAGATCTCAGGGTCCATGAGGGATCACCAATAATAATCATTTGAGAATCAACATAATGATGTGATGCGAATAGGTGTGATTGAAAAGGGTGGTGAAGAGGCCAGTCTTGATTTGGTTCAAAAGATTTGATCAATGACTTGTCAATTCAGATTTGGCCGAAGGAAATTGTACTCACCTTGATTTCAGTCTTCAATCTAGAATTTAATGATATTCAATGTGCACATTGTGCTGCACATTGTTTGATGTTATTCAAATCGATTCGAAATGAAACACAAATTTTATTTGTTTGTTTTTTCAATGTTTCGAAGCTGCAGGACAATACGAAAGCCCTCTACCGCCGTTCTCTTTCCGCGCTGCAATTAGACACAGAAGGGCCCCTCAGCTGCACCTCCAACCGACACATCAAACATCTATGCATCAGTATGCTTGTTGCATGGATAAATCGGTAGCTGTTACTGTATCTCACACACGTATACACATCTAACATGAGCCAAGAACAAGGGTGATTAGATGCTTTTAGATGCAGCCATTAAGACTGGATACGACGAGATTCCTCTTGACATTAATAAAAACGCAACAAATTCATATACACAATATCATCATTCTGAATTCTGTATAAACTTCAAACATCTAACTTATTTCATGATCTAAAATAAGTTTGACATAATTTCAAGTTATCCAAGAAGATTCCAGAAGATCCAAGATAAATTCCACGAGGATGTAGGAATGTGTTTCGTGCAATGCCTGAGGCGTTTGGAGGAGGCACGAGGAGATCTCAGTCGTCTCATCCAGCTGGAGCCCAGCAATCGCGAGGCGAGGGAACTCAAACGAAAGAATTCGACATAAAACAAAAAAATAACACAAAACAATACAAAACATATATTTAGAACTATCAATGTATTATTTATGTCAATTCTCATACTGTATTCCAGGTAGCTCAAATCGCTTAAGATTTGAAGGATTGGAAGATCGAGAAGATGACACGGTTAGCCCCCTGATTTTGTCATAGCTCTTCGCCCAGTTGCCATTGACAAAGGCATCCATCAAACATGATGGCCGCACCAGCAACATCAAACATCGAACACGAAAGTAACTAGCCATTTGGCAATTGGTGATTTTGTTATGTCATATGTAGTTTGATGCGAACGCGCGATCAACAAGTGAATGCGGCAGGTCACTCATCCATTGAGCTACTTGTGTTTGGTTCTTGGTGTGAAAGGCATACCGGTACCTTCTGATAAATGCTTTGATGTGGCATACACTCAACGGGTATGACACCATAGCAGAGGGAAAACCAGCGATTCCAACTTCCGCCAAAGTTTCATCACTGATTTCATCTCCACATATTTCTTCAAAGTTGAAGCTCACTCCAAGCACTTCGGACAGCACTCCAGCGGCAAAGCTTTGGGAGGCTCGAGAGATGCTCGTGAAAGCCAAAGAGCGTCTCAAGGAGCGAAAAGAAGAGAATATATAAGGGGAGAATATAAGGGGAGAATAATGGGAGAATAAGGGGATAATATAAGAAAAAATATAAAACAAGAGAAAGAAGAGAGAGAAGAGAAAAAAAAAAGAAAATGAATCTTGAAGATGAAGAAGCAGAGTTTGAGAGCATAGAGTTTCAAAGATCGGAACATTCTTCTGGCCTCTTAAAGCGTGCCAGGATCTGAGACAGCAAGAAAAAGAGAGGCGACCCATTTGGTGTCAGAGTGGAGGAACCTGTTGCGTCTCTTTGAAATTTGAAACTTCGAAGAATTTCTTCACGTTTCTCCACTTATTTCTCCTTAGGTTTCCTTGTTGCATCTTGTTACTTCTCTCAGTTTTTCCTTCTCTTTCGCTCTTCTTATCTTTTCTTTGTGAGGTGTTTTTTGAAGTGCTCATTTGACATGTGCACATCAAGACCATTTTTTCCATCATCCTTCAAATTTGGGTTGCTGTACAATTTACAAACGGTTTCCAATTCAACATGCTGCCTTGGAAGAAAATGGAGGACCGAAGGATATGTCACGCGTGTCAAACCAAGGGACACCCCGGGTGGACCTCAGAAGGCCCGCTGTCAGGCTCAGCGCTGCTATGAAGGGTGGCCTCTACCAGGAGCAGCACAAAAAGTCAGTGCCTTTCCTCTTTGCCTTTCTGAAACTTCAACAGATCAATTAATACATACATACATTTATATATATATATATTTATTTATATATATATATATATATACGTTTTTTTAATATATGCATATTCATATATATATATATATGAATCAACATTTGCTTTTCTTTGACATGACATTCTATAGCTATTAACTCAATCATGATATTTGTTTTCTTTGTGGAAGATGCAGTGTCTTGAGCTTTGAGGCTTGGAAAGCTGCAAGCAGCTTACGAAGAAGAGGCGAGGTGGGAAGCCGTTCAAGATAGACACGGCAAAAAATATAATTAAGACATACAGAAGTGACATAATTAGATGCAGCAATTCAACATATAGAATTCTTATCACGAAATAACATGCAAAGTATATAAAAGAATACTGCTGCACTCAAAAGGAACGGTAGAAATTGATAGGAAACCCAGAGGATTGAACGGAATACAGCAGAATACAGCAGAGTACAGCATGCGGATTTCATATGGATTCCATATTTCAATTACCGCAGACCATCTCAATTCCAAATGGGCAAGAGCTACCGCCCGTCAGAGGTTAAGCGCCGCAAAGAGGCTGGTGAGGACGAGATCTCTTTTGAGGAGCCAACGTCAAACTATCGAGGTACAGACATGTCCCCGCGGAAACATTCAAAGAGAAGCATCGATGTAGAAACATGTTAATAAAGAAGTGACCAGCAGGTCCTGTGTTCATTTTCCTATTCAACTTTCAATTACAAGACCTTGAGAATATTTGCAAAAGCTTTTGCAGCAAGCTCACCCCTAATGTTAAGTTTGAACCCTTTATAAAACTAACAACCACATAGTGAAATTTGACCCCTGTAAAAAACACCATCAGGTAACCTACTTTTTTCCCCAAACAGTGTGTGCACTGAAGGGGTTCTTGCGGTAAGGGAAAGGGGCCCTGTGTAGATCCAGGTGTGCTGCCACGGGTCCGGCTAAATCGTCGACCCTTTCGTCAAAAACGTTCCCTCATCTTCCGTTTTTGACAGAAGCTTCGCACGAAACTGCGGGCGCGGCACTTCTGTTCCGGAGCTGCATTCTCGTTTGCGCGCCGTGCTCGTTTTTGGATCTATGTGCATTTTACGTGACAGGCGTAAGAGAAACCTCACATTTCTCCTTCTTGGGCCTTAGGAATCCCTGGCAGGTGCAAGGAATTCGATGCGTTTCGCAAAACGCGTAACGGTCGTCGATTTTGCGAGGTTGCAAAAACGCTGGCAGGCGCGCGCAAAATGAGCGTGTCCGAATGCGTTGGCTTTTTCGTGGCAGGCCCAGCACTCCGCGACCTGGAGCGCTGTTTTGATGAGCTGAAAACGCTCGTGCCGTGAACTGGTCACTTTTGCATCTGCTATGTCGAGATCATTTTTCGTGACAGGTGCAGGGCTTCGTGTGCCTCGGGCTCGCTTTTACTTTTCGTGGCAGGCGCAGTATTTTTAAACATCAAGGCTTGAAATCGCAAATCGCAGTGGCACGGAGACCTCACGTACCTTTCATATACCTCTGCTTTTTTGCGTCTCGCCTGCGCGCGGTGTAAATTTTGCTTTCGCTCGTGCAACCCTCTGCGGCATTTGTGCGTGTCAGATCGCTCTCGTCTGCGCGCGGTGTAAATTTTGATTTCGCTCGTGCAACCCTGCGGAGTTTGTGCGTGTCGGATCGCTCTTGTCTGCGCGCGGTGTAAATTTTGATTTCGCTCGTGCAACCCTGCGGAGTTTGTGCGTGTCGGATCGCTCTCGTCTGCGCGCGGTGTAAATTTTGACTTCGCTCGTCGTGCAACCCTCTGCGGAGTTTGTGCGTGTCGGATCGCTCTTGTCTGCGCGCGGTGTAAAGTTTGATTTCGTTCGTGCTCTGCGGAGTTTGCGCGTGTCGGATCGCTCTTGTCTGCGCGCGGTGTAAATTTGATTTCGCTCGTGCTCTGCGGAGTTTGTGCGTGTCGGATCGCGCTCGTCTGCGCGCGGTGCGAATTTTGATTTCGCTCGTGCTCTGCGGAGTTTGTGCGTGTCGGATCGCGCTCGTCTGCGCGCGGTGCGAATTTTGATTTCGCTCGTGCTCTGCGGAGTTTGCGCGTGTCGGATCGCTCTCGTCTGCGCTCGGTGCGAATTTTGATTTCGCTCGTGCTCTGCGGAGTTTGTGCGTGTCGGATCGCTCTCGTCTGCGCGCCGTGTAAATTTTGATTTCGCTCGTGCGATCTTCTGCGGGGTTTGTGCGTGTCGGATCGCGCTCGTCTGCGCGCGGTGTAAATTTTGCTTTCGCTCGTTCAACTCTCTGCGGAGTTTGTGCGTGTCGGATCGCTCTTGTCTGCGCGCGGTGTAAATTTGATTTCGCTCGTGCAATCTTCTGCGGAGTTTGTGCGTGTCGGATCGCTCTTGTCTGCGCGCGGTGTCAATTTGGATTTCGCTCGTGCAACCCTCTGCGGAGTTTGTGCGTGTCGGATCGCTCTTGTCTGCGCGCGGTGTAAATTTTGACTTCGCTAGCGTGCAACCCTGCGGAGTTTGTGCGCCTCGGATCGCTCTCGTCTGCGCGCGGTGTAGTGTAAATTTTGCTTTCGCTCGTGCAACCCTCTGCGGAGTTTGTGCATGTCGGATCGCTCTTGTCTGCGCGCGGTGTAGTGTAAATTTTGCTTTCGCTCGTGCAACCCTCTGCGGAGTTTGCGCGTGTCGGATCGCTCTTGTCTGCGCGCGGTGTAAATTTTGATTTCGCTCGTGCAACCCTCTGCGGAGTTTGTGCGTGTCGGATCGCTCTCGTTCGCGCGCGGTGTAAATTTTGATTTCGCTCGTACAACCTTCTGCGGATTTCGTGCGTGTCGGATCGCTCTCGTTTGCGCGCGGTGTAAATTTTGATTTCGCTCGTGCGATAGTCTGCGGAGTTTGTGCGTGTCGGATCGCTCTCGTCTGCGCGCGGTGTAAATTTTGACTTCGCTCGTGCAACCCTCTGCGGAGTTTGTGCGTGTCGGATCGCTCTCGTCTGCGCGCGGTGGAAATTTTGATTTTGCGCGCGCAACTGTCTGCGGACTTCGTACGTGTCAGATCGTTCCCGTCTGCGCACGGTACTAAATTTGCTTTTGAAGAGATCATAAGAGATCTTCTCAAGATTTCCCCTACCGTGTTCTCACATGTGTGCTCACCGTGCTCTCCCATTTGTCCTCTCACATGTGTGCTCCCATATGTGTGCTCTTTCATGTGTGCTCCCACATGTGTGCTCTTACGCTCGTGCTCTCATGTGTGTGTGTGCTCTTCGCTGTGTGCTCTCATATGTGTGCTCTCACATGTGTGCTCTCATATGTGTCCTCTCATATGTGTGCTCTCACATGTGTGCTCTCATATGTGTGCTCTCACATGTGTGCTCTAAAATGTGCGCTCTGGTGTGTGCTCTCATTTGTGTGCTCTCATATGTGTGCTCCCACATGTGTGCTCTCACATGTGTGCTCTCATATGTGTGTTCTTACATTCGTGCTCTCACATTTGTGCTTTCATATGTGTGCTCTCACATGTGTGCTCTTCGCTGTGTGCTCTCATATGTGCGCTCTCGCCTGTGTGCTCTCAAATTTATGTTCTCACATCTGTGCTCTCACATGTGTGCTCTCATATCTGTTCTTACATGTGTGCTCTCTTTTGTGTGTTCCTCTTACATGTGTGCTCCTTTTACATGTGTGCTCTCATATGTGTGGGCTCACATGTGTGCTCTCAAATGTGTGCTCTTACATGTGTGTGCTCTCACATGTGTGCTCTTATGACTCTTATGTGTCTCTTTTGTGTGCTCGATAATGTGTGCGATACAGTGTCCTTTGCCCAATTCCCCCCACCACACTGTCTGGGGTCGCTTGCCGGGATAAGTTTTATTCGGGGGTACAACTGTGTTTAGAAGAGTGTCTTTCGAATACTAGTTGTTCAAGGTGGCCAGTAAAAAAATTGTGGCGACAAAAAAGAAGGACAGACCCTACTTGTTCCTATTGAGGGGGTTTTAGTAGAAGGAAGGGGAACACTCCTGTTATTCTTTTGCAAAGGGTGCCGCAAAAGACTGCCAACATTTTGCCATCAAAAGCTTCGCTTGTTCCCCAGCGTAAGCTACTGGGGTCAGCCCAAACTTCAGAGTCAGGTGCAGGTCCCAGGTCCAGGTTCTGGTGAGTTCCGGTAAGGCCCCTTGCAATTGGCAGATCAAGGTTCCAGAAGGTTCCAGCAAGTTCCGGTGAAATTGGCAGATCAAGGTTCTGGAAGGTTCTGGAAGTTTCCAGGTGATTGATGTGCAAATTCCAAGAACAAGGTCCTGGACAGTTCCACGAGGTTATGTATTGCAAGCAAAGTTGTTAAGCTAGATCGCCCCTGCTGTTGGGGATACCGCCGAAGCTTGTTTATAATCCCATCATTTTTCTTTTCAAACATCATCACATTTGCAACTTCATGACCATCATCACCGTCATCACTTTCTTCTCCCTCACGTCCTTTTCAAAATCATGCTGACCATGCTGTAATCTTCGTCTACATCATGTACATCATCTGCATCATGTACATCATCTATATCCTCCATATCATGTACATCATGTACATCATGTACATCATGTACATCATGTACAACATGTACATCATCATCATCATCATCGTCATCATCGTCATCGTCATCGTCATCGTTGTCATCGTCATCGTCCTCGTCATCGTCATCGTCATCGTTGTCATCGTCATCGTCCTCGTCATCGTCATCGTCATCGTTGTCATCGTCATCGTCCTCGTCATCGTCATCGTCATCGTTGTCATCGTCATCGTCCTCGTCATCGTCATCGTCATCGTTGTCATCGTCATCGTCCTCGTCATCGTCATCGTCATCGTTGTCATCGTCATCGTCCTCGTCATCGTCATCGTCATCGTTGTCATCGTCATCGTCCTCGTCATCGTCATCGTCATCGTTGTCATCGTCATCGTCCTCGTCATCGTCATCGTCATCGTTGTCATCGTCATCGTCCTCGTCATCGTCATCGTCATCGTTGTCATCGTCATCGTCCTCGTCATCGTCATCGTCATCGCCGTCATCATCATCATCATCATCATCACCACCACCAGATGTGGGCACAGAGATGTTGAGATACTTGACTTGCAGGTGTTGACTTATGAAAGGAAAGGACAGCTACCAAGAACAGCTACCAATCTTGGAGTGTCTAATTAATTCTTATGCCGGCAAGGTGGCTCGGTCAGGGCCTACCCAACCCACACCTTTCGCGGAGGCAGTGCATGTCGATCGCTCAAACGTGGGGAATGAAATCTTCCATTCCTTGTCCATCATGGTCCACCACGGTCCACCACGGTCCACCACGGTCCACTTCAATGCAGTTGAGCTGTTGGTTGTGCCTTGCCACTGGAACTGCGCGGAAGTTACGTAGGAAGTTTTTTGGATCTGCGCAGTTCTATGTGTTTTCATGCTTTGCAACTTTGCATTTTTTCTTTGCACGGGCTATTTTTCTGTGTTGGCGTTTTCTTTTTTCCGTGTACGTTTTTTTCTCTGCTGGCGTTTTTCTGTCTGCTGGTATCTTCCTGCTGTTCTTTCTATGTGCCGGCGTTTTTCTGCGCCGGTATCTATTTATATATGTCTGCCGGGGTCTGGTGTTTTTGGGTGCTGTTTTTTTTTTTCTTTTTTTGTTTCCTTCTGAGTTCTTTGAAGTTCTGTTCTTTTCTGTGGGTGTTTTTTTCTGTTAGCTGTTTCTGGTGTCAGGTCCCAGCGAAACTCATGCCACTCGATGAATTGCGAACGTTGCATGTGCTGATTTGCTTTGTCGTAACAATCGATGTAAAGAGTGTTGAATGTGTTGGTGTTATTCCGCGTTGCCGTTTTTCTCCGGCATTTTTCTACGCTGGTCTTTTTCTGTGCTGGCAACTGCCGAGGAACATGGCAGGCTCCATTTTTCTGGTCACCAGCAGCGGCACCTGTTGGGCATGTTCCTTTGTTGTCACGCACGCAAGTCATCATCACTTTCCTTCCCCGCCATTTTCTCATCCTTGCCTTAGCCGCTTTCATTCTTGTCTCTCTTTCACTTGCTTGCTTCCTTGCGGGCCACGCTGTCGTCTGTTTTCATCCAATTATTAATTATGGCTTTTGCTCTTCGAACGGCCGGCTTTTGTTTTCATGAATCCCCATTGAACGGATTTACCATTTAGAATAGCAGTGGGGCGCGGGCACTTGAAAGCAAATGTAGCGACAGGGCCCGCAACAACCTCCCTTATTATACATAGGGAAACCAGCATTGCTGATGTGTTTAAGTCAATTTTGAGCTATTAAAATGATTCATACTTAAGTCAATTTATTTTTGCACCACTATTTGCCGTTGATTATTTTTTATGATAACCCGCTACAGGACTTCGCCAAAAAAGCGAAAGAAAAGCAGGAAGAGTTGGAGAAAAAGCAAAAGGCACGGTGTTGGGGACCAGTAAAGCAAAAGCATGAAGGTCAATTTTGGAGTCGCAAGGTGTCAACAGACAAGCGGCCCAAGTGTATCCGTAGCGTAGCATGGAACATTTCTCATGCAAACCAAAGAGTGTGGAAGTGACGCGCCAAACCTCAGGAGGAGGCCCAGAAACGGCGTGAGGAAGAGCAGCAAAAGGAGGAAGAAAGGCGGCATGGGGATCTTTTGCGTCGTTTTTCCGAGACTTTTAAATTCTTAAAACATATTCTTTATATACTTTCAATTGCTGAAGTCTTATTTTGTATTTTTGGTCGGGTTGGGTTGGGGATGGGTGGAGTTGGATGTCAACGTTCATTTGCGCCTGCTTCATATCTTGATGCTAAGATTTGGCATGGGCTGCAAGCGCCCAGTTTTCACAAGCGTTGGACACGGCCAGTTTGATGAGTAGAAAGCTCTCATTTCGCATGGCGAAGATTGCTACTGTAGGGCCGCTGACGGCCATGTGTCGTGATGCAATACACTGCAATGGATAGTCGCGCAATGTGACAACGTATGTATGCGTGCTATGCAAGCAGTTCATGGATGCATGTATGTTTGTACGTTTAGATTTAAATGCATGTAATGTATGCATGTATGCACTCCGATGTTTGTATGTATCCATGCATGCATCTATGATTATCCAGTCATCTATGTTTGGAAACTATTGCACGCAAGCATGATCATGTATGTGCATATGTATGTATGCTTGTTTGTTTGCGTGCCCGCCTGTCTGTATATAATGTAATGAAAGGTAAGAAAAGGCCATGTAATGTAATCATGCCATGTACTGTCTTGGATGTACTGTTGATGTAAACGATTTCATCTCATATAGTGCATGCAATTCAGTGTGATGCAAGAACGTTTCACGTATGTAACATAGGCAAGGAATACATGTATGCTATGGATTGGTGTGGCATGATATTGTATGTCAACTACGTGACTGCGTTGCATCCATGTAATGCATGAATGGAATTATGGTACGGTGTGGTATAAAGCGGTACTAATGCATATTGGGAAGCATGCATGTGTTTAACATGTATAGACTGTACAGATTAGACGCGAAATTCCAATGTGATCAACACAGGACTCCCAGGGAATCCTCTCTTCATATTTCTTCCCTAGGCAGCTCGAGGAAGAGAATCAGCGACGAGCCAAAGAAGGAAAAGAACCACTGACCATGGAGGCCAGCTGCCATGGTCTCTAACGTCCACCGGTTGCATTGTAAGACGTTGTAAGGTGTCATGAATGCGTCATATGACAATATGAATGCAATATGAATGCAAGATGCGAAATGCCAATACTATGTCATGAATCCAATGCAATGGTTGTCATATCTTGTGACCAAAGAAGCTATGACAAGCTCTTGCAACTCACGTACTTCATCAAGTGGTCAACCGAGCTCGGTGTTCCCCGAACAGCCTGGCAGTTGTTTTGTTCTGTTTAGGGATTTATTGTGAAAATGGAAAAAGAACTCGTTTCCCTTTCTTGTCCATTTGAGTTCCCAAGATGGCGTCCTTTTGGCTGTAGACAGGTGACAAGAAGACTTGTAGACAGTGCTTTTAGTTATCGACAGAACACTCAGAACACTCTCTTCTTGGTTACACTCAACACTCTTCTTGTTTTTTGCATCGTCTGACGACTACGAGAAAGTAACGATATTGGCTCTGCTGTCGATAGAAGAGTTTACATGCGTCCTCTCTTTCTCTCTCTTTCCC
>VSDK01003329.1:316786-343603 GCA_009767595.1 Symbiodinium kawagutii | reverse complement strand
TTCCCTTTCTCTATTCTCCATAATTATCATGTTCCTATTATTCTTTCGCTGTCTATTTTTCCCTTCCTTTCCTTATTTATCTTTATTCCTAGAGAGTACGTTATATCTACTTTACTTATGTATATATATATATGATTGAATTATATATCATTATTACTATTGTTTTCATTTGTCTGTCTCCAGGAGTGGCGGGAAGCGAAGGCAGCACAGGAGAAGCGTGTGGAGGAGGCGCACCGTCCTGAAGCCTCCAGCACTACGCGTTCCAAAAAGCACACAGAACGAAATCAGAATGAAATGAGAGAACTCCCTTATCTCTCCCTTATCTCTCTCTTATCTCTCTCTCTCTCTCTTATCTCTCCCTTACATCCGGATCCATCCGGATCTATCCTTTTTCATCCTTATTCTTCATCTTCAATCTTTTTATGTCTTTCTTAATCTTCGAAGTCGCTTGAAAACAGGTGGTGAAGATGGATGAAGCAGAGCTGGACGAAGAGGCCGCTCAACTTGCAGCCTTTCAGTTTGCGACAGGGACGTCAGCATGGCTCCTGTGGCTCCTGTTGGCACAGAGTTGGCTCAAGACTTCGTCCTTGGTCTCATGATGTCGAGCGAATTTCCTTTATCCTTCTTCAAGTCATATTTTTTGAGAATTTTTAGTTTGTTTTCCTTTTTCCTGTATTTTGGAAGGATTTTTCAATGTGTCGAGGACAAGAAGTTGCTGAAAGAGACAAAGCCTCGGGCTCAGAGCATTCATGGACCTCCGTATGTTGCGCCTGAGAGAAACCCCTGAGTTGTCCTTTCTGAGTTTCCTTAGAATCTCTTCAAACAACTCTGTCCTTATGAGGAATGCCTTTCGATCCGTCCTTATGAGTCTTGGGGTCTCCTCATGACTCATGAGTCCTTAGAGCATGGAACGCCAAGAATACAAGGAATGCCAATGCCAATCCAATGCCAATCCCTTCCATGATGGCCCTAGGCAGAAAGGGTACTATCACGGTCGTTTGGGCACCGTTTCAGCCTTACAAAAGAGAAAATGGAGGGGGGTTGCAGTGGTAGGGATGTCGGTGACCTGTGCTGCACTGAATGAGAGCCGGGGAGGATTGCAGACTTGTTGTGACACAACCCCGTCTCCTGGATCCACTTTAGTGGTTTCAAGTCACCAGTCGTTCTCATTGATGGGGGACTTCCATCGATAGTGGACTGTGATTGTAGAAGTGGAATGATAGGATCTAAAAAAAATAATATTTTTGGAAGACAAATCAGAACCCTGGAAGACAAATGAGAACAGAAATCTTGGTTTATGCTAAAAGGTACACAGGTACACATGTATAGATGTTTTAGGATGTGGACCAGGCAGATGTGGCGTAGCATTTGTTGATCTTCAAGTTTCAGAAGTGCAGGGGAAGCATTGCTGGGGAGCTGTAACATCGGATAGGCAGTAAAAAGGTGTGGGCAAGTCGAGAACATTAAAGACAAGCTTTGAATTGAGTTCATAGATAGCCAGGTTAGTGAGACTGTAGATAGACATCGATTGCACAGAAAAAACAGACAGCACGAAACGCTAGATCAATTGATAGGCAGCTGTCATCCACTTCTGCACATGAGATACATCGACTTGACAGAAACTACTTTCACATGTGCAAGTTGCCAGGAATGATTACCGGAGGCAATTCGGACTTGGCCCTTTTAGATGTACATAGGCTACACCATTAATCAATGGGTTCTGTACGAGTTACCGCGTTTTGACTCAACCAGACAAGTGTAAACTGAAGTAAACTAAGTCAGCTACTCAGTAAACTCAGTAAACTGAGTACACTCAAGTGTAAAACTTGGTGTAAACTCTGTGTCCAAGTCTTCTGAGGTTCTATCCGATGCCGCGCCGAAACCACAGCTGGCTTAGAACCTCAGAGCGCCCAGAAATGCCCAACTTGACATGCCACTGTAGCTCGAGGAGTCGCCACTCCAAGATCCAAAATGATGAAAAAGTTCAAACATCAAACATGTTCAAATGAAGGAAAGACGGATTCTGAAAATTCCTTGGAATCTTATGGAATCTTATGGAATCTTTCCGATTTCAAAACGCGACATGCTTTCACATGCTTTCACTGTGTCCATTTACTTGTTTGGATGCGCCTCACAGCTCCCAGGTCACTGAAAACAAAGATGAGACTTCCCCGAAGGTTGGAAGCGAGTGGAATCAGGTGGCTTGGACTTCAAAGACGAAGCAAATTCGATTTTTGCCCAGTTACAAGAAACCTGTTTGTTTGTTTGGGGCGAGCGGCTGGGAGCTCTTCCCTCTACGCAGAATACATCTCTCGTTCATCCATTGCACGTGAAGTCTTACTGCGTTCTACTGTTTGGGGAGGGTGACGATTCCAAAGGATTCCTGGTGGATTTTGGGGAAGTGCGAATGTATGCAACATGTTTTGACGAAGAGTTCTTTGCTCTGCTCGAAGAGTTCCAGTTTCTCGAGCTCCATTCCCACTTTGAAAGCTCGGACAGTTCTGGAGAGCGCGCTAAGCTGGAGCCATGGTTTGTCATACCTTTTTCCCCGTTGGTCTCCAGATTTGGGCTTCCCTTTTTGGGTGACTCTGTCAGGCCTATGTTGTACCCATCTTTGGCGTATGTTCTGTCTATGTTGAGCCATTGGATGCTTATGCTGGGCCATGGTTGGGCTGTTGGCCATATTGAAACCTAAGGGCAAACCAATTCCATTGGGTTGGCTCTTTAGTGCTATGTTGGGCCTATGGACCCATGTTGTTCTCAAAAGATCCACCCATTGCCTTACCCATCCGCTTCCTGCCACAGGGTGGCAGCTTCCTTTTCCTTCTGTCTTCCTGCTGGCTTTGTCCCCTCAGTAGATTTCAATTTCAAATGTTTGAAAAATCATGAGATATCTAATATTTGGATTTGAATTCTTAGGTTCGTTTGCTGCCTTGGCTTAGGCCGGCACTTGGGAGGAGAAGGATGCCTCGTTCGAGCACCAAGACGAAGTGTTTGTGAGATGAAGTGTTTCAGTCCAGAACTCCTTTGCAGAGAGATGGAGTCCAGGTGGAGTCTGCCTGAAGAGGCTACAAAGCTACATGATGTGCTCCTCAAATTGATGACTTTTCTAAAGCGAGACCTTTCTAGGGTGCACCATGGGTCCACCAGGTCAGCTCTGTGGTTTTGAATCTGCAGTGCAGACGTTGTTTGTTCTTGTTCCTCGCCTTGATCCAATGCGAAACATGTCAAGATATGTCAAGCACATTCAATTGTACTTTTCTCTGCTTTCTGGCTCTTTACATAGAAAAGGCTAGAGAAGAAAGATAGAGAAAGGATATCGTAAAGGGAGAAGCTTTTTGCTTTATCCATTTTACCGTCTATTTACTGTATTTTCTCTTCTTTTGTTGTCCTTTTCCTCGATAAGTTCTTCTTTATTTATTTCTATTCTTCTTTCTTATTTTCTTTTCTTATTCTCTTTTCTTATTCTCTCTATTTTTTCTCTTTTTGAGTTTTAGACTTTTCTCTTTCCAGCTCAAGGTCATGGGCCCAAGAGCGCCTCACAGCCTGGCGGGGGCACCAGTTCTCGAGTGTCAGCTGTCCGAAGGGTGGAATGAAATGAATGAAATGAATGATATACATGAAATGAAGTGATAAAATGCATGAAATGAATGAAATGGATACACTTACAGGATTTGAGTTGTGGCAGTCTGGCGTCGAGCTGCTTCACACTTCCATACCGAGGTTGGGAGATGCATGTGTAAGTTGCTCCAACGTGAGATTCTCAGGAGATTCTGTGAGAACTAACTCCGCAATGTCAATCTGCAGGATTCCGCAGGCTTTCTTAGTGTGAGAGGGATCCTAGACGTCAAGCGAAGCATGAAGTAGACGAACGTAGACTATAAGCAAGGATGAGGAATGTTGCTGGGAGACTGGATTGTAGAATCACAATCCTGTCGTATATTTGAAAAACGAGGAAATATTTTGTGCTTGTCGTGCTCTGGGCTCAAGTTTGAAGGCGGGCATAGACACGAGTCATGATGACTTGTGGAGCAGGGCTTGAAAAATGGCTGCCACGTGTCATCCTGCTGGTGATTTTCTTCTTCATTGCTGTGGACATTGCCCCGGAAGTGGACGATGACGTCGAAGAAGTCGTAGAAGACGAATCACCAAATGACTTCAGCGGCAGGTTCCTGTCTCCCACAGTTTGGCAATTCATGTTGCACGAATTGCCCATCGATGGATCAGACTCCTGGCAATCCTGTGGCTCGTACATGCACCGCTGCAAGCAGTACTGCTGCTGCGATCAAGGCTACACATTTGATTCGACCGGTTGTCAGCTCAAAGTTTTCAAAAATGAGCCGCCTTCACGGGGTCATCTCCTGTTTTGCAGCGCTTTCGATAGCGAGGAGAAAGATAATTTTGAAAGGCAGAAGAGGACGGGGACTTACAGGACTCCTTACAGTGAATTGCAAGGTTTCGATGAAGCATCTTTGCTCCAATGGGTTTCCACTGTGATGGAAGGTGGAAAAAACGCTTTCGGGTACGCACTCGGTGACAGTGAAGTGAATGAAGCTTTGGCTGCCTTGAGAAACCATCACGTGGATGGAAAGGCCTTTCTAAAATTGACAAGTTCCAATTTGGATGCAGAATGGAATCTGTTGAATATTGGCATTCCGGAAGGAGCGGCCCGAGTGCTGGCACATCGAGCATTGGAAGTGAAGCCAGTGAAGCCCTCCGAGCCCTTCAGGCGACTTTCAACAGGGACGAGTGGATGCGACAGCGATAAGAGCAGCGGTGCAAGAGGATGTGACAGCGATACTTCCCACCGACATCACCAAGCTGTCAGCGGTGGCGTCAAAGGATGCAGCAAGTCTTCCAGTGGCACTCGAGGCTGCGAAAGTTCCAGTGCCACCGGTGCCACAGGGGCACGTGGCTGTGAATCTTCCGGAGCCAAAGGATGTCACAGTCACAGCGTCAAAGGTTGCCATGAACACAGTGCTGTTCGAGGTTGTGACTCAGGTGTGCAGGGTTGTCACTCAGGTGTATGTGGGTGCGAGGAGACCTCACAGCTTGGCGACATGTGGGGAGCGTTGATCTTCTTGCCCTTCTTGATGCTTATTGCTATCCAGGCCATGTTTGCGCCCGTAGTCTTGGTCGCAGCTTTGTTGCTGCCAGCGCTTTTGCTACTTACGGCTTTTGTAACTGGGAGCTTTTTGATCCTGTTGTGTGCAGCAAGTTCTGTAGTTTTTTGGGCAGTTGCCGTGTCTTACCAAAGGACAGATGCATCGGTTTCATTGCTCGAAGATTCTGGGGAAGAACTCGCTGAATGACTCGTTGAAAGGGCCTGCAACTCATTGCGTCCAAGTGTAAAGTGACAGGATGCGGGCCAGTGTCGAATCTTTCGAATTCCTTAGATGGTCAATTGCATGTCATGTTCAAACTTGTTGAGGCCGTTTGCGCATGTTGAAATGCTGGAGCTTTTGAACGATGTAGCTGGATCCTCTTTGGAAAACAATTCTATTCAGAATCCAATCACTTGAAGACTCCTAACCTGAAGAAAACCCGGGCTGGGCTTACTTTTGGCAGTTTATGATGGTTAATTATGGGTCTTGATTCCACTGTCTTGCAATTCCGGCTAGATTCTGTGCCTCGATCACAGGGCAATTGAGTGTGAAGATAGGAATATTTGCAGACAGACATGGTGCACCGCATGCATCAATTCCTTTGCACGTGCGCTTCAGTTGGGCTTTGCTGAGAAAATGTAGTGGAATGAATGTAGGTTCTGGAATTCAAGCAATCTGCATTTGATTCTGGATGCATTGCATATGACTTGTCGCTCCCATTTCCAAGGAGGATGTAGCTGATTGTAGCTGCACAAGTATCTACAGATATCTACAGGCAGTCTTCGGATGCAACCGATTCCGGCGCAAATACAGATGAGGGGAGGGCCGCTTCAATGGGGATGCAGAGTAGAGGCTCTTAGCAACCAAAAATATAGGGCTAGAAGAAGCTACACAATACAAAAAGTACAGAAAAAGAGAAATTCCGTAAAACTAGATTTAAAGCAAGAGTAGACAAGGAAGAATACATTCGAACAGAATATTGTAATTTGTAATATTCATTTTGATTTACATATCATAATATATATCTAAGATTATGTAATGTGCATTGATATGCGTTTTATATATCGTCACATTTCATGCCTCACACATGGCTTGTTTATCCAGTGGTCATTTGAGCGGTCGCTCGATCAAGGAACTCTAGTGCTCAAGTCTAGCGAGGCAAATCTCTCAGGAGAGTTTTTGGTTCACTCAACTATATAATACTTGTATGTGTATTTACATGATATATATATATATGTATGTATATATGTTTTTGAATATGTAGCATGTATATATATATATATATACATATGTATATATATATATACATATGTATATATATATAGTATTGTATGCTCTAAATATATTTATATACATATATTCATTTTTATTGAATATATATCTTTACATATGCATATATTCATCTATATATTACATGTATTTTTTTAGATCGATTTAAACATGCATCTTTGTATTTGTTTGTTTTCATTGCTGTGATTCATTTTTTGTCTTCTTTATTTTCATCTATACATATTTTAATCGTTCAATGTTTATTCTATAGGTAAATTACAATATTTTGAGTATGTGTGTCATGTGTGTTATATCTATATCATATCTATTTTTATACTATCATACACATCTCCTATTTACATATATTTACCTTCGTATAGTTTGATATATTCTTAAACAATGTCGTGGTAGTTTGGTGTAGATCTGATGAGGCAAGAGGAGTGCGACAACACACCTTTTGACACCTTGGACTTCTCAGGTCACGTTGCCTGCTGGTGCTGGAGAGGTGACTGCCAAGGTCAGCAAGGTGAAATCCGTGAAGGGCGAGGCGGGGCCCCAACGCTGAGGAAATGAAGTGGTCATCCCACAGTCCCAGGGTGGTCCCGTCGTGGCCCGCGTTCCGGGAATGAATGCCATGCAGAATGCCATGCAGAATGCCATGTGCATCGTGGTGGTTCTGTGATTCCAAACAGAATTTGTCCGGATGAAAATCACATGAAGACTGGCTTTCACTACAAGGCCCACATCGTCTACGTGCGGAAACAACCTCGCCACGGTGGCTTGTCTTTGAGTTGAACAGCATTCGCTGCTCACATGTCTTCTTGGCAAATGAGTAGCGAAAATTTCCTGCAAGTGAATTATGTTTCTTATTTTGTCTTGTTGCAAAAGTCCTCCGCCGTGAGGTTTCAACTACGAAGCCGAATTGAACTTCTCCATGAATCTTGGGGAGGACAAGTTCAGTGGAGTTTCCATCTCAGAGTTCTGCAGTGACCAAGCCGAGTGTGTGGAATCAATCTGTCAGAATCAGATCCACCTGAGTCCATCGTGGTGCACCTGAGTCGAGTCTCCACCATTCTTTCAGTATCGCATTTCAATGCTCCAATTGTCATAAAAGGAATTAAAACCACATATTGTTACTACGTATATTAATGTATGTGATGTATTTCATATTTATTGTATATATATATATATTTATACACATCTTTTTCTTTCTTTCTGTGCGTCAAAGAGTAGTCTCTTGCTGCAATTGCCACCATCGGCAAATGAAATCAAAATCCATACAGGAAAAGCAGCTCAACCGAGTTTGTCAGCTTGGAAATCGGGATGCCACATCGTGCCCCTTGTCAAATTACTCTATATATATATATATACATATATATATATACATATATATACATATATATACATATATATACAAATGTACATATCTATTTATTCAATATTTATTTTTGGCTCGTCGGACCTTGCAAAGCCGCGGCTCAGACTTTGTCCCTACCGGAGATCATGGATGCTTTCCCGTGTGGAGAGTAGGGGACCTTAGGGGATCTCGAACGGCGATGCCGAAGTTGTTTTGGTGTAAAGATTTGACTACGCAACATCGGAAAACATCACAAAAAAATGAAAACAAAGTAAACTCAAACTTAAAGAAATTTGGAGAAACTCAACGAAATCATTTTGTACTTTTTTGAAACTTGAAGAAACTTGTTAAACTTGCTGTGTTTTTTTCTGTTTATCTGTTTTGTCTTTCGCGTTTCGCCAAGGCTGCGGGTGGACGCTAAATGGAAGGGCTCTGGTAGCTGCCTTGATGTGCCACCAGAGAGTTGGGCGCTAGACAAATGTGAAACTTGTGTAACATGATAAAAATCAGATTAGAAATGGAAACATTCAAATAAAACAATGAGATGAATGAGATGAGAAATAAGATAATGAATAAGAATCTATATAGAAATAAGATGTTCTAATCAGTAGTTGCGCCTGAGGTCCTTCCGAGGCATTTTTGTCATTGGCCAACGAGTGGTCCGGGATCCGGTTGATCCGATCGGGTGTCTTCGCACCGTTTAGCTTGATGATATGATGCATCCGCACCACATGATAGATGTATGATAGATGTATATGTTACATAGATAGATAGGTGTGGGGGCAGGCAGGTTGATAATTCAGGATGATCTCTCCCCACGAGAAGATGCGTACAAGATGTACAAGCCAAACTCGCAAGCCCTTCCAAGGAGCAACTCTTGATGCAAAACCGCTTGAAAGACAACAGCATACAACCAAGAATCCTAAGAACGCACGCACTGACAACACTCTGCAAGCAACATTTGCAAACTGTCGAGGATATTCTTCAATCAAAGGAGACAAGGCTACGCTGTTGTCCTGACACCGTAGTCATTGTTTCCTTCCGATGCAGGATTCCTTAACTGCTGCTCATTCCATTTGTTCGACAATTGGACACGCCATGGAAATGCAGCCTTGCCCTTTTGGACACAAAAGGATGAATTTCGATGAACTTTGATCTTGTACGCTGCCGCTACAGAAAGCGTTGCTTTCTGAGGGGGTGCATTTGAGCAAGGTTCTGTTGCAAGCCGCCACGACATATCTGAAGACATCCCAGAGGTTCTTTTGTTGTTGGCATTTACCAGCATTCTTTCGATGTTCAAATGTCATGTTTCATATGTTTCTTCAATGTTCAGCTTATCTTTTATAAGTGGCAGGGCTGGTATCACAAAGGATTTGCGCTATTTACATATTCATGGCTACCATGACATGGATGAGTCTTTTGAGCACCATGCAAGATACAGTACCTCACTTGACCTCAGACACGTTCAGCATATAGGGGAGATGCTGTATGCACTGAGCGCACACGCCCACGCCCACGCACAAGCAGCTGCATAGGTAGGCACATCATTTTTACCCACCCGCAGAGGTGAGATATGCAGCAATGAATGATATGTCACAAAGCAGCAATGCGTTTTGCAGGTGTAGGTAGAGACATGCAGCTACGCCAATATACAACGTATTATACATGATTAATTACATATATATAGCTAGGTATATACATGGATATCATACTTCTGCCTGACATTCTTGTGAAAAGCATGGACGACTAGTCGTCAAATTGGTGCAACCACCGGCGGGTAATCTAGGGCTTGAAACGTGCTTCAGGGAATCTTCAAAATTTTCAAAGCATTCACAGTGTGCTTCACTTCCAGGTCTTCCAAAGGAATCTTTACAGATTACAATCAATCTTCACTTCTGCACTTTCTTTTCATACTTTTCTCATTTTGAGTTTCTCAGCAGTTTGAGTTTCCATTTTTCTTTCAGTTTTTGCTCTTCACTTCTTTCTTTATTTCTGCTTTCACTTCGAAGTCTTAAGGCTGGACCGACTCCGTGAGCGAGTCCGAATCACAGACTGCGCTGTCGAACCAGGGCTGGCTAGCGACTGTGCTTTACATCTTTCATTCCATTCTATTCTATTCCTCATTCTATTCCTCATTCTATTCCTCATTCTATTCCTCATTCTATTCCTCATTCTATTCCTCATTCTATTCCTCATTCTATTCCTCATTCTCTTCCTCATTCTCTTCCTCATTCTCTTCCTCCTTCTATTCTCCCTCTTTTCTTTCTCTTTTTTCTCCCCAGGTCCGAGGCCAAGTCGCGGGCTTCAAGGAAGAGCCGGGGAGACCCAGAGACCCGAGGGAGTCCCATGGAGAGCCCTGAGAGGAGTCCCTCAGAGAGTCCTCCCCAACTTAGAATACACAGAACTAAGAAGAAAGAAGAAAGAAAGGAATGTCTTGGAATAGAAAAGATATCATAGAAGAGTTGAAATAGAAGATATAATATTTATATATACATATTTATACTTGTATATATATATATATACTTATATATATAAACTTATATATATGTGGATATGGAATGAGAATAGAAAGAGATTGTCGTTACGCAGAATGAGTTTTTGAGACACTCCTTTTGCTTCCAGGTACCAGAAGAGATCTTAGAGGCGCGAAGATCCAACCAACTTGAAACGAAAAATGATGAAAAAAAGAAGAATAGAAGAGAAGGGAGAATCGAAGATAAGAAAGAATAGAAAAGAAGGGAAAAAAAGAAGAAGAATAGAAGAGAGAGAGAGAGAGAGAGAGAGAAGAAAAAAGAAAAACACGGAGAGAAAGCATGACTTGGAGTTGTTGGAGATTATTTTCTACCAAACAATCGTGACACATTTGCAATTCTCTTGCGAAATTTTGAAGTTAGGCCCAGCTCTGGGAATTCCATGCTGTCAGCGGCTGCAAGCATTGCTACAAGAGTAGAGTTATAGAACAGTGCGACCAACGTTCCGTTCCAAAGAACTGCGACTGGTCTGCAAATTTTGAAGTCAACGATTCTACAGAACCGATTCGAAAGGACATGCACACCGTGCTGCACACCGTGCTGCACACCACATGCATCGCCACCAAGATCCACTCTTTTGCATCGCCTCGCAGGTGTCTTCGGTGTCCTTTTTTGCACATCCAAAGACTCTGAGATTCGAAAAGATGAAAAAAGATTGCTGTGACGCGCTACGGGGCCACCCTTGGACTCAGCAAACTCATTCGCCGTGTGCAACTTGTTCGCTGGAGCAAAGCACCAATGTCAGGTCAGATGGTGTCCCAAGATAGTTCTAGTTTTGAAACAGGTTGATGCTCCTGGAAATCTAGACCACAATTAGTCAAGTTTCGACGCCATTTTCGAGAAAAAGTGCACTGGCAAGTTTGATTCCCCAGGGGGCAAGGGAGATTGCATTGCCAGCCAGTGCTAGCTTTTGGCTACAGGTACAGTGAATGCCATTGTGATGAGTCCATAACTTTTCAACAGGTTGAGTTGTCAATCTCGCCAACGACGATACGAAACTGGGGTATGCTAGGGTAGCCTTTAGCAACATGTTTTCAGAAGAAACAAGATGAACAAGATTGAACAAGCCTACAAACATGCCAAAGCATGTAGCCACGGACAGAAATAAATTGATATACGCCGCTCTCAAACTGCATTGAAATCACAATGTGGGGGGGGGCGCCTGACATGAGCACGGCGCATCACGATATGCGGCCAGAAAGGAGTCGAAAGATAGGGAAATAGGGAAATGAATGCATTTTTTGCAACGCGTTTTCGGAACATTCATTTCTACACGTTGTTGTCTTTTTAATTGTCTACGCCCTTGATCAACTTCATCCGTTTTCTGAACGTCAATGTCCTAGTTGTGGCAGCGGCTGAGCTGATCCTGCCACTTGTTGCCTTGGGTTCATCTTGACATTTGTTTCCGCTAAAGAAAAAACTCATTTTAACACAAATTCTTTGAATTCAATTGAATTTGTTGCATTCTTTGCTTTAAGTTTTATTGATTTTTTTTCTTAAGTTTTCTTTGTTAAAATTGTATTTGAGACTTGCGTAAGCTTTGTGAAAGAGACTTGCTTTCAGCGCAGGACTGGTCCGTTGTAGCGCCGGGTGCCATAGCTTGCAGTTGAATGTTGAACCTCAAACTCAAAATCTACGAAGGCTACAACATGCAACTGACATGCAACTGACATGCCATCTACAACCCTGGAAGGGAGCTTAGGAAATGCTTGGGAAATGCTTTGGAAATACTTAGGGAGCTCTTGGACACTGACCCTGTTGCGTTTGGCCGCAGCATCGATGGCTCGGGGCACGAACCAAGGATCGCTGCAATGAACGCGCCAAGTGATCAGCCTTCACCGTCGAACGAGGATCGACTCTTCAAAGGCTCCATCTGACCATCTCTCCATCTCATCTCCTCCTCTCCATCTCCTGTTCCTCCTCCTCTCCTCAGTGCTGTTATATTTTGTCCCTTTAGAGATATACAAATATAAACTATATGTACGTATGTATGTATAATTATGTACATAATATATATATATATTATGTGTGTATATATATTTATTTATGATATGTATGTATGTCAGCGTTGCTTAACGAACAGGACACATCAGGGGACATCAGAGCACCTGGAACATATTGGAACACTCGGTCAGTGTCACTCACAATCGCCTGTGCGAAGTCCTCGTAGGAGAGTAGCTCTTACGCATCGTCGGAAGAAACTGAAGAGAAGGCTGCAGGCACTGCAGGCACTGCAGGCACTGCAGGCGCATGGCGAAGCGTTTCGAAACTTCGAAAGTAGTTGCTGTTGCCATTTGCAAAGGTGACAACATTTCCCAACTCTCCAACTTCATATATTCTCTATACTATTATCTGTATTCTTTACATTTCTTTACCCTATATTCATTCTCATTCTCTATATATTCTAGTCATTTATATATATATATATATATGTACATATACTGTTATTTTCATCTCATTTCTATTCTTTATTCTCTCTTTCTCTCTTTGGTCCTGTGTCAGGCCCAGCCACGTGCGCAAGCCAAGCGACTCGGGATGTGGCATGCGGCCCGGACGAGCCTTACAAAGAACCCAGGCCAGGCGTTGAACCAACGTTGGGGACATCCCAAAGGGGGAAATCCCACGGACCAAAGGTGGATCCTTGGAATCCTTGTGGCCTTTTTTATTCTGGACTCGAATAACTAATCTAATTCCTATATATTCATGTGTTGAAAGACATGTTTGAAGTTTTTTTGATTTTAAGATATGTATAAATTCATTCTTCCTTTGTTTTTAAAGTGAGTTGTGTCTTGGGAGCCGCTTTCGGAAGGCCTGTGATGTTGTTGGACGTGGCCTGCCAGACCAAAGAGTCCTTCTTCGACCGGTCTGTGCGTCACCTGTCGCGACATCATGGAGATCGAATGCTGTCCCTTCCATGAGAACAGCAAGGACGCATTAACCAAACATTATGGATTTACCCAAGAAAACATGATAAAATGTTTTCCAAGAAAACCATTTGACACCGGAAAACAAGGCTACGGATGGCTACAGCATCTCCTCTAGACGATCCTTAGTCTTCAGATTGATGTTCTCGAAACGCATTTCGGCAATTTGCGTTCATCATAGGTTGAAGGCCGTAGGTAGTGGAAAGATGTGGGTGGAGAATTGTAAGTTGCAAAGTAGGAATATGGAAGTAACACCAGTAGGAGACAAGAGGTGAGAAGTGGAATGTTACGTCAAATCGGAAGCTCAACAAGAAGAGCTATGCCAAAATAAAGTCCTCAATCGCCTTCCTCACATGTGATTTACTGTAACAATATTCAAAGATAGCTTAAGTAATTTGAAGACGATGATTTAACTGATACTATCTGATACTGATAGCTTAGCTTAATCGAATTGAAAGTCCTAACACAGACCCAGATGCAACTCGCGGGTGGCATGAATAAAGCTTTGCCGGACACTACTTGACTTGAGAGCAAGTCTGTCGTTCGAAGTCATCAAAGTATATCAAAGTCTGCAACCAATTCAGTGTTTTCTATGTTTGAGTTGCAGAAATTGTGTTTTGCCACCAACCGAGGTGATGTTGGAGTGGGCCCAGATGAACCCACAGGCGAGGAGAGAAGGAATGTAGATTAAAATAACAATAACAGGAAGAATAGAGAGTAAATCAGAAAACAAACAGTGAGAAGGAACAAGTTTTCAAATCTTGCAGTTTTTCAGAACGGAAAACTGCCACGTTGCGGTTTTGGTGCAGGTGCAGTTCCTTTGGAGCTTCCCAATGCAGAATTTCCACGAGTCGTTGAGCCGTGTCCTCACCATGTGTTGCATCAAGAGGCTCTTGGTTTCACGCAATTTTCGTCAAGTTGAGGAGAAAGTTTTGATTTTTCTTTTTTCTCTTGTGCTTTTTGCAAAAGTTTTTCTTTTCTCCCTCCTTCTCATCAGTCGTTGCTATGTTCCAACCTTTGGGCCTCGATGTCACCGCATGCCAGATCTGGACTGTTGGAAGAGACTCTTGGGCACGATCTTCCGCAGAAGAAGAAGCGCAGGAGTCCCTGGACATCGGACGTTGGACGTCGTTGGACATCGTCGAACATGGAACAGATTGGAACAGTCTTTTAGGAGTTGGATGTGAGTTCTGCACTCTCGGCATTTCTCTCCGTGAGGAAGCATAGAGAAAAGCCGAGGGAGGAGATGAGCGAGGCAGATGCAGCGCAGGTTATGAGAAGTGCCTCCACAAGTGCCTCCACTGCTTCATTGATTCGCTCCTCTTTTGTGAAACTCCTTCTGCTTGAAGCATCAATTACTTACATTACAATGAATTACATTACTTCATATTACTTCATATTACTTCATATTACTTATTTTGCTTCTGTTTGCTTCTGTTTGCTTCTTTTTGCTTCTTGCTCGTAAGCATTTCCTTCGGTGTATCGCAGGTTCAGGTTGATCCCCTCGCCTTCTCGGCCGATGCGGCTGCAGGACGCGCTGAGAAATGTTTTCCAAAAAGTGTCTTCCCATATCTTCCCATCATTTTTCTATACTTTTGTCCTACACTTTCATCATCTTTCATCATTCTCTACATTTCTTAATTGCTTCATTGTCACTGGTGATAACCGAAGGAAGTTTGGAAGTCAATCGTCTGACTCATGGAAAGTTGCAGCGATGCGGACGGGTGCGGAGGTCTGTGCTGAAAGCAGAGAGCAAAAAGTGCACAAAGATGAAGTCTGTTGTGGCGCAAAGATGCGCAAAGTGCACCTGTTGTAAGTCGGAATCGTGAAAAACCGACAGCCCCGCCACGTTTGGGAGTCTACGCACCGGGTGCGCGCCGCTGGGGCGAGAAGCGCGTTTGCAAATCAAAAAAGTCGGAACGCTAGTACGAGACTTGTTTGGATGTTTCATGATGTTTCCTCGTGACTTGCCATCATCATCATCATCATCATCATCATCATCATCATCACCATCATCATCACCATCATCATCACCATCATCATCACCATCAACAATCAATCCTCTCTTGCTACATGTTTGGACTTCTGAAAATATTTGCCACCGCTTGGTGCAGTACTGACGGTATTTGTTAAGGTTGAGGCATATGAGGTCTCTTTGCATCTGTTTCTTTGTAGGCTCATGATTTCTCAGAGATTGTCGTGCAGCTTGCAGGGCCAGCGCAGAGAGAGGCCCCAGAGGAGATGGCTTCACAAGAGCCCCAAAAAGAGCAAAAAGAAGAAGAAGAAGAAAAAGAAGGAGAGAAGGAACGGAAGGAAGAGAGGAGCCCAAAAGTTGAAGCAAAGAAAGAAGGAGAAGGAAGAGAAGGAAGAGAAGGAAGAGAAGGAAGAGAAGGAAAGTGTGAAGAAAGGGAAGGAAAGGAAGGAGTGGCAGGAGCCCAAGGAGGAACCCTCGGAGGAAGCCTCCTTGGAGCAGCCGAAGGAGAGGAAGAGCCGAAAGCTTCGGCGCCATCGGAGCCTCCCCCGTTTCCGCACACAGCAGAGCCGTCAACTGCGCAGAGTGACCGCGGTGCAGACGCAGAAAGGCCGAGGTGCCGCACCAAGATGCACAGCGAAAGATTGGACGAAAATTCATTAGAATACGAACACATGTGAATATGAATATGAATATAGTGAAATAGAAACATATCTTCACATACAAGATATAATTAATCATTTATATAAACGTGTATTTATATTTATATATATGTATATATATATATATGTATTGATCTTTATATTTCTATCTTTATATCTCTTTTTTTTCATCATTGAGTTTCGATTTCGTGACACGAGGCCAGGGCCTCGCTCTTTGAGTCGGCCTTCGCGTGGCCGGGGCGCGCTACTGCTGCGCAGTGCTCCCAGGAGCCGCAGGCAACGTGGACCCAGGGCGCCCTATGCCCATCACCGGTGACTTTTGAAAATGATTAGACTGCAGAAAATTGGAGAAAGACATTGAAAGACCATTTTGAGAAGCCTAGTCAGTTGAAGATTTCAGGAAACCTTTGTAATTAGCTCATTGTAGCTCTTAAAGTCGTTCTCCCAATCCGCTTTGTCAATTTGCCCTGTGGCCTCAGTCGCCGGAAGACAGAAGCGAAGGCGCGTCCGAGATTTGCCAAGTTTCATCAGATCGAGTTGCTCGCGGTAGTTCAAGCGGTGGCAGCTTCGTTGTTCGACCATGTCATGCGATGTCATGTGCCCGATGTCCTTTCAGCCGAGGGAGCAAAACTGCCTTCACTAAAACCCGGCACCGCTTCTCCCAGCCTCTCGGCGTCCAAATTCTCACAATGTCCGAGGAATACCTTCAGCACACCCTTAAAGCAAGAAGAAAGATGAGAAAAAATCAGAACAAGAAGAAAGAAAGAAGAGAAAAAGATAGAAATGATTTCTTAAGAGAAGAAGTTATGGAAGTTATGGAAGTTGTAAGGGAGGACACGACGTAGGACTTGCATCGAATCCTAAGGACGAAGAGGTCGGAGAGGTCCACGGCGGAGTCGAAGCCGCCGACGCCGCCGCACACGCTGCGACTCGCGGTCGCGATGCCAGCGGCCATCGGGGCGATCGCGGCAGTTGGAAGAAAGAGAAAAGGAAGAATTTGAGAAGAGAGAACTGAGAGAATTGAGAGAAAGAAGAGAGAAAGAAATGAAAGAGAAAAGAGTGAGAGAAGAGGAAAGAGAAAGAGAATTTGAGAAGAAAAAAGAAGAGAAGAAAGAGAATTCGAAGGAGAAGAAAGAAGAAAACGACAAAAATAGTGAGAAGATGAAGCCTGAGAAAGGCAAGGAGTCCAAAGAATGTCCCAAGGAAAAAGTAAATGCCTCAGAAAGCCTGAAGCCACCTGGGAAGTTTTCTCCGAAAGTTGCTCTGAAAGCTGCCAAAGCCACGACAGGAGCCCAGAGATATAGCGAGCCTACTTATCATCTGAAGTGAATGATTGCATTCACGATGAATTGAATTCATCAAACTATTTCATTGCAAATTTGAATGCAATGATATTTTATTGAATTTAAATATATAGATATATATATATATATATTCTAGCTTTGCTTTTACGGTTTAGATTTGCAACTCAATGCGGTGCTTTCGCGAGGAGGCGACGAAGAGTCCTATGAGTACGAGTATGAAACTTCCAGCGAAAGGCCAGGCACACGGGAACGATAAAAGCTTTGCTTGGCACCATGAGTTAGCAACGTTGCAATGTTCAAAGCTCGCAGTCTGAGTCAGCAAAAACAGGATGCACGGCAGACTCCAGAAGTGAGTCCTTGATGCATTTGATGCTTGTAGAAGTGTACTTAGATGTACTTAGGGCCTGGGTCCCCCAGAGATATATTCTTCAACAGGTTCTGCCATTGATAGATTTGACGATGTCAAGCGGGGCGGTTGACTTTCGAACATAGAAATGGGCGTTCAGAAAGCTTGCAGGGCCGCCCCGCAGCCAAACGCACTCAACAAGGCACGCCCTGGCACGCTGCTGTCGACTTCTTGCAAACACTTTCAGTGTTGAACGAGAAAGGAAAAACACTGAAAAATCTGGAAGCCATCTAATATTTCTTCCTTTCACTTCCTCCTTTTTCTAAAGATGAAAGGAAGGAATCCCAACCACCCTTTGATCCCACTTTTTACTCATGGATTTGGGGGAGAGATCTTGTGCGGAATGAAGGACAGCACTTGGTAAGTCCGACTCTAGGGATGTTTGTGGCGCATGCGGATCCTCCATTCACCTCCTGTTCCACGGTCATCTTGGTCTCTTCCATGGATTTCAAGCTGAGACCTCTTGTTGAAAGATTTTGTCTTCTTAAAGTTCAACAAAGTCAATCATGGTTCATGCATTTATCTGTAAATATATGTATATACAAAAAAAATGTATATAAATAATATATTGTTTTTATCTTCTTTTTATGTCATGAAAATTGCTGGGCAGCCCTTGCAGGTGGTTGCAGCCTGGCAGAGGCAGCGGCAGCAGCAGCAGTACCCATACATAGTTGCACCTCGCCATGGCAGATGTCGATGAACCTGACGATGGTTCTTGAAGTAAAATCGAAAGAATTAGAGAAGATAATTGTTCTTAGTTATTTTTGATTCTTTCGAAGTAACATATAAGAATGCAAGAATATTGGAGAGAAATCAAAAGAATATCGAAGAGAATTAAAGAGAATGAAGGAAAAATCTTGAAATAGTAAAAAGTACACGAAGGTAGTTTTGAAGAAGTAAGTTACACTCGTCAGGAAATTGAATGAAATTTGAATGCTTACCTTGAGTTGCGCCGCATGTGGGGTTTATTGGTCTACGGTGTAAAACGAAAAGGAAGTAAAAAGAAACTATAAACCGCAGAAGGTCAGTGGGTCCTAGGTAAAAAATGATGAGAAAATGCTGAGTAAAACAATAGCAAACCAGTATGAAGGGTTTGTTGTCTGGACGCTCAGACAGATTAGTTTGTTTTGTCATGCACAACGACATGGAATACAGTAAGGTGATAATGCTGAAATTACACAATTAGAATGGAACGGTCTTTTTTCTATTACCTGACTCGTCATTAACACAATGGCTGCGGATACCTTGGTGGCAGTCTTCTGAAGATAGAAGTACTCGTACATGTTAATACTGTTCGCGATATTATAAAGTATCTATAGGATGTCATAGATGCGTTTGAAACTACTTTTGAAGGCTTTCAGATAAACATTTGAATGGACTAGTAGCCTTGGACGGACTTGAAGTAGTCGAAGGTCGATGAAGCTGAAAAAGAGTCAGTGAACGAATCATTGCCTTTTTCCGCTTGCGAAGGCTGCTCTGCTTTGCCATTTGAATGACTGTCGCCGAGGCAGCACTGGCTTCCAACCTGAGGAACCCGAACGCAGCGACGCTTCTTTTGCAGTTTGAGGAAACAAAGACAAAACCCTGGTGCATCTTGTGCTCTTGAAAAGGAAACAAATAAACAAATGGAATAAAGTACTGAGCAAAATGAATGATTGATCATGATCTTAAATGTTGATTTATGTTTATGAATTCATGAAATTTCAAGAATGTGTCGCGTTTGTGTCCTGTCAACGACTGAGGTCCTACCCCTACACAGCCTGGATGGCGAATCTTTCAAACAACCAGTACATCAGAAACTCACAGTGCCTTGGCGCCCGCAAGGATGGAGAAAGAAGAAATGAAGAAATTGGATAGAAGAAGTAAATGCAAAGATAAATGAAGATATTGTAAATAAATAAACATGAACGGAATAGATTAAAATTGGATAAATAAATGGAAATGATGGGAATAAATTGAATAAATGGCAGGAATCCAAGGGTAAGGACCTCTTTTGCCACTTCGCTTCTGTTGGAAGATCTTAGCAGCGCACTAGAGATCATGCAATCAGATGCAATCACATGCAATCAGATGCGATGAGACTGTGATCAGACTGTGATCAGGAAAACATCTTGATGCAATGAGATGCATTGGAAAACATGCATTGATGCAAACAATCAGGTTTTGGAAAACGCACACAGGAAATCACAGTGGCCTGGAGTGCCCAACAGGTTTCTTTACTCAAGATTTCTGACCGTTGACAGGAACACTGGTATCATGGCCCCGCGCTATCGCACCCGCCCGAGGCGTTACGGCTTTGGAATTTGAGTTGGATGTAATTGGCAGCTTCATCGGTAAGCCGAAATAGTGTATGCAGATGTATGCAGTATCCATCAATGTAGTCACAGTAAAATCATAGGTATCGTAGTTCTTTCGTAGTTCTGTCGTAGTTCTGTCGTGGTTCTGTCGTAGTTCTGTCGTAGTTCTGTCGGAGTTCTGTCGGAGTTCTATCGGAGTTCTATCGGAGTTCTATCGGAGTTCTATCGGAGTTCTATCGGAGTTCTATCGGAGTTCTATCGGAGTTCTATCGGAGTTCTATCGGAGTTCTATCGGAGTTCTATCGGAGTTCTATCGGAGTTCTATCGGAGTTCTATCGGAGTTCTATCGGAGTTCTATCGGAGTTCTATCGGAGTTCTATCGGAGTTCTATCGGAGTTCTATCGGAGTTCTATCGGAGTTCTATCGGAGTTCTATCGGAGTTCTATCGGAGTTCTATCGGAGTTCTATCGGAGTTCTATCGGAGTTCTATCGGAGTTCTATCGGAGTTCTATCGGAGTTCTATCGGAGTTCTATCGGAGTTCTATCGGAGTTCTATCGGAGTTCTATCGGAGTTCTATCGGAGTTCTATCGGAGTTCTATCGGAGTTCTATCGGAGTTCTATCGGAGTTCTATCGGAGTTCTGTCGTAGTTCTGTCGGAGTTCTATCGGAGTTCTATCGGAGTTCTATCGGAGTTCTATCGGAGTTCTATCGGAGTTCTATCGGAGTTCTATCGGAGTTCTATCGGAGTTCTATCGTAGTTATGTGAAGGACAAGTTGTTTGGCTTTGATTTTCTGAGCTGCCAGGGATACTAGTCATGGGAGACATCCCAAGACTGAGACCGAGAAGGCGCTTTTCGGATTTCCAATAAGTGGAAGGTGACTGACGGTGACAGAAATTGTTTCAGCGGGAAAATACACAGAAAAATGGTTTTTTTTTTGAGTCGGATTGTCTCAGCGAAAAGGTATTTCTTTTTGTTTCTGTTATGATTGTTATTTGTTTGTGCTGATTCGGTTCTCATGTAACCACTGATTTCTTCATGGACATTGGTCCTTGTCAGGTGAAAGCTCAAGCTGATGCAAGGCCAGAGGAGCCACTTGACCCAGAATTATACAGTACTAATAGCTACTACTATTAAAGGAATGCAAAGCAACTAAGTTACCGCTGCACAACATGCAAAGTTGATTATTGAGCATTTGCTTGTGCTCAGTTGCTTTGATTTTTCAATAGGTACTTGTGCTCCGAACCGCTTCAAAAACAGCTCCTTCCCCCGCAATTTCATCGGAGCTTCATGAGTTTTTGCTTCACAAAGCTGCTGAAATGCCGAAGTTCCCCTGCATGACTCCATCCTAGGCCGCAGCTGAGTGCCGCTGAGCCTAGTCCTAGCGTTGAAGAAAGAGTTTTTATTTGATCATGGATGTGATCATGTGGATGATCACATGGGAAAGTCATGGAAACAAATACAGAGTGATACACTGTTGCGCAGTTGGACTCCTGCTTTCACATTGATGTGACTCTTGCATGCTTGCATGCCTCAAGCAGAGGACACAGTGGACGCATAGATTGCAAGCCAAAACAAGTGGTACAACGACGAGAAATGAATGACATCAATTCTAGAAGCAGATTAGGAATGACAAGATCAATCAATATACTGTGTCCAGTGTATTTTGAGGAAAAAAATTGAGCACCCATGATTAAACGGCAGTAAATGACATCGAAGTATAAGACACTACAACTACTTTCAACCACGAGGATTGTTGCAGTGGTGGGAAACTCTGCAACTACTGCGGTTATTGTTTTTTGGAGATGCCACCTTGATTTGTGGTTCGTTGCCATGTCTCGCTATGTCGCGATCATTTCTGCCACTGGGCACTAATGAACTACATCAATCATTAGAGTTGTTACATTATCTTTTTAAATGGATGGTACCGAAGACACAACCTCCTGGCTGCATCTGGCTACTTGAATCTCAATGCAAATCAGATAGAACTGGGCAAGGCTTCAGGACAAACATGTTGTCACTGCAAACAGGTTCCCAGTGGTTCCGTTAGCAGCTCCTATAACGACTCCTTACGACATCTTACCACCCTTGCCTTTTTGATCCAGGTTGATCCTGATTGGCTTCGGAGCGCAACTGGCCTTTATGCAACTGGACAAAATGCTACAGGTCGTGTCGCCTCAGATATTTTCCAAGGTTTGGAAGAAGACTATTCGGCAACATCAGTAAGAGCAACCAGATGATTCAACACATTTCTTTCTTTGTCTTCTCATATTTTCTCGTCATTTCTCTTTTCGGGAAGTCGTTGTTTGGGGTTTTAACCTGTTTTAATTGAAGATTGGCCTCAGATTTTCTGTGCCAACATTGAGACGTCTGAAGGCCAAGTGTGCGAACCTTCGGTGGTCCCATCATGGGACAGTTCAAATACCTCGGTGGAGTACGTGCTGGCCACTCGTCATAGAGTGCAGAAACCTCGTTTTACTCAGTGCCTTTCAGAGCTTTCACTCTCGATTATACGCGTGCCAATTATTATGCCAATCATGATGCTATAAGTTTCCTTTTATGACTCAACTTATTGCAGAACTCATTTCATTATACTTTTAGTGAATCTAATACTTATAGATTTCCTTTAAAATGCTTGGTCAAAGCATTGCAATGCTTTGGTGACTGTGAAGGGGTTTGTCATCGTTTTGAGGCGACGGCATGATTTATGGCATTCCCGGCCATGCCAAGCAAGTGCTTAGCTCCTTGGAGAAATTCAGAGCATCATAGAGCATCACTGCGCTCAAATGAAGTCAGTGAGTTGAGGCATTGCAGTCCTGGAAGGTTCAAACACGTTGAGACGTTCAACATCGTTCAACGATTAGCCTTCAACACAAATTTAATACGTCAGAGAGGAGTTCCTCACGTTGCATCACGTGACTCAAAACCTGGAGTTCCTCTGCTTTCGGTTCGTGTCACGTCATGTCACGTTGGTTCCTAGGAATTGATCCTCGGACCTATGACGTGCAACATATTGGTCCCAGGTGGCACTGCTTCGATCTCGACTTCGTTTTGCAACTTGTGAATGTTTGAAGACTTCGAAGAAGACTTCGAAAAAGAAGTTGCTTGTGACTTGTGATCGATTTCTTTGTTGATTTCTTTTGGATTGGTGTTTTTTGAGATTTGTTAAACTTCTTTTGCAGGTTGGATGGTAAGTTCAAGTGGCTGCGAGGAGTGCTCGCGCCCAATGGTTGTTGGGAGCCTCAGCATCGAGCTGGAGCACTGGCGCCAGAAACTCTGAGGACACAGTGTGGACTTTGGGAGATCGAAACTTATCATTTTAACACAATTGCATTTTGTTGATTTTGATTTCATTTTGTTCTTATTTCATTCTATTTCATTTCATTTCATGTCATTTTAGTTTATGATGTTTTGTCAATTGTTTTTCTCAATGCTTTCATGGCGTTCTTTGAGACTAGAGTTTACCAGCAAGTTGTCAAGAAGAGACATGAAGAGACAAATCATAGGGCTCAGATAAGCTCGTTTATTTATAGGATTTTAGGGCAAAAAAATCAGGAAGAGACTTGCCTTCGAAGATTTACCTCAGCGAACTTGTTGAATGCTTGATATCATTTAGAGACTGTTGAATTTGAAGTTCAAAAGTTCGTCCTTACTAAGCCTTACTAGTAGCTGCGAAGCTTCTGTTTTGACATTTATTCTTGGGAGTGCCATTGTTTGGGGGATGTTTTGTTGCTCTTTGGGTAAGTTTTGGTTTGTGGTTTTTTGGCTTTGGGCTTCTAGCTGGCTTCTGGCTTTTTGGTTTCTGGATTTTGCTCTTTGGCTTCTGGCTTTTGGCTTTTGGCTTCTGGCTTTTGGCTTCTGGCTTTTGGCTTCCGGCATTTGGCTTTTGGCTTCTGGCTTTTGGCTTCTGGCTTTTTGGCTTTTGGCTTTCTGGATTTCCTTATCAATTGTTAGATGGTTTTCATCAATTCTTCTATTTTGGATTCCGACTTTTGGTTTTGTGGCTTGCCAGATCTTTAGTTTTTCACAGGTTTATTTTCACTTGTCATTGATTATCAACCTAAAGCCGAAAAGCAGACAACCCCAAACCCTAAACCATAAACTCTAGACCATAAACTCAAAAACATAAAACCCTAAGGCCCCAAAGCCATGAACCCTAAAACCTCAAAACCGTACACGCTAAAGCCCTAAAACCATAGATCCTAAAACCGGAAACGTAAAGGCATAAGCCAATCCACCTTGCAACCATTAAACAAGTGAAACAAAGAAACCCTAAAACATCCAAAAGCCATAGACTTAGACCCTAAGACCCCAAAACCATCAACCCTGCAAACATAGACCCTAATTACCTCAAGCCATTAACCCTAAATCCATACATTCTCAAACCCTAATGCCATGAAACCTGATTCATCAGCCCTAAAAACAAAAACCTAGAGACATAAAAGACATAAAAGGTAAACCCTAAAACCATACACCGTACAACCATCAAACCTTCGGCTCCAAAACCATCAGCCCAAAAAATCATAAAGACTAAAACCACGGACCCTAAAACCATAGACTCTAAAACCAAAAAAACCTCAAAGCAGCAACTCTCAAACCACACTCCTTAAACCTTAAGACCTAAGACCTTCAAACCTCAAACGCCCAAAAATCTCAAGAATCCTAAAACCATCAACCCTAAAGCGAAGGATATCAGCCTACATGCTGAAACCGTAAACCTAAAGATATCAGCATAGACCCTCAAACTAGAAACCTCAAAATCTTGAAACCACAAGCCCTAAAAATCTAAAACCAAAAATCCTAAAACCATGAGCATAAAACATATAACCCGAACCCTAAAACCACAACTTGAACCTATAAAGCCATAAACAGAAAACTTAAGCCGTACAACCATAAGCCCGAAAACCATATACCCTAAATCATAAAACCATTAGCCCTGAAAACCTAAAGCTGAAAACATAGAACCTAAACCCTGAAACCACACACTCCAAGACCATAAAGCCTAAAGCCATAAACCCTAAAACCCTAAGACTCAGACCTAAAGTCATAAACCCCAAAAACCCAAGACCTAAAGCCATAACCCCCAAAAAACATTATAACATCTTTAAAACATTGAAAGAGCAACCAAAAAACAACAGGAAACCATTGAAAAGCGGGGAAATGCAAAAGCAACCTGGGAAAGCATCGGAAATTCCAGGAGAACCACCCCAGACCAATCAAGAAAAAACAGAAAAGAAAACAAAACAAAAAACATCCCAAATTACACTCCGAACCCTCATTCTTGTTTGTGGGGTGACTGCTTTTTTGGACCTGTCAGGGACCGAAATGATGGGGCTTGATTTATCTTGCATGTTAATCACAGGCCCAGTCTGCCAGAATGCTGCCATTTTTTGAGGTTGTAGTTTGACTAGAAAGGATTCACAGCTGTGGAATTGCAGTTCTGCGTTGATATTGGTTGCATTTCTGAGGTATCTACGGCATCCCATCGCATGCAGATTCCGTCTTGAAAATTGTGCCCAGCACCGGCCGCTGGGCGCAGCTTTGGTGTAGAGCTCTGCTTTTGGTCAAGAAGATATTCAGAAGGAGAATTACATTCTTAGATAGATCTCTTGTCATCAAATATCTTAGCTCAGCATAGCTACCCATCTACCTTTGGCGTGGTAGCCATGTTTTTTTTGATTGCCCCCGGGCCGATGCACCATTGGTGCACACGTTATGGCAGTTGAGTCTTTGCTTTGCAGCTACCTTTTGCTACTTGTACATTCGTTCGGACGGAAAACTGAACATGTAGTGTCTGGGGTGGGATGGGGCGGCTGGGATGTTGACATGCTTGTTGACGAACAGCTCTTGGTTGTATGAACTTGTTTCTACGCACAGTCGTTGCGCAAACTTGTTGCCGGCCACTGCGCAAGTGGTCAAAGAAGCCTTCAACCAGTACAGTCGTTGATGATTTTGCATTTCAGGCGTGGGAAAAGAAGAAAACAACTCATGTTGTGGTATCGTGTTTATGACCACAACGACATAACTGGCACGTCAAATGCGCACGGAAGCCATTTTGACAACTCAAAACCTGTGAGAAAAACATGTGGATGCCAAAAACCCTAGGAGTTGACGTTCCAAACATGGTGGATCATGCGGATGAGACTTCTGCCGTGTGTGCTTTTTCGGGCCATTGGGTTGTAGATATGCATTTTTTATGATAGAAGATGATAGATGTGTATAAAGATGGGTCATGTTGTACCATTCCTTTTTCAACGCCAGCAACTATGAAATCATCGTTTTATATTCTTATATTATCATGTTTTATTCTAGGACTTAGATTATTTGCGTTTTTTATCAAATGTATTTGGATATAATATATATATATATATTTAATGTATTCTCATATTCTTATGATTACTTTATATTCAATGTTCCATTATTTATTTTTTTCCAGTTTTTTTGGGTAAAATATGACAGTGTCCCCTCCAAGGCGAGGTGCTGCAGCTGGGACAAGGGGTGATTGACGACGGTCGTTGGAAGTGGCATGGAGGTGTCCTTGGACCCGATGGCGCCATCTACGGCATCCCTTGCCATGCTACTGAGAAGAAAATGGGAATGAAGGGAAGAGAAGGGAAGATGATGAAAGTGTTGGACAGTGATGGATAGGGAGTGAAAGTGATGGATAGCCATGGATATCTAGTGGTAGAGAAAGAAGAAAAGAACACAGGCTAATGACAGACTTTGACAATTCATAACTTAGGATCCTTCGGTGAAAAAAGCATCTGAATCAGAATGTCTTATGGCACTACATAATGTAATTTGGATGAATTTGGATACTCTGGAAGAGCCACAGATTTATCATGTTGATACCTAGCCAGGCTGACGGTCTTTTTCCACAGTCTTAATTATTCAAGAATCTTGTATTACATTGTGTATATTTAATTTTCAGTTGTTTATAGTTTTAGTTCATAGTTTATATACATATATGGTCCAGTGTTCCTTGGCCCC
>VSDK01003329.1:276330-314110 GCA_009767595.1 Symbiodinium kawagutii | reverse complement strand
CACCACACCACCACACCACACCACACCACACCACACCACCACACCACCACCGCACCACCACCACCGCACCACACCACCACACCATCACCATCACCACCACCACACCATCACCACCACCACCACCACACCATCACCACCACCACCACCACCACCAGCATCACCACCACCACCACCACCAGCATCACCACCACCATCATCATCATCATCATCATCATCATCATCATCATCATCATCGGTATGAATGAAATGAGTTAAAATATATTGAGATATACTGACATCTACCTCTCTGTGTTTTTTTTCTCAATGTTTTGGAGGGTCAACTTCGCGATCTGGGTCTCCATTCTGTGTCCCAGTTCTGTGCTCTCAACTAGTGCCTTGGTGCGTTCCTGTGGGCCGTGTTGCGGTTCGCAGCACTTCGTTTTTTCAAATCTGCGAATGAGTTCTTTCGAATCCATTGTGTCGTTTCAGATCTTGTGTCGGATACATATACAGATACATATACATATGCATATGCATGGGCAAATGCATATACATATACACATACACATGCGCATGACTACACTACATTACGTTACGTTACGTTACATTACATTACGTTACATTACATTGTATGCATATGTGCAAGGACTATTGTGTATGTTGTTTTCATGCATCAATCGCATGTGCACTTGCTGTGCCTTAAAGTTCATGTCTTGGTAGAACATGCAAAACATGTACAAAACATTCGAAGTAAATATTTTCTATCGCATTCTTTGCCTAGGCCTAGGCAAGTGTTGCAAACATTTTTTGCATATGTCATTATATGTTCTACACTTTACATCTAATTAAAACATGTGCCTAAGAGAACTTCTAATTTCAGTATTTTTTGTAATGAAAACTAAAAAGATGTTTGATTTTTTAAAACATGATTCTCATTTTTTCTCATTCTTTGTTGGATGTTTTTTGAATGCTCTCTCCAGGTGGCATCTCCTTGCTAGGGGACCTAAGTGCCCAGCCCTTCAAATGGGGTGGAGGAGCTGGAGATGGGCAGCGCTTTGTGTAGCTCAGCGAGAAATCTGTGGACATCACCTGTGCCCAACTTTACTGCATTTTTTCTTGTTTTTATTCACGATTCTATTTGCATCTTCAAGGCTGAGTCCAAACTGGTTCCTAGATGTCATGATTTGTGAAAGTTGTGTTCGCTTGTTGAATCCTTCCGCCCAATAGCATCTCTGAGCAAGAGCAAGAGCAGTGCGACGGCAAAGTGTAGGCACAAGACCAGCTACAGTAGACAGAAATGAGACAGGAGAAAAAATGATATCTTATCGAAATGACTTAAGATAAGCCCATGATAGTAAATGATCAAAACAGTGGACAGAATTATGAATCGAGTTCAAAGAGACAATCTACCACACAATAGTCTGGAACAGTTGCAAGAGCAAAGAAATCAATGTAAGAGTTTAATATTTGCAAAAGCGCTAAGTATGTTTTCTCAAACAATATTTACTTATGACAGCAAAGTCAGAAGATGTGAATAAGTTTTCAGGCTTGAGAAGGAGACCAACCTATCAAGAAGGGATAGGCTTATGTGATGAAAATTGAACACTTGTTGGCAGACTTCCCAACAGAGATGCAACCTTCAAAAAATCAAATGAAGGGAGTCTTTTTCCATGGGGTGGTGGATCAAATAAACGGAAGCTTTAAAAGATGAAGAGCAAGAATCTTATTAGGACAAATGGGCGATACATGGTTGAGGCAGAATGTCCGAACAGCAGGAAAACATTTCATGTAGAAAGAGTCGGACAAATGGACAAATGCCACTACAGGCCCCTAATATCCCCTAATATATTTCTGAAATGATTTCAAGAACTCAACCCATGCAAGTTGATGATGGCAATGCAGCACCCGCACTACCAGCACCAACATAAGTTGCGCTACAAGATTGAAACACACACCACAACTTGGAGTAGAATTAGCACAAAGAATGCAAACATCAATGAAGATAAAAGAAAAACAGAAGTGATTTCAGTGAATCACAGAGGAGAAGTATTTCAACAAACTAAACCATCAATCATAGAAAAAACTCGGATGCCAGCACTGAGAAAACCAAGAAGTTCCACACCTGTGCGTCCTGAACTATTTCCAATGACAGATATAGAAGATGAACCAGACCTAATCAAATCAAAAAAGGAACAAACGTCAATACTGGTAGCAAATAATACCATACCGTCGTCAAGCAAGCGAGCACCAGGTTCTAGAAGAGCCACACCAGAATCAAGAGCAGAACCAAAAAATGGAGGAAAACGAAGAGCAAAAAGCATATACTACGAGACCAAATGGAACCAAAAAAGATCGAAGTGACTCAGAAGACACAACAAATGAAAGAAGGCAAACAGAAAGAAAACTGAACTAGCAAAAACAGGTAGCAACCCAAGGAGAACATCCGCCAAAGAGAGAGAAACCAGAAACAGTGGTCTCATTGTGACAGAATCAGGCCCACTCAAATATTTCGCATGGTAAAGTATGTATATATATATATATAAAACATGTTTATAGACTGGGGTAAGGAGCAAGATACATCAGGAACATCAACAGAAAGAATCGCCCATAAATTAAACAAGAGATGTCGGGTAGATAATCAATAGCATAGGCGCTTTGGTGTTTTGGATTGACCTTATAGTAGACTTGATAGGGGTTTAGGAAATGAATAGTTTTTTTCGACACAAAGGGGCACAAAACCATGAGAATATCCCTCCTCTGACACATATATTGGATGTTCATTTGGCCGGATTCCAAAGTATTGGTCATGAAAGCCTCATGACTGGCATAATTCAAACGGCAAACTCTTCAACATTGAATATGACCTTAATAAGTAATATGAAGATGGTGAGCAATTCACAGCAAGTAGCAATGACTAGTTAGAGGACAAGGCATATATAAATGAAGAATGGATTCACATACATCAAAGAGGTGGGGTTGCAACATCGTGAATTTCACGTGCATCAAGCTTTCTATAAATTTAAAGATATTCATGTATACAGTGTTGAGACACATTGAATGTTGAAAGGGCAAGGGAGGTTCAGATGTTCGTGATGATGTCAGAGGGTGGAGTGAGCAAAGCAGGTGAAGAAAAGATACCGACTACGAAATATGAACCTGTTCAGAATGATAGGGTAGAAATGCGAGTACATGAGTGCAAAGAATCGATGGTGAAAGATGAATATGACTAAAACAATTGATATTGATAATCACACTGTTAAAATCATTCCCGTAATGATTCCAGGGTTTTTCGCAGGAACAGGCAACACCTATATATATATATACATATATATGTATATATACATGTATATATATATATATATATTTATTTATATATACATATATTTGCCAAAGAATGTTGGCAAGAAGTGATGATGGGCGGGTTGTTTTCGTTTGTCCTACCAATAAGCTTCTACAATCCTTCGAAGGGGAAGCTGTGACAATTAACATGCTTTTGTTGTTTATATTTGTATGTATATATATATATATATAGCATGTTAACTTTGGAAATGTAAAGTATCAGTCATGATAATGTATGTATTCGTATTTGATGAGGTATACTTCAGCTGTTTGAGCCCTGAGGATGACCAATTTAGTGAAGAGAATAAGCAACAGGCAACGGGTGCCAAAGAGCTCAAGCCAGTGCACGAACTGACCAACACGCAAAACTATGAGCTAATAAGATTTGTTGAGAGCATTTTTGAATACACAACTGTGCGAATGCAAGAGATTGTATGCTCAAGAAAATCAAGAAAAACTGGCCAATATCAAAAGAGACAGTTTTGAAAACAGATTGCGAACAAAGCAATTTTTGAACAAAATTTTTCTTATACTGATGACGTCACAGCTTCACATAATGATATTCCATACTGAAGTGGTACCTGCAAGAATGTATCAAGGGGAATCAGGAAACTAGAGAACAGAAGAGGCGAGTATGAACTAGGCAAGTATTGGATATGCAGAGAGTTCCCCAAAACACTACAAACAATTTTCACTGCAAATGATCAATGTAGGCGTTTATAGACACAAGTTGACTCTTAAATATCGTAGAGACAGGAGTAGTAAACATATTTGCAACAGGAGAAGTCAGAAATGTGTTTATCTTTGCATGGGGTGCAGCTGCTCATTCAATGGAAGGTGCATCAGTAGAATCCGACAAACTATATTCGATTGGAACCACTTTTTAGTGAGAGATCATCTAGAATGGGTTTATACATGTATCACTGGAGCAAGGGATTTGAATACAGTCAAGTTTGTTTAAATGCACAACTGATAAACAAGTTGAACTGAACAAGCAGTTTGTCATGAGCTATTTTGAGAGGAAAATTGAAAATTACGAAATGCAAGATAAAGGCGTAAAGAGAAACATGTGAAAAGAAGGATCTGCTAATAATCAATAGCCAATGTAATTACTGTGGATGTGGATCCTGTTTAGATATAGATCAGGGCAAATATGAGTCGTAATTTGAGTGCCGAAAGATTGCATGATGAACTAACACGTACATGAGATAATATTTCCTTACTGCGCACACTGTAAATGCAGTTGCCGACAAATACCTCTATCACAAGATTTTGTTTTTCCAATACACGTGTTACTGTAAAACATATTTCAATAGTCATTGCTCTTCCACATGCAATGTACGGGATTTTCCGTGAGGGACGCTTTGCCGTCCTAAAATTGGGAATTATGTTTTTGATTAAACTGTTTGAATAACTGTTTGTTTGTGGGGGTTTGTTGGTTGAAGATTCTTGCTGATTGGTTCATTGAATAGTTGTATTGGTACGTACGTTTATTGAATCACTTTGTTGGTTGTTTTTTTCAAGATAATGACCGGGATACTTACTTTGTTGAAAGATGGTATGGATTGATATTCGCCGGAGGGGTGATTGAACTTTTATATGTGTGAATTGTATCTTAATGGGCTGTTTCAGAATTACTTTTGTGGTCTTTTGTGGTTTTGTGATTTGGGGATGAATCTTACTCTGACTTCGTGGTATTTTCGCAAGAGTGGGGGTTCGTGGGCAACCCCTCGGCCTCCCGGCCTTGAAGAACATCATCAGAATTTGTTGTCATCGATTGTCATTTGCTCCTCCTCATCATCATCAGCAATCCCAAACCATTTCGCAATCGTCATCCAGCATCATCCATTGTTCTCCTCATCCTAGCCGCCTTCACATCATTCACCATCTCACGAAAGCTCTCGCATGGCTCTTTCACCAAGCGCTGGGGTCGCTACACAACCAGTCTCGTCACTGTGCGAATCGCATCTGTCGAAACTTGACTGCTGGAAACCACAGAGGTGGAAATCACCAATTACATCCAATTACTCAAGTAAACATCAGAGTCATTGTGGAAACATCACCACTGGACGTTGAATGAAAACCGCAATGAGCCGCAGCCGCACTTAGGTACTGTTTTCCCAACAGCCATGCTGCTCGGCTGGGTGAGGCTTCCATCACAGGCCGTTTTCTTTGGCGCTTGAAATGCAGCAGCAAAAAAGTGGAGTTGTTTTATTGCAATGTTCGGTCTCGTGATCAAGAAAGCTTCTGATAACAGTCGCATTCAACATTGATACGACCTCTCACATTGATGTAGAGATGCCTTTCTAATATGTACCGATATGCACATGTCGCAGAAGGATCTGGGGATTTCAACGGATCCGTTTTGACCCAAGGATTTTATTTTGAAGATCGACACTCTTACGGCAGAGGTCTCGATGATGGAGCCTTGAACAGCGACAAAGAACTGGCCACAGATGGAGTGTTTTCGATGCTGAGCTGTGTAAATGTGTTTGCAACCATATCGATCCGAACAAAATCGGATTCAGAAACTTATCTTCAGAAACTTATTTGGACTGGTTCAGAAACTTAGCCATAGGGATCCATATATTTTTTCTCAACATCACGTGAGGGGGCGAAGGGGAGGATTAGGGCGCTGATTAGTGTGTGTGTTTTTGGACGTTTTATTCCAGGGCCGCGCAACATGGTGATCAAGGTTCCCTGTAGCCGAAGGGTCAGGCTCCTATGGGTCCTGGATTCCGCGCGTATGTTTGCGTCGATTCCTGGATGTGCCTGCCCTAAGGCGCTGGAAAACTGTGCCAGAACGTTATCTGGATGCGCTTGTCTTTGGGCAAACTGTTGTGCCTGAAGCTTATCATCCCTGGAGATCCCTGCCGTTGAGCACACAAAAACTGTTCTGCGACTTAAACCTTACCTGCATGCGCGTGCCTTTCGGAAGATTACATTAAAATAAGATTGCAGTACCTGAGCATTTGTTGGATGAACTCGTGTTTGCTCAATGATATGTTTGTGCGTGGATGTGCCTGCTCTTAGGCACATCAATACTGCAGTGCCTGAACCGGCCTGAGCGTTCGTTCGTAGCTTGATGTGAATGCCCTCAGGCACATCAAAAGTGTCGTGCTTCCCAACTTGCCCCACTGTCTGAGAAACTGGCGCCTGGCTCTTGTTGCGCTCTTGTTACGTTTTGTTCCCCAACAGCTGCCAGGGGTAGCTAAGGGCTCTCATCACATTTTGCCGCTGCTCGGTCGCCCTCTTGTGGGTTCTGAGAACAGGAGTTCCGGGAACTTTGGTTCTGGATTCCGGTGCGGGAGCCTTGGTGTCGTTCCAACGTTGTCTGGGGCGCCCTCCCACAAAATCGCCTTGTTCTGAGTGCGGGGAGCTGTGTCGCTCTCTCCTGGATGGTTCGATTCCTTGGCTCTGGGAACCTTGGTGTGGTTCCCGTTGTCTGGCGGAGCTTTGCGTGGGTCAATCTCTTGTGGGTTCCGGGAACTTTGGGATCTTCTGTGTTCTGAGAAATGCTTAAGATGTTGAAAGATTTTCTGAAAGATGTTTTTTCAAATGCTGAAAGGAGCGGAGTATGCAGTGAAAGTGAAAAAAGGAACGGAGTTGACGGGTTGAAAGTGGTGTTGGACGCACGAGGAGGAACTCACTCTGCTTGGCAGATCCAAGTGGCAGGGCGGAATGTTGGCGAAAGATGGCGCCATCTATGCGACTGGGTGAAACTAGCGGCGCTGCCTAGGAAATGCTGGATCTAACTGCATGCTGTAGCCCTTATTTTTTCCTGGGGGTTCAGATTTGTCAAGTCCCGAGCCAGTCTAGTGCTATTGTTTTTGCCATTGTCCTTGATTTTTCTTTCGAGAATCCTCCTTCCTTTGCCTGAAGAAAACAGTGGTATCATCATTCATATACTCTTGCCATCGTTTTATCTCTTCTCACCATCAAGAAGCTCCAAGCTTGTTTGCACTTTGTGATTTTTTTCAGCAGGCTTAGACTGACATAGAAAGCCACTGAGGCTATTCCGGATCGTGCGGATGCGGTGCTGCGAATTGCACCCGATGGTGCAGACTTGGTGGGTGGACCGCTGGTAGGAAAGCTGAAATGGCATCTTGGAGAAATCGAGGGCCTGGAGGGGGAGAAGCAACACGGTGCCAATTCCAGGTCTAGCTGAGTCTGGCTTTTACTTGAACACCGTCCAAAACCCCCCTTTACATGTTTCAATTTCCTCGTGTCATATCGATGCTCGCGTAACTGAAAACCTGGGTTGCGTATGGTTGCGTATTTTATGTCTCCTGCGTAAGCTCCCGCTGTGGAGGCGTAAGCACTGCGCAAGTGAGCGTGTAAGGGGATTAATGCGACATTGCGAGTTATTAGACGTTTTGGTCAACGCTCACTTGGGGGTTCATTGAAACCGGATGTCACGGCTTGTGTGTGTGTGTGTGCCCGAAAACGGACATTTCAATGATACGAAATGCATTTCTCTAATTGAGAGGATCACAAAGGCCATGTGCCATTGGGAAGAGCTGCAGAAGCCTGATGTTCTTCTGATCGTGATTGATCACATTTACTTGGGGGGGAGGTTAAGTCGCATCAGTCGGCAGAAGTCGCATCAGTCCTGCGTGCGCGCAGTGTTTGGTAATGGTTTTCCATGGTTTATGGTTTATCTGACAATTTTGAATCTTAGACATCATTACAAAATCATGCGTGCGCGTAGCGTTTCTCACAGATTCAGTAATATGATTCACTATTGGTTCACGTGTGCTGTGAACAAGCCTCGGCACATCTCGGCACCATTCTGGTGCTGTTTGATGTTAACTAGTTGATGTTGATTAGTTTGGTGCTGCCGCTCTTGTGCCTTCTCGATGCTGTTCCTCCTTGCTGCTGGTTTTCCTTGCTGCTGTTCTTCCTTGCTGCTGATCTTCCTTGTTGCTGCTGTTCTTCCTTGCTGCTGCTTCTTGCTGCTGCTTGCTGGTGCGCTATCAGGATTGCGGTGAGATTCTATCATTTGTTATGACCGGCGCTCTCCTAGATTCTGACAAGGGGTTTTACATAGTCAATAGGTTGTACAATGTGCAGGATTGGGGGTTGCTGCTACGTCTGAAAATTCCTTTTTTGGAAATGGTCTCGGTCGCCTGGTTTGGTCGACCGGGCCGTCGCGCGGTCACATATGGAGCAGACTCGTGCAATATGTTGCAAATTCTTTGAACGCAGACAGGTACTGAGGCACGTTGTGCCATGGAAATTTGCCAGGGGTTGCCTGATCGCGCGCGTGACAGCCGATATGCCATTGGGATTTGCGTCTGAACTCACGCGGATCATTGTGTTGAAACATGCGTTTTTTGCTGGTGCGCGCACACTTTCGCACTTTTTCGTCCGATTTTTGAGTAAAGAAGCATCTGCTGAGACACGCTGTGCCATTGGGATTTGCTTAGGGTGATGGGACTTCTTTCCGGGTGACGGTTTTTTTCCAAACCGGCGTGCCATGCGGGTGATGGGGTTTCTTTTCGGGTGATGGGGCTTAACCCCACCGCTCGTACTTCGCACATGGTCAAAAAAATGGCGCTTCATGGAATGAGATGACATATAGTGCAGCGCAACGTAGTGTAATGTATGCGTTTATTCATGAAACATATTGAGAAAAGGTTTTGACGAAAAGGATAAGGATATTGAACAACATCAGAAAACCATGGAAATATCAAGGACATGTAAGACAAACAGCGTTTCATCAGGAAATATGGCAAGGTCAGACAATTGAGAAAATAGTGCGAAACACATGAAAATCAGTGTGGAACATGTAAAACAAGGAAGAAACATGAGGAAAAAAGGAGAACATGAGAAATGAGAAAACATACAGAGTGGCAATGAGACCTGACCACAGGGGTGAAATTTTTTAAATGAGAAAACATGAGAATAGAACGAGAAAAAATGAGAAGGATTCGAACGGTGGTTAATACTGGCTATTTTGAATTACTTTTTGCCTGTTCCCAGGTCCACATTCAGTCTCCCAGAGAATTTAAAAAAAAAAGGAAAAAATCTTTTTTGCTCCTAGATGTTTTTTCAGGGCCCTGCCATGTTTCTTACCTTTTGCATTACCTGTGCTCAGACTTGTTCCATTTTGCCCTGTTTTCCATGCTTGTCTTCGTTTTCCAGCACTTTTCCGTTATATTCGCTTTGCGTTGCGCCATGAATTTCTCGTTTTGCCACCTTTCCACTGGACCCTTTTGGCATTTTTCCCTTGAAGGAATTCACACATTCTGAACATTTTGCTTCATATTCTTTGGGGCTGAATTTTGAGGGCCGCACAAACTAAAAACCCACAAAATGATGACTGATGTGATGATAGGAAATGACTGAACAAATGGTAAGGATGACGAGAATGAACATCAGCAGCAAAGGGGAATGATGATAAAGAAATAACATCAGCAATGAGCACTGAAGAAAACATGAGAAACAAATGAGAAAAAAGGGAAGACATGATCAACATGCAAAACCAACGAAAATACAGATGAAGAAGGACATCTGGAATGAGAAAGAATGAAGCTGGAAATGATAAACATTAAAAAATGTGTACATGGAATTCTGGAATGGACAAAATGAAGATGAACATTAAAGAACTGAGAACATGTTTTTGATGACCGCGCAATATTTCCTTAAGTATAGAAGTTGTAACAACGCATTTACAGACCGCTGTTGTGACGGTCCTCTACCATTCTGTCAAATTGCATGGCGCCCAACCTCTTGCCTTTCCAGATTTTGTGGCCCCATGGATGCCGAAGATGCCGATGGCTTTTTGATCATTTTCTCCTGCACACCTTGTTGCCAGTGGAAGATGTTCCAAGAATTTCACACTGTTTGTTTTAATGACAGTCTCATAGATTCTGATATGTCATACTTTTTGTTTTCTTTTGAACCCAGGTATTTGACAACACTGCACACCACATTGTTTTTTGCTTGTAATTTAGGAAATTTTACACGTGTCCTTTCAGAAATCATGATGCAATTGCGAGATGCTCCAAGATTATGATATGTTGATCATGATTTTTCATTATGGCGGATTGTACGTGTGCAAAATGTTGTAATTACACCTTTTTGCAAAACAGGATGCGGGGTGAACAAAGGGGCGCTTACTGTTTGACAGGGAAGCCCGGGTGTGTGCCATGCGCGTTGATTTTTCTCATGCGTCTCAATGAGAATGTGTCCCTACAACTTTTGTGATAACGGTGACATCTCCAGTGTGTCACCAGGACCGGAGAAGAACCTCGACCATGTAGACATTGGAAAGGACAACGAAATTCATAGGAATTCGTAATCTGCTGATCTGCTTGTGATCGAAACTTCGTTACATCAAATCTGAATCTACCAACAGCCCAGCAGAAACCGAAAGTGCGACTACTTTCAGTGATTGGCTTTGCTCGGGAACTCTTTCAACTGTGTTGTGTTGGGACATCATTCGCTGGCGCTTCCTTGCGCTTGCGGTGGTATTTGTGGCGCTTCTTGCGCTGCCATCCTGCTACATGTTCCACTTGCCATTCTGAGCGCTTGCGAGGACGCTCAGGAAAGCGTCGACAAGAACCAAGACAACAACAGCAACAACAAGAGCACCACCACAGCAAGAGGAACAAGATGGAACAAGTCTTGAACAAGAGGAACTGCTGTGAATGGTCTTTTTGATGTTTTTATTTTCTACATATCGCAGGCGCTACGCAAATTCATTGCTGTTAGTGAAGAATGCAGCAAGTACTGCACTGAAAGTTGTCAGTTTCCAAATATCGCAAATGTAAAATGAATACTGAAAGTGCGACAAATGTAAGATGTAAAATGAGAGGTGAATTTGCTTCAAAATGCTGCGCAGCAAAGTGAAGGTGCTGGCTCCAAAATGTTTAGCGTTAAAGATGCAAGGTCGATGGCTGCAAAATGCTGCAACTTGCATGTGAACTGAAAGGTCCTTGCTCCGAACATCTTGCAAATAACATTCAAGATTTAAAAGTCTGCAGGTACTATGTGAAAGGTCCTAGCTCCAAAACGCTGCAAATATAAAGAAAAATGACACAAATACAAATCCCAAAAATCCCGAAACATGAAACATTGAAATTTTAGAATCTATATGAATCCATCTAGCCGCCAAGAAAAGACTGAACACACTGTAGGGTGCAAGTCCAATTGTACGAGTCATTACTGGTGGGTGAGGCGAGCAAGAGGTACAGGACAAATGCTTGCAACGAGCAAGAGGTACAGGACAAATGCTTGCAACGTGTCAGCAAAGATTCTTCAGATCTGAAAGAAGGTGACCAATAGGCCTATATCCCTCAGAATTCAAGTATATACATATATATATATATATAGAGAGAGAGATAGATTCTAGCTATCAATAGCTGACATTAGCTGCCACCACATCCATATGTTGATGTTGATATCATTTAAGGTTAAAGGCCCAGGCCTGACAAGTCACGAACTTCAGGCAAGGAGCTGTTATGGCACAGGTGCTTCCGGGAGTGGGACAACGGGACACCAGTAGTGGACAGGTCTTCTTAGCTGAGCAACCGGACGAGGAAAGTGAAGATGAAAGAAGAAATATGAAGAAAGGAGAGAGAGAGAGAGAGGGAGAGAGAGAGAGAGAGAGCAGGAAAGTGAAGGATGAAGATGAAGATGAAAATGAAGAAGATGAAGATGATGGAGAAAATGAAGATGAAAAATGCCCCAGTGTTGTGCTCTCGTTTTCTCTCAGAGACTAGGATGGCACTATTGTGGGTTTGCCGAACCGGGCCAAGACGGTCCTGGAGATCAGACCAGGTGCACTGGAGATTCGGACAAGTGAAGACAAGGTTTCAAGATGTTCAAAGCACATCAAAGCACATCAAAGCACAAGGTGAAGACATGTGAAGACATGCGAAGACATGCGAAGACATGACGACAACGATTAATCAAGATCAGAATGATGCAGAATTCACAGTGTGTAACACCTTTTTGTTTTGAGACTTCACTGTATTTGTTTATTTATGTATTTATTTATTTATTTGTTTGTCCATCTATTTCATCGGAGTAACATATTTACTTGTTTGCTTTGTTTATGCCTGTTCTCAATTTTCGTTTGTTCTTTGTGTTTTGTGCAGACTTGGGGCTTTCCTGAGGTGAACCAAAGGAGTTCAGAAGTTCAGGGTGAAGATTTTCGTTGCTAAGCGACGAAAAAGCCTACTACAGTCGGGGATCACTTGCAGACCTTGGAAATATGTTGACGATGAGAGGTGAAAGCTCGAATTGGGATGCAAATTACTTGAAAATTGAAATACTCAATGCTTTCTCGATGCGGTCTTTGCAAGTTTGCTTCAATTTGCAAAGATATTCAGTTGTGGTGTCTCAGTGTGGTGTCTCGGTGGCTTATGTTGTGCAGATCCGAAGTAATATCGATCACCATAATGGATCAACCAATGCCGATCATCTTTAGCGAGAACAGTTGTGCCAGCTGCTCCGCGGAACCGATCAGCACACCATTGAAGGTGTTATTTGTAAATCTTAATTTTCATTGTATTATTCATTAATTAAGTAATTGCTCATTAATGAAGTATTCATTTCTTACGTATCGATGATGTTCTACTTTCAGCCAGGGCTTTTGCCGCAGCTCTAGGAAGATGTGTAGAGATGATGGGAGTGTCATGTGTGGGTCTCGTGTGTAGAGGTTGTGTGAGAAACGGCTTGTCAGTGTTGGCTCAGCTCGGGCTCAACCAGCCGTCTCGGGTCACCCCGGCACCTGAGCGTCAAGGCATGACGTGATGAGTTGAAACAAAAAATGATGAGAAAAGATAAGAAAAGCAAGGAAAAACATTTGAAAACATGAAAGATAAAGAGAAAGATAAAGAGAAAGATAAAGAAACAAATTTAAGTGAAGATGTAGGAAAATGTAAGAAAGGAGTTGAAAGTCTCTGAGAAAATCACACCGTTGCCACAGTCAATGCTCAGTTCCTGAGCCTTTTGTCCTTCAGGATGTGCGAAGGAGGAGAGTGCAAGTGCAATTTGCCTGCCAAAATCACCTGCGGCGTTGCGGTTGGCATCTTTTTGATCGGTGCACTTCTGCCACTTGGATGGTGTGGCAAATGTGTGGCGAATGTGGATAGGTTCAACTTTGACATCCGATATGTACATCACCGCCAAGTTTTCTTGTTGTCACCTTGGGGTTCTAGAGCTACGGCGATTCTTATAAAGATGGCATTGATAACTAGATTCGGCCCGGTGCCTCAAGTTGCAATCAGTTCAAAACAAACAGTTGGTTGCAAGCCCTCTCAATGATCAAGGATAGTCGGAGAGTCACAGATTTCCCTTAGGATCCGTTGGTTTGAAACCTCTACTTTTCAGCCGTCAATCCGCTGCATCAAAAGACTCCAATTTCTAAGACTTTCTAAGAGATTGGGACAACTTGAATCGGAATCCACGGCTAAGCCGCTTAAGATTCGGAATTCACTCAGAACAGTCACAACTTGAATCGCTTTATTTTCCGCGACGTCGGAGTGCCTCGTACTGTTCTGTAGGTATGTGATCGGTATCATCCAAGCTGCAGAGATGGCAGCCCAGAGCGTGATTGTCGATGGGCAAAGGACAAGGGTAATGCCGGGCAACGCAGCATGCCACAACGGAAAGTGGGGATTTCACTGAATTTCACTCCCCGAACAAATGGTTTTGATTCGTTTTGCGGCTTGGGATTTCCCTTTGCTTCCCTAAACTTTTCTTGCTACCTTCAACTTATCTCAAAGCTGCGTTTGCGATATCTTGCCACCAGACTCACCGTAGATCGAGAACCCAACTCAGTAGGGGTAGCGCTGCCCTCACAATCTTTGCATCTGGATTTCCTTGCAAACGAAGGCAACCAATGAAGCCCACGATTTCAGTTTACCACCCTCTCAGCTATTCACACGGGCGCATAGTATCTCGATCTTGGCGCTACTGACCTTCCATTTCTCATATTTCTCCATCTTAGAAACATTGCCATCATTTGCTCTCACCCTCACGACATTCTTTCAGTTCTGCAAATGGCTTGTACTGACTATATCTACCTCTGCATCTACTTCTGTATCTACCTGTACCTTTTGATTTGTTTAGGGGTAGATGAGGACTTGAGACATGGCACCCCATGGAGACACCAAGAAGCCGGTCTCCTGAGGGCAGAACCTGAACTCCACCCATTTTTTACTGATGTATTGCTTTGCTCCTCTTTGCTTGAACTTCTTTGAACATCGTTACCTACCTTTATGGTACGCCCCCCCCTCAGGATGCATGAACAACCTTTTATCAACCTTTCTATGATCACAACCAACACTCGGATTCAAAAAGAAATACATTGTTTAATAGATTGTTCTTTTTTTCCATCACATCATTTTGCTAAGAATCATAGTTACTTCTTTCGTCTATCTTTGACAAGAGGTGGTTCGGGGTCCTCGAGGTGGACCATGCATCTGTTTTCTGGGAGATGGCCACCTCATGGGTTTCCCAAGCTTTGAGAGTCCCCGTTACATCACACAGCTCTTCACAGCTCTTCACAGCTCATCACAGCTCATCACAGCTCACATCTCATGTAGCCCTACACAGCTCATACTTGTGGTGCCGGTTGGTTTCGTTTGGAATGGACGGTCGCAGTTCTTGAGCGCTAGGAACTTTCCCGTCGTTTGCACGTTCCTTTCGCACTCGGCGGTGGCAGTTTTATGAAGTGTCATCCACTTGATCTACTCCTCTAGCGGTTCCAACATGGGTTCCCATGGATTCTCTGATCCGGACTTGCTTCTTCTCAACAGAATTTCGTTTTCGCTCCTATAAATGTGTATATTTATTTGTTTACACATTTGTATTTAATATATATATATAGATATATATACATATATATTTATTTTTTATTTACATTTACTTATCTATTTATTGATTTATCTATTTATTGATTGATTGATTTGTTTATTTGTTCAAGACTATATACTTTTGAGGGCCTCATAGTGTGTGAGAGGACCTTTACGTTGCAGCTTGAAGCGAGTTCATTCGGCAACTCATGGGCCGGCTACACTTTATTCAGTGCCTTGGAAAGCGATAGCCGAGGCTTTCCAGTTTCGAGGTGTCCTCCTTGGCTCCAACGAGATACTTGTAGTTTTCTCGAAGTATTGCAATGTGGAAGGCAAATGGAATGTAAATGGAATGTAATGTGTCGGGTAACCTCTTCCAGAAAGAGAGAGCGAGAGAGAGAGAGAGCAAAAGAGCAAAACCTTGTCCTTGCAAGCTTTGTTGATTCAGTTGTACTTTGAAATCTTGAAGCCAGAGAGACTTGTTTGTCTTCACTCCATCCTTAGTAGTCGCCGGCTGCTTTTCTTTGAGGATCTTGCTCTTGAAAAATCTGGCAGTTCAGAGTAATTTGAAAATGACTCGTCTTTGTTCAAAGCTTGTCCAGAAGAACTGTGTGAGGAGGGAAAGAGTTTGGGCCTGCAAAGCCAATGGTATGGATTGGTCAAGTGTGAGTGGCTCATTTTTCGCCACGTACTTGTAGCTGGAACAGCTATTGGGGTTCTTACTTCAAATAAAGGAGACAGGCCTATCAACACAATTGGGTGGTTAATTGTTAAGAGTTAAGAGTGTCGAAAGGAGGGTGCCGGTGTCAGAAAGCTGCTGTATCAACATAATTGGGCAGGTGCCGATGTCAACAGGAGGGTGCCGGTGTCAACAGGAGGGTGCAGTATCAACATAATTGGGTGGGTGCCAGTGGTGCGACTGGGTGCCGGTGTGAACAGGAGAGCACTGTACCATCATATCTTTTTTCATCCATTGTATTCCCCTGTCCCCCTCCACAAGTATTAGACGGATCATGCTGAGCAGGGATTCCACTTTTTTCAGTCTCCTTATATACAGTATGTTATATGTTGTTGTAGGCTACTTTTCTGACCTTTGTTTTCTTTGGCAAAAATTCAGCTATTGCTTAGAAAGGGTGTGCCCAGCGCTGTGGACATGTAGTCATTTTTTGCGCCTTTGTTTCCTTTGGTTTTCTTTTCCATTCTCATTTTGGTTGCCCTCCAATTTTTCAGAATGGAATTGTCATCGCGAGTTTCGTCAGGCACAACTGGAACAAGTTGTGACCTTCATGCTGAACAGGCGCAGAAATTGGAGAATGGCTCCCAAACAAAAGCTTTTCACAGAATCATGCATTCATTTGAAAGGGAAGTCTTAATTGCGATGAGCTCAAGCACGTGAAGAATTTGCAAATTCCACATCATGTTGTCATTTTCTCTGTGTATACATAAATTATGTTATCCCTATATATATATATACATACACATATTTACATTTATATCATAGATTTATATCATCTTTATTTATAATATATATATATACATCTATAAATCACATATATATATATATTGTACCTATGTATCATTAAATATATACACACACCATATTTTGTGTATTTCATACACATATCATTTTTGTATCCTGTACATATAGCATGTTTATTGATATCATATATGTTCTGATTTATAAACATATCATGTAGATATCATGTTTTTACTTATATATCATGTATGTATTTACCATATATGTATACATCATGCATAGATTTCTATAATATCATAAATACGATAAAAATTCAATATACATATATATATTTATACATACATAAACTGTGATTCAAATCAATTTCGATTTGAAAGTCGACATTGCATTGCTTTTTTGCTGTAGCAATGTTCTTCTCCGATGTACCAATTCATACCCCCTTCTGTACAACCGACAGCTCGTCAGATTGAAAGCCAGCTTGACAGCTCCATGGGTCTTTTTGTGCCAGTTTGCGACGGCTGGGCACGAGGCAGCGTCCCGCATGGTTTAGAGCTCGTAGCGTTGAAGTTTTGCTTATCTTTGATTCAGCTACTTGCTGACAACAGCTGAAGTTTTGATGCAGCTGAGGAGGCTGTCAGCCTGCCAGGTCGATGGAGTCATGGTGGGCAACAATTGCTCATGATCGGTTCCCTGGGAGCTCCAGCAGCTCGGAGCGATGTTGCGAGAGCGAGGGAAGAGTCGAAAAAATCAAAAATTGGAAACCAGACAGAATCAAGAAAAACCTAAATATGGGAACCAGAAGTTTCCAGGACACCAACAAAAGGTCTTGCAAGCGCTGGACAGGCTGGGGGATGTAAAGAGCATAAGGTCGTGCCCAAAGGCCCACTGCCTTTGCTTCGGCACACGCCAGGGCAGGGGTCGGCGGACAGACGTTGTTTTTCAAGAGATGCATATTTTTTTGTTCTACACAAACAACATCAAATAGCTATGTATGTAAAGGGTTAGCCCCAAAAGAAGTCAAGGTCTAAAGACTACAGTAAACATATTTCGGTTTTAGAGCATTCGCAGTAAACATGTTTTACTTTTTGCAAGGTTTCACATGGAAACATGTATGCTACAGGGTTAACAACAGAATCGTTTCAAGGTTTGAAGAGTTAACAAGTTAAAAGTACACCAGTGCATTTTTTTAGCTAAACAGCAACACAGTCACAAGTCATCTACAAATCGTTGCTGTTGCTATTCCTCAGCTCGTCAGCTGTGTGCTCAGGATGTCTTTGGAACATTTTCTGGTGGGCAAGTTTCTTTCAGCCTGGACTACCGCACCTGGGTCTCTTAGCACAAAACAGATTCTGGTGACTCCCTTGATGATACTCCTTGGCATTCTTCATGGTCGAAGGTGATGACCAAGAACACCAAATCACTTTCATGTTTGTCTCATGTTGACCAATCTCCTTTAAATCCATGCGCATGAAGTACAGCTACCATGGCTTTGGCCCCGCAATTTGCAAACTGTTCCATTGTGTTCCCAACCCTTGACCGGGCCACCGCATGCTTCGATGATCTTTGATGTTTCGATTCGTGTCTTGTCTGTTGCTCCAACAGTTCTCGGTCATTGGACGGGTGTAGTGAGGTGGTTGACGCCAGCGTGGATGTTAATGATGTCAACGATGCCTTCGCATTGGCTGGGATCACTTTCGCTGGCTTTGCGGGTGTGTGGCGTGGCAGGTGATGAGTTTTGAATGGTTTTGGTTGGCTTTGGCTGTGGCGTGATAAGGTTGGAATGAAAAGCATTGAAAAGCCGTATCCTGGACATTGCCCTTATCGCTACAGGGAACAGCACGCCATTTGTTTCTTCTATTTGTAGCATCTTATAGCACAGTTGTGGTGACTTTGATGTGCCAAAACCTTCGCCGCATGAAGTTTTTGGGTGATTCCGAACGGTTACTACCGAGGGGAGTTGCGTTGAGTTGCTTACGCGTCTGCTTTGGTAGCAAGGCTTTGGCCCCGACCCAGATCCTGTTTGGAGTTGCGCTTTGGCTCTCCAAGGTCTATTGGAATCATCATGTGCTGCGTGGGCGGCTGCCTGATGTGCTGCCTCGGGGACTGGGAAGAAGTTGAAAATACTGAAGTGATTTCTTCCATTAAAAGATCATAAAAATCAATAGTTCTATAATTATCATTGAATTATCATTTTATCCTGATCAGACTTTGCAGGGGATGTGCACAGGCATGAGCAGCGCCTGCGAAGACGTGAATTTCATCAAGTACCAAATCCATCCATTTGTTTTTGTGGCTAAGTGATCAAGACTGTCCATCCGTCCATCCACTGTCCTTATGTCCTTACCATATCTTACCATGCCTTTCTTCGGTTTCAACAGTGACAAGTAGGCGGCAAAGCGGCTGCAAGAGTGCCAGCGTGTGCCAGCTTCGTCCAATCCTGCACCCGTCCGGAGGAGAAGACCACACCCACAGCGATTATTCAGCAGGCGAGGCAGCTCCTCACAGGAAACTGATGGAAACTGCGCTGTTCGGTTGGTCAAAGTTCACATATGAAAAAAACGATCAAAATTCACATGTTGCTTCTCCGTAGCAACTGCGAAGGGAAACCCCAAACTCGTTTACCGTCGATCCGATTCACACCATGTCTTATTTTCATTAAGAAATGGTTCTTGGTTCCCTTTCTTTTCCTTCTGTTTCCTTCTTTTTCCTTTTCCTTATCGGATTCTATCCCTGTCTCTTGCAAAGTCTTGATATGTCGCAGGTGCCAGTGGCAGGTCCTGGAACTGCTATGGTCGTCGGCCAACCTGTGATAGCGCAGCCAGTGGGCCAGGTGGTGGTGCAGGCAAATTGTGTCCCTGCATAGCGCCGCACCTCCAAAGGTCCCTTTTGTGCGCGCGTGTGTGTGAGAGGCTTCAAACTGCAGACAGGTTTTGCTTGTTGAGCCCGAGTGTTGACTATGTGTCAAGTCGACTCTCGAATTCCCGTTCTCTAATGAGAAGGAGGAATTACTCCTAGGGGACATGGCCTTTCTCGAGAATCTCTCTCGACTTGGGAAGCCGTGTAATCTACTCCACAAGAACTATGAGGCCTATGCGAAGTCATCAAGTTGACATGCGCTACACGCAGGCCGAAGAGAATACCGCGTATGATTTGGTAATTTGCAAAGTTACAAACAAGTGTGTATCTATATATCCTTTATATACCTTCTTAAGTGTATACATGCATGTGTGTCCTTGCATATTTTACTTATGATCGATTTCACAAGAATTACACACAGCAAGCATATACACAGAGGTATGTGTTCTACATATTAGAGATATTACACATACAGTGTATTAACTACACATGTGTATACTGACCTCCACATGGTCAGATAGTCAGATACTTGAATGTAAACCTGTATCGATATACATATAGATTCTCTCTCTAAATATATATATATATATGTGTAAGCATGTATATATGTCGTGGCGTGTCGTGTCGTGTCGGGTCGTGTCATGTCATGTCATATCATGCATTTATTTATTGACTTACGTTTTCATTCATTTGTTTTTCATGTGTATATTACATATTGTTGACCCTTTATACACATGTCGAATGTATCAATGCATACATGCATGACATATTATAGATGTTTTGCATTTGTTGCAGGTATGTGTACCTATTACCGATACTTTTCATATGTTGCACATATACACATATTTACGTGTATACAAGTATATGTGCATGTATATACAAACATATATGTTCGGTTCTTGACGGAGGTCTTGAGAAACATATTATTACGGAGATTATTTATATATACATATATGGATATTTACATATGCAATCACACGCACAGTTTTGTGTATAAATGCCAATACATGTGTGTGTGTTTCACATATATGCTGTGATATGCTATGTTTTTGGATGTTTTTGGTATCCTTCAGATTCTCAGGAGGCCCATTGGCACATCAGGCTTGGGCCACAGGTGCCCAAGCCGCAGACAATTGAAATCTCTCCAAACGGAGAGCTGTGGAGCACATGGGCACAGCCATGCGCTTTGCCGCATCTCGTTCTGCTTGGATCATTGGGACCTTCGCAGATTCGAAAATGTGGAAAAGCTAAGGAACAATATGGAATGATATTGTTCCACATCTTGGAACATTGTTTGCATTTTGTGGTGGAACAATATGGAACATGTGGCGAAGGAATGGGCCCGATCAAAGTGATTAAAACCCTGCACCCTTCATTCCCAAGATAGGACACTATCACCATTCCTGTAATAGTTAAACATCCTCCTGGTATACAACCAACAAGCATCAACAGGCGAGGTCTTGATGTACGGGGCCTTGAGATTTTTGCAAAAGCACTGTGTAGAACTGAATGTTATGTAGATTTTGGAACGGGTAGAGTCTTTCTTGAGCCCATTTTTTCTTGTCTCTTTATCTGCCAGATTTGATGTTTCAACAAGTTTCATAAAAGTCTTCTTAAAGATTCCATCTTTGATTCTTTCTTTGGAACGGTTCCTAATTGGCATCTTGTAGGCACAGGACACCTTCCTTTGACAATGTCTTATTGTCCGCGCTCAGGTCAGACACGAAACCAAGCAGATTGTAGAAACATGACATGAGATTGAGATATTTGAGAATCTTAAGAATCTTCAGACTAGAGAATCAAGTAAAGAAGCGACAGAGACGACGCAAATCACTTGTCAAGTGGAACTCATGACATGAGATTGATGAGCTACTGTAGTGACTAGCAGCTAGTGTTTTTACTAAAGTAAAGCCGACGCAGTGAAGAAAATCAATGTCAAGCTTGAAGAGCTAGTATAGAGCAAGTATTCTAAGACATTCTAAGTACTCCCTGTACTCCTCCCTCTTCCAACATCTTCAACAGAATACTTACTCTTGTCAGTATTCTCTTCCAAATAAAATGCCAAGAGAGGACTAAGCGACCACTCTGGAGAATCCTCTGGATCCATGCGACTTCTGCTGCTGTGGTGTACCCTGAGACACGCTTTTGCAGACGCAGGCAGACTTCGGTACTTGAGCCTTTGAGTAGAAAAACACCAAAATCTGTCACTAAGATCATCAATCTAAAGTTCGTTCCTTTCCATTGTGCGAATCACAAAGAGGAACAGATGTCTTTAGTGTTTGATTCTTAGGCTTGAGATGGCACCATAAGAATTCAAGCTGTCACATTTGCCCGCAGAATTGCCACACTTTTCGCCGTTTTTGTTTGTTTTTCAGCTTTCTTCGAAGTCTGATTGCGATTCACATTCAAAGAATCGGATCTAAATTCACAATACTTCAAAAATTTCACAATATCACTTTATATCACTTTCTGGTTTTGATTTCTACTTTCTGAGTCATGAAATGCACTGACGGGCACCAGGTGCGCCTACAAGGAGGCGCAGACAGTGACCCAACGACATGGATTTAATAGAGGGATGTTCACAGTGAAATACTTCATCCACTTGTGAAGTACTGGTCGTGTGTGTGTTGAGCGCTTGTTGTTCATGGTTTCTGCTTTCAAAAATCTTTAGCCCAGGCCTTTGGGGCCAAAGCGGCTGATCTTTTGGCGCTCCAACGAGCTCCATTTCGAAGTGTCTCGCTGCAAGTGCCCTGATGTCTTCAGATGTCTTCAGTGTCTTGTCATGTCTTACCATGTCTTACCATGTCTTGTTTTCTTTTCTTCGATTGTTCTCTTACGTGTTTTTCGAGGAGCTTCAATCCTCATTGCGAAAGCTTCCACATGAAAGAGGTTGCAGACACTGATTTTTTGTCGGACATAGACAATCCGAGGCGATAGCAAGTCCATCTGTGTTGACTCAGTCTTCTGTTTTTGTGATATTTACTTTTTACACCTTCGTTTTTTTTGTCTTCTCTTTCACTGTTCTCTTTCGCTAATCTCTTTCTCTATTTTATTTGATCATCATTTATCCATTATCCTTCTTCATTTGTTTCTCTATTTCTTTCGCTAGTCTCTTTGTCAATTCTCTTTCACTAGTCTCTTTCAGATGTCTCTTTCTCTATTGTCTTTCTCTATTCGCTTTCACTAGGCTTTTTCTCTATTCTCTTTCTCCATTCTCTTTCACTGGTCTCTTTCTCTATCCTTTTTCTCTATTCTCTTTATCTATTTGCTCGCTACTCTCTTTCTATATTCGATTTCTGTATTCTCTTTCACTAGTCTCTTCCTCTATTCTTTGGCTACTCTCTTTCTCTATTTTGTTTCTCGATTTTCTTTCACCAGCATTTTTCTCTTTCTTGTGCTCTAGTCTTTTTCACTAGTCTCTTTCTCTATTATTGTGCTCTATTCTGTTTCCCGAGGCTCTTTCACCAGTTTCTTGCTCTATTCTCTGACTATTCTCTGGCTGTTTCTCTTTCTGTTTCAATATTATCTTTTACTAGTCTCTTTCACTAGTTTCTTTTCTATTTTCTGACTTCTCTTTTTCCCATTCTCTTTTCTCTTTCCATTCGCTTCCTATTTGTTCTTTTCTCTCTGTTTACAATTCTATCTATATGTGCAATTCTGTTTGTTTATGTACATACATAGGTTCTATATACATTCTATTCCTATTTCCTCTTTCAGAATACAATATATAAAGACATGTATATATATATATATGTATGTTGTATATATGTTGTATATATAAGAATATTTTTATTTGCGTTTTTCTTTTTTCCTTTCTTGTTGGGCCGGGCTCAGCTGAGGTCCCCAGTGACTGGGCCTTCAACGGGCCTGTCGGCACTGTGTGTGTCGCTGGTGATGACCGGGCAGGGAACTCAGAAAAGGGCCTTTGGAATAGCGCACGACATATTTCAGCATGGACATAGAATATGATAGAATGAGATGTTGATATCTATGTTTGATTTCCTTCGGTTTGCAAAACAAGGTAGGACGATGTAGGATATACAGTCAGTAGAATGTGATGATTTAGGATGAGTAAGACCAGGTGAAGGTGACACAAGGTGCACTGAGACATGGAGACTCTGTGTGGAGCTGGACACAAGGAGGAACTACTTGGGACTCACTGACAGCTGCAAAAGGGAGAAAGTCACATTGACAGCTGATAGTCTCAATGAGAAATGTTCCTCTTCAATGTCCAAATTTCAGCGCACGACCAGCAAGTATCTAAGCACATCTCGCAGCTGTAGACAACTGTAGTCCTGTCTGATCAGTCCTCTCAATGTGGAAGACACAGATCCGTAGTGCATTCCAAATCTCATCATGTGCGTGAACACGGTGGTAGACCTACATCAGCACAGCTGACAATTGTGGTGCCATGTTTGCGTTGTTGGCCTTGGGATCTTTGGGCGTGTGGGGCCACCCGGGCACCTGGGATGGAAAGGTCATCATGAACGAGAACGGCGCGCAGTTGCCAGATCTCTCCGGTGAATGGGCAGATGGAAATCGGAGCTTTGAACTTCACATCTATCAATCTCCAGAGACTGCAGCAGCAGCCCCCAACAGTAGCTACGTACGACTTCTGGATGGGGAAATGGTGGAGGTTTGCAGGTTGACGCCTGTGTTCTCTTACGAATCTCGGGAACGAATCCAGACCACCATCCGTTGTGAAGCTGCAAAGAAGAGACAGCGAGGGCAACAGGGAGAACTCGCCAGGGAAGGTGTGGTGGAAGCTGAGAAAGGTCAGGACCCCAAAGTGATGTGGCCACAAGGTCAGTGGCGAAAAAGCATCGGCTCTGGCGGTCGAAGCCACTTTTCAAAGCCCCAGATTCACAAAGTCCATGTGGTCTTCATGAATCACTATGATGTTGGATACACAGACTTCCTGAATGGAGTGGACAACACATACATGCACAAATACTTTCCGTTGGCAAGAGCAACTGCAGAAAAGATGCGGGCCTCCGGCCTTGGGAATTTCACCTACACGACTCATCCCTGGCTGATGCAGCGCTTTCTGGAATGTCCTTGTGCAGAAGATCCAAGTGGCTCTCGGTGTTTGGCAAGGAATCTGAACAACACTTTCGAGGCGCCATTGACGTGTCCAACGTCAGAAGAGCTGAAGAACTTCTCGGCAGCTGCAAAATTACGAGAAATTGCATGGAATGCTGCGCCCTTTAACATTCAACCAGAAAACTTGTCCCCAGAGTTGCTGCATGCAGCCTTCGATCTGACTCGGCGCATGGACCGGCGCTTTGGGAGCACTCGAACGACTCGAACGATGAGCATCCGCGATGCTATCTATGTCACCAGGGCTGTTCTGCCGCACTTGGCTCTCTACAACATCACTGGCCTCACCATTGGCTCCAACGGAGCAGATTTTCCTCCACAGGACTGGGCCTCGGACCTCGTTCCGTGATCTGTGGATGAATCAGTTTGAATCATTTTGAATAAGTTTGAATCGTTTAAGATTTTGTTCTGCAAGACCTCGCAAGACCTGAAACTGTGGGTTGTGGTGTCATCCTGGACCAAGCATACATGATCATACATGTACTACAAAAAAGGCGAACAATTTTGGAAGCCTTAGACATGTCTCTAGAAATCATTTTTGACAGGAGAGAGCAGAGGACCTTTGCGGGGTTGCAGAAACTTGCAGAAGCCATGTCTGTACGATCAAAGTGGTCTTGGTAGTAAGATGTTGGAAGAGTGATTTTCAGAGATGGTGACATGACATGTTTTGAGGTATCGCACTCACACATGCCAATTTTGGTGGTGTCGGTTGGGCCCCTAATAAACCTTTTGGGCTGCTTTCTTTCTAAGCCTTTTCCTTAGCACATTCTTCAGACCGACCTAAAAACGACCAACCAAAGTTTTCCTCAAAATGGCCACAATCCGGCTCTGAAGCGCAAGGATCAGCACTGTGTTTGGAAAAAGATGCTACAAATAAAATGGAATAAGCAAAAATATTCAGAGTGTTTCACGCGGTGTCGAGATACTGCAAGTCAGAATCAGAAGAAACACCGAGAGATAAAATTGTTCGTTCCACCCTAGACCCAGAGATTATCTGCCTTGGCCATAGGTTTGGCAGGGCTGGAACTTGCAAACCTCTGGAGAATGAGCTGTAGCATCTCTTGTATTTCTGAACATGGAATTTCTAGGCGAACCTCGTTGCACAATAAGGAATTCCATGAAATTTCCCGATGCGGAAAGGGGCATACTCGTCGAGACATATCCTGAACCAAATTTTTAAATATTTTTAATTTGTTTTATTTGTAACGATTATGGATGGAGATTTATGGAGTGATTATGTATAATGATTAAAACACATGTAAATAGTAGAAAAAATTAGAAAATAGTGGTAGTAAAATGTAGTAAATGTGTTGCATGTATTTGGGATGTATTTTCTCATGATTTCTCATGTAGAATTGGAAGAGCAGAGGGCCTTGCCTTCGGCATTTTCTCCTCTTGAGGTGCCGAAGCTACATCGGTGGATAGACAACGCCACGAACACAGACATTGTCGTGGCTTACCATCCCTACGGCTACGGAGGTTATGGCTTAAAAGACTGCGCGGAAGCGCCCAATGGCGTTGCTTTGTGCACGGAGTTTCGAACCGACAACACAGGGCCACCTGCCGATGTCTCAGAGGTGATGGATATCCTAAAGAAGGTGAAGAACGAATACCCAGGTGCTGATGTTATCGCATCAACCTTTGATGCATTCTTCGAAGAAGTGCAGGAAGTTCGGCACAAATTGCCAACAGTGTCGCTTGAAGTAGGCGATACCTGGGTTTATGGAAATCCATCAGATCCTTTGAAGATGGCACAGTACCGTGCAATCCAACGAGCCTGGGTGAAGTGCCTTGAATCTCAAGAACCCAGATGTCAGCCATCTGACCCAGCCATTCAGAATATGACATTCTTTCTGTTGAAAGCACCAGAACACACCTGGGGAACTCCTGGAATATCGGGTTGGGGAGGCGGTGATGATTACAACACCAGCAAGTTCCGGCAAGACTTGTCGAATGTGACTTTCATGAAAGCTGCTGAATCATGGGCGGAGCAGCGAATCTTCAATGAATTAGCTGCCTGCGCCCTAGAAGAATCACCATCTCATCCATTGGCCCCCCGTGTCCGTGAAGAACTCCAAATTGTGGAAAATGTCCAGGAACCAGTTTTAACTGGGAAGGAAATTCCCTTGGAATCTGTAGTGACATTTTCCAGTGGCACGAAGATTCAACTTGGTTCTGATGGTAGCCTTGTGATGCTTCAGTTTGCAGGTGGAGAAGATTTAGCCTCTCCACAGGCACCATTCGCTGGCTTTACATATCAGACCTTCAATGACACAGAGTGGAAGCCGTTCACTTATGCATACCTCAATGACCATCAAATGCAAACAGGATTTTGCAAACCGGGCTCCAACCAGTTTTCCGAAAGTGCCACTTGGAGGCCATCATTGCTTCGACTCTTTGTGAACTCGTTGAACTCGACAGAGTTTGTAGTGGCACAAATGCAGATGCCACTACCGAGCACTTCCTACGGACCACCATCCAAGATTTATTTGCAAATCACAGCAGACGGTCCGGAAAAACTGGATTTGACCTTCACCACAATTGGCAAACAGCCGACGATGATTGGGGAGTCCAGCTCCATCTCTTTTGTGCCGCGCATGCAGCACAGCGGGAGCGGGCACGGCTCACCATGGAGGTTGATGAAGTTGGGTCAAGAGATTGATCCGGAAGGCGTCCTCGATGGTGGAAATCAGTTTACACATGGTGTGTGGGGTGGCTTAACAGTGAAAACTGCTCGTGGAGTGTTGACCCTGGATTCACTTGATGCCATCAATGTCAATCCCATCACTCCAGACTTCCCGGTGGGAAATCCACTACCAGCGAGCTACAAGGAGTCAACAGCCAGAGCTGGCAAGGGTTTAAGCAGATTGACACCTGGCAGTGTCAAAGGAATGGCGGTGAACCTTCACAACAACTTGTGGAACACCAACTATCCGCTGTACTACCCTTACTACGACGGGCGATTTTGTGAGACTCCTCTGAAGTGCAAGAACAGCAACTCTTTATTTCGCTTCCATTTAGAATACAAACAGACCGAGATCTACGTCTAAGCAGTCGCCAGCACAAGTTTGGATTGCACCCTTGACGCCTTTGAAATTTATACGTCGGGTGTAATATTGCGGTTTGCGCAGTCAGAAATGGTGCAACTTGGCATTCCCAGCAGTTCACGCTTGACAAGAGCAAATACCAAGTTTATCATAGCGAACATGGAGAAACACAGAAAAAAACATTAGAAACACTGGGCCAAACGTCAAATCGCACCCAGGTGGGCAAGTCTACGCTGCTCAGCCTGTGGGCTAAGAACCTTTCCTCCGAGGCGTCGTTTTGCGATGTGATCAAGGCAACCAAGAAATCATAAGAAATCTTATATCAGCAGGACGAGCGTGCACAAACGTTTCAAAGACATGTCTAAAGAGTGGTGAAAGAAATGTTTCAAAGACATGTCAGAGAAAAAGGCACATAAACTTCCAATGCGAGGCATTTTAAGGTGTTAAGATCATGAGTTTCATATTTTTCGGAGTGGCGTGAATTAGTGCTTTGACTTCTGTATGTTCTGTCAAGGACTTTGAATTTTCGGCTGGCCACACACGTGAATCTCACACCAAAGGCACAGCCGAGAGAGTCCTTGCCTTTCGATTCCAAGTTGTTCCAAAAATTATCTTCCACCACATGTCAACACCCAAGTCTTCCAAGTTTCGGAATTCACAAGGAAGTATCAAAAACGAATGAACCAGCACATGTTTTTTTCATTTAGTTCTGTCAATGAACTGGTTCTTGCGCATGTTGCAATTCTGGCATAATATGCGGTTTGTGGTTGCCCAAGTCAACATCTGACCTACTGTGATATGATCAATGCAATAGGTTTTGAAGGAAACTAGCCGTTGGTGCCCATAAACGTTAAGGAAAAAATATGATATAATATACATATCTATATATAATATAATGTAATATGATATGATATGATATGATATGATATGATACAATATGATCTATGTTCATTAATCCGTCAATGTCACGATGACGGATACATTCCGAAGTACGTCAGTGCGACCGCGAGGTCTTTGGTCTGCTTTACTGTTCTCCGAGGACTCTACTGAGCGTGTCACGTTGACAGTTTTGCACAAAAAACAAACAGAAGAAGAAGGAAAGGAAAAGGGAAAGGAGAAGGAAGAAGGAAAGGAAAGGAAAGGAAAGGGAAAGGCAGGAAAGAAGATCAGGGAAAAAGAGAAGGTGAGGGAAAGAAGGAAGACAAGAAATGAGAAGAAGGTACGAAGGACAAATGGAGAGGGAAGTTCTAAGGCAACTTTGGGGAGTCGAAAACATGTTGCGGAGTGCAGAAAGGGATGCTTCGAGCTTCGAGAGGACACAGGGCTGGATTTCCACTTGAACCTTTGCGATTCTCAAGGCTTGAAACAAGTCCCCGAACTTCAGCAATGGAGGCACGACAAAGGGATCTGAAGGGAGCTGAAAGGATGCAACGAAGGGAAGTAAAGGCAGCTATGCTGCGCTTTGATGCATTTTGTTCATCTTTATTCCTGGACCCTGTTGACCTGAGATCTGCATCATTCTGCATCTCTGTGACCTGATGCATTTCCCATCCTTTCCATTTCTTTCTCATTCCGATCTTTTGTTCCTTTCTTTCTGTTTTCATGATTTTTCATGCCTTTCCAATTCCCACGTTTCTTGTTTTTTTTATATTTCCCTTCTTTATCCTTTAAAATTCCCATACTCCTGTTTCGCATCACTTCGTTATCATGTCCCTGGGCTGCGGTTGGTCGATTCCACTTCACTTGACACTTGATATCGAAAGCATAAGTATGAATAGTTCAGATATGTTCAGATTTTTCCATTTTATACCTATCTATGACATATTGACTCTATTCCTCTCTAGTATTTGTCTCTGTCATTCTCTATCCTATCGGTCCTATCAAACCGTTCTCCTGCATCCTTCATCGATCGTGGCCAGGCTGTTTGCTGCCAATGTTTTGGTACCGCAAGCGCTCACCACAGACGGGAATAACACGACGTCCAGAATGTGTTCTTTCAGAAACACAATTCGAAACAAAACTGTCAAAACGAGTTCTCTAGAGTAACTTCCCTTTTCCTTTTTCTGCTTCTTGTTTTCTACCAATCCTTTCAGGAAAGGCACATATTTATACATATTTGCTTTCACGACATAGTGCACACTCAGTGTTTGCTACTTTCTCTAAAATATGATATATGATGTGTGCTTCAAAATCTGAATTTATACACATATATACATGGGTTAACATGTTGTGCTTGTGCTTGTGCTTGCTTTGTCGGGCCAACACTACGAGGTGCTGATCTACATGCTGAAAGACGTGGTTCAGAACGACCAGTTGCGAGACCTGGCCAGGATGGCGCATCAGGCAGTGTGTTTGCTCGGAGAGCGCCGAGAAAGAGAAGATCATTTGAGACAAAGAGAAAGAGAAGACGTTTAAATTTCAGATTTTTACATTTTCAAAATTTGAATACATAATAGATATCTATAGATATCTGAAATCGCTGCACTCATGTTCAATCAGTTCCATATTTCAATTAGCAATTGAGTTTCCTCGTTCCATATTTCAATTGCTTTTCAAACTCTGCAAACTTCACGTTTTGTTTTTTGAGCCTTGTCATGAACTTGTCATGTCTAGGATCACCTCATGTTTTTTGACCTCATGGGAGCACCCTGGGCACTTGGCAGTTCAAGAAGTTGGGCAACAACTCCCAGCGCTCTCAGCACCAACGCTTCAATTTGCTTTCGCCGCATCTCATCGTTTTAGTGCCGACCTCAGAGCTGCTCAGTGGCAGTACTTTCAGAGAGTTTTGCTCAGCTCCCAGTGGCAATACGTTCAGTCCATGGTCGTTCATCAAGTGCGGGTTTGGCAAGTTGCTGATGCATCTTCGTGGCTTGACACTGCTCTGAGAATGACATAGAATGAGATGAAAGTCTTAACATTACCAGTTCAAAAGGCTAACCATATCATAACTTATCAATCTACTTATCAATCTACTTATGATTTTATTCTGTTTTTATTCTCAACTTTGATGGTGCACTGAGTTATTGAAACTTGGACACGGTATCGTGATAGGTGCGAGAAGACAGCGACCTTGTGGGCAATATTTCTCGCCACTTGGACCAGGCCCTCTTGGGAGAGTGGAATGTGGCAACTCTGAAATCAAAACTGTTGAACCCATGAGGAAAAGAAGGAAACACTGGGACCCCACTGGGACACTGAGATTTTGAAAATTCTCAAAATAGAAAATACAAAAGTTATTTGCGGCTGCTTTAGATGTTTTGAATGACAAATCAAACACACTTTGCACAATTTTGCACATGTACAAAGTGGGAGGTGCAATTCGAAAGTCAGGTTTGTTTCACTGGTAGTTGATGTAGGACAATCTTAGTTGTGGCGTTTCATTCAAATTGCTATCAAGGTAAAGGCAACATCATGCTGTGGCAAAGTGATTGTCGCTTTGATGGGTTTCTTCGATTCTCTTTGCAAATCCAGTTTCTTCTTCTCTTTTCTTGGAAGAATTTTGAAGTTCTTTTAGAATTTAGCTAATCAGTTCTTCTCTTCTCTTTTCTTTGCAAAGTTCTTTGCTGTCTGACCTACAGCATGAAGAGGTGCTCGACAGCCCTGGATTCGAAGAGGACAAGGCTTTGATTTTGCAGGTCTTCCGAACCCGAGAGGCGTGGCATCCCAAGATGTCTCAAGTCGCCAATACCTTGGGTGTGGGACGAATCCCCAAAACGCCCAAAAGAGTCTCAAATTTGGACACCAATATTTCGCACCACACCATTGATGAGCTCAAAACGGCAAAAATAGTGTTGTAACATGTAAAAAGTCGCTAAAAATGCCAAACCCACACGAGCAAAAAGAGCTCAAGTAACTATGTTTGGCCTTTGAATGCATTTGTGACGTAACAAAGCAACCACTTTCCCAGGCCATGTCTTTAGATGCTTTGTCCCGCGAGGTGCGAAACTGAAATTGTTTCATCTCGACTTCAAAGGATGTTGTTTTTCTTTCAGCATAATATGTTTATGACATTTCATAAGTTTTAAAAGAACTGTGTTTTTTTTGCGTCACGGCATTTTGTAGTGTACCCTACGTTTAACTCATATATATATATATTATTTATGAATATTCATGTTTTGTTACATGTTATTAAGTTATTTAGAATGTGTATGGTTTCAATTGGTTTCATGTTTTCATTTCTGTCTCGGATGTTTCTGTTTCTGCATGTTTTCATTGGCGCGTTGCCTTTCCAAGTGCTAGGCGCAGCAGGAGCTTCGGAAGGTGCACCGTGGTGCCATCGGAGCTGTCAACGTGTCCAAGTTGATGTCAAAGTGAAGGTGTTGACTAAAGAGTTGACTTCTGTGCTCACTTTGATTCAGTTTGATTCGGTTTTCTCCATCTCGGAAGGAGAAAGAATGGAAGTAGAGATATAAAAAATGGAAGAATGATAAGAATGGAAGAGAATGGAAGGAAGATGAAGGATGTTTTTTCAAGTTTAGATTTCAGGATGCAGCACTTGGCAGGGCAACTTTACAGCAGTCAGCGCCCAAAGGTGGCGCCAAACTGGTGAGGTGCGAGCCGTGAAATGCCCAGCAGATCCCAGCGGTATGTAATGAGTCACGAAAGCGGTTGCCGCTTGCCACCGGCCATCCTCCTCCTCCTCCTCCTCATCATCATCATCATCATCATCATCATCATCATCATCATCATCATCCTTTGGTGTTTTCACCGTGCTTATTGGTCCTTGTGTTTTTGCTGGTGTTTTTGTCGTGTTGGTGTGTTGGTGTTTTTGTTCTGCCCGTAATTTGTGTTGGAGATGTGTTGTACTGGTGATTTTGGTGTGCTGGTGACTTTTGTTGCCATAGTTTTTTTGTGCGGGTGCTCTTGTTGTGCTGGTGACTTTCTGCTGGATATTGTGTTGTACTGGTGATCTTGTGTTGGTGTTTTTTTCCTGCTGGTGTTCTTGATGCACTGGTGATTTTGTTGTGCTGGCGACTTTCTGGTGGGGATTATTTTTTGATATTTTTTGTGCTGATGATGTTGGGCTGACGGCTTTTTGCTGATGATTTAGCTGTGCTGGTGACGTTGTGGTGTCGCTTTTGTGATGGTGGTTTTGTGCTGGTGATTTGTATTTGGTGTGTTTGTTTTGCTGGGGATTCATCAGTTCGTGGTGTCTCTGTTGTGCCGAGGACTTGTGCTCGGTGTTTTTCTTGTGCTGGTGTTTTTCCTTAAACAGCGTGGATGCACTGACGCGGTTCTTACCATGAGTGAGAAGGACCGTATGGAGCTCTCAGGTGTTCTCGGTCGCCCGTCTATACGTCAAAAATGTTCCTCCACCTTCGGTTTCGTCAGAAGTGTCGCACAAAACCGGTCCCACGACACCTCTCTTCCAAACCGCCGAACCATCCTCAAATATTCTTAAAATGCGTGCCGTGTCCATTTTTGGAGCAAAAATGTGACCTGGCCGGCGCAAGGGATAGCTCACATTGGCCCTTCTTGACTTGACATCTAGGAATCCGTGGCAGGCGCCATGTATTCTTTATGTATTTCAAAACGCATAGTCAATTTTGAGGTAATTGCAAAAAGTTGGCAGGCTCGCGCAAAATCATCGTGTCCAAAAGAAGTGTCCTTTTTTGCAGCAGGCGCAGCATTTCTGATCTTGAGCGCTGTTCTGAAAAGCTCAAAACACGTCAAGACGCTTGTTTCGTCAGACTGTCCTCATTATTGCGTCTGCCGTATCAAGACGTATCAAGATAATTTGGCGTGACAGGTGTAGTATTTCGTGCGCCTCAGGATCCCTTTTTTCGAGGCAGGCACAAAATTGTGTAACACTATACAATTAAAGTTAACACTATGAAATGGCAAAACATAGTGGCACAGACATCGGGCCCCTTTCATACCTTTGTTTTTGTGCATCTCACCTGCACACGGTGCAATTTTCATTTCGCTCGCGCAACTCCCTGCGGACTTTGCACATGTTGGATCAAGTTGGATCGCCCTCAGCTTCGCACGGTGCACAAACCACCTGCACAACCTTCTGCGGGCTTCGTGCGGTTCAGATCGCTCTCGCCTTCGCGCCATGCTCATTTTTGCTCTTCAAAAGATCTTGCAAAGGGTCTTGCACAGAAACCCCACATAAAGGTCTATTCCAGAGAGCTCTAATCAAGACCTAGCGCAGTAATCTTGCATGGCATAGGGATTTCTTTCTCAGTACATATTTTCTACGCTTAAAGAGTTCTCCTCCATCTTGGAAAGAGTTATGCACCAGCGATCTTACCGACCTACATGATCTTGCCTAGGGGCCTCTTATAGGGCTCTTCTACAGGGTGCAAAGATTTCTCCTAGTCTTATCAAGAGGTCTCCTATGAGACGCTGGAAGACCTCAGAGATTTTGCAAAGAGCTCTCCTACAGTGATCTGATCTTCCTGAGAGACCGCTTATAGAGCTCTTCTATAGAGCTCTTCTACAGGGTTCTTGTACAAAGCATCTTCTACACCTTGCGCCAAGATCTCCTACACTGGTCTTACCAGAAGACTTCTTCTATGGAGTTTCTGCAAAGATCTTGGAAAAGGTTTTCTTACAGAGGCCTTCTATGTGGCCAAGAGACCTCCTATGTGATCTTGCAGGAGACTTCTTGCGGAGATCTTCTACAGGGATCTTGTAAAGCGTTCTCCTTCGATGATCTTGCCGAGGGACCTCCTATAGCGAGTTTGTACATCTCTGAAAATGGGATTTTGTATTCTCTGAAAATGTTCTTGCCAAGAGATTCTCTACAGACCTTGTACAGGTTCTTGCCAAGTGATCTCCAACAGAACCCTGGTGCAAAGAGATTGTACAAAGATATCCTACAATGTCCTTGCCAAGATATCAAGTTTGCTTTCGTACTCTGCGCTTATAGCAATTCGCCGAGAGAACTGTTCTGCTGGTGTACTCCTACTTCTGTGCCGGTGATTTTGTGCTTCTGCTGTTCTTGTGCTACTGTAGTGATTTTGTGTGGTTGTATTGGTGTTTTTGCTGTGCCGGTTGTGCTAGTGATTTTGTTTTTTCTTTCTCTCTTTTCTTGTCTTACTTCACCTTCTTTTAACCAGTCTCTTTCACCATCTCACAACTTTCTTTACTTAACTATCTACTGTAAAAATAGTGAAAACGTGCCTGTGTGCCCGCACTTTCCCCTGTATTTTCAGCGCTCACGTTTTGCTAGCGAGCTTTCGTGTCCCCCCCCTCTTTGGGTTTCAAGTGACATGTATTTCAAATATCATGATATATTGTAAATTCATATCATTCATATACATATATTTGAATTATTTTGAATTGAATTATCTATAATTATTTTGACGATGGATTTTTCTATTCTTGTATTTGTTCATTATGTTGATATGTTTGCATTCATTTATTCATTTGTTTAATTATGTGTTTATTTATTCAAATGTTTTTGGTTTGAATGTGACCGTATGGACCATATGCATCAAACAATGTAGTAGATGTGGTGAACAATGCAGTAGCCATGACCGTAAGTGTGTGATGTCAAAAGCCAAATGTAGGAAACTTGTAATCCAGTGGATTACAGGAGACCAAAGATCGTTGGTGACGCCTAAATGGTTTGTGTTTTTTTCTTGTATCCAACACTCACAATACGTGGATGGCACAATGAAGTTGGCGTTGCCTCTCCAGGCAGCCTTGAAGAGAGCAATTGTTGCCATTGAGAGGCGCGCTCAGTGTAGCGGCTGCTCGTGTTCCAAGGCCGCACACCGACAAATGGCAACAATTAGAACACATATTTGAAAACAATTAAAACACATATATTAGAATATATAAATAATAAATAAAATATATTTCAAAGATTAAGAAAAGGCAGGAGTAGAATCATATTTGTTTCTTTTGGCAGATATGGACACGTACTGTGTCAGTTTGTTCATGCGAAGTCTGCAGAAGGTTTGCTCTTTGGCAGGAGAGCTTCGCTGTTGCCCCATGGGCCCGAACTTTGGGAGTGGCGGGGCGCCCAATGGAGAGCCTAAAGAGCTCCGTCTGAAGCAGTGACGGGTGGCGCAGTGGTGGTCGACAGGTATCAAAGTGTCCTTTGGACAGTGAACAGTGAGGAGGACACATCCTTGGAGCGTTTGATAGGCGCAGTGCTGGGAAATGCAAAGTGCCAAGAGATGTCAAGAATCACACATGAAATGCCATGCATTTTGGAAAAGACATTTGAAATGTATGCAAATGTATGAAAATGTCAAACAAGGTATGGCAACATGCAACATCTCATGAAACATCAACGCTTACGGCAACAAAACACATCTCACGTCCGCCCGAAGGCCATGGAGAGCGATTGGACCGGATGCGGCATCGTCGGAGATTGCTACAGGAGGGCGAGCCAGTGCTTTCTTGTGCCAAGCACTGGGTCGTTGTAGGTCGTTGAAGGTCATGTGGATGAGCAAAGTGGATCGGATCAACGTAACTTTTGCGCCGAATATGAGTTTGTTGTTGCAGTTTCCAATTAGGATTACTTTGTTTCTGAAAATGTAATTTGTCGTCGGAAATATTAACACGGATGCCAAATTATTGCTAAATCCTTTGCCTCCCATGGGTGGGAGAGCATCCCCGCCAGTGGGAAATCAGGAGAGCGTCAGGAATCATTTACCCTTGATTTCATTGATGTAGGTCGATGCTACTGCTGAAGGATGCCCTTTAGAATGGCTTGCTGGGTTGAGACACGCTTTCGGACCTATGGGTTGCTAATGTTTCTACAAACATCTACTAACATTAAATCGGTTGAACATTGTCATTTTTATCCATTGCAAACAGATCCTTTTCGTTTTTTCCGAATTTAAGCACATTTTTGACATGCTTGGGCCTCTGACAAATATTCTTTCCAGGGGTCTTCACTGCACGTTGCATTCACCCGGAAGGAAATGGGAGACACCCCCACCTCCCCCGCGAACATTCAAATCAACCAAAGTGTTTCCAAAAAACATCCGCAAGAGCAATTCGAGCATGCAGTGGAGTAAAGCTTCCAGAATTTGGGGGCCCTTTCGGTCAGTGCTTGAGATCCTGCTGCCGGTGTTGATTTTTCCGAAAATAACGACGTGGCTTACAGGTGCATTTGCCCCAGTGTTTTTTGAAGTAAACTTGTGTGCAGATTGAACATGGGAATAAAAAATCACAAAACTTTTTTTTTGAACTGAACCACTACCACACAAACACGAAATCAGCCAAATCAAATGGAACACCACATCACACAGCTATTTTGCGAGAGCGTTCTGGACCCTGCTTGTGGAAGTTGCCAACATGGTTCATGAATGGGCCATAGGCAAATGGTGCCTATTCGAGACTCTGCAATTACTTTTTTCAGAAAAATAATCCCTTCATCCTATTACCAAACCTCCCCCTAATATAAAAAACCACCTTGGGTGTGCACTTCTGGATTTTTTGGGTTTTGGTCAATTGTATTTTTAATTGTAGCAATTGAAAACTAAAAGGAAAACAACGCGCCCCAACCCACGGTTTTCCCCCCTATCCTTCAAAACCCCTTGGCCTCAGGGGGTTTAGCATTAGGGTCCTAAACAGCAAAGTGGTTCTTATCTTGTGTGTGTGAACCTGCACTAATCAAGAAGTGTACCAAGGCTCAAGAGGAAAGCACCTCGTTACTTTTGGCTCAAGAAAAAGGAGCTGCTGCGCTTCTGTGGTGGCTACCAGCCACTGTGTTGCCCTGGGGGGTCCCGTTTTACCCCACGAGGGTTATGAGCCCAACTGCTGTGGGTAGCGCCGTGGAAGACGCCGGCGAGATGAAAACCCCGCCAAGTGGTGGACCCGGGGGAGGTGAGGTGCCTCAGGGGGAACCCATGGTGGGAACCATGGAAGGGGTGGCGATACCTGTGCCATCGGATGGTTCAGGTGCCATCGGTGCGGTGAATCCTTTCTGGAGTGATGGCGTGAAGGAAGACGCCATGGTGTGCTCGATGCGGCCAGCATCACTTCCTGCGGAAGCTGGGGACAACGGTGGTGGTAGAGGGGCGGAGCTGGGTTTGGCAAAGCCATCACCAGCAAGGACCAGGACCACACCGGGTGGAACTCCAGAGGCGTACCTGGGGATGATGTGGAGGTCAATGGCGTGGGAACACCAACAAGTGTTGGAGCACAACCATCAGATGGCGATGGAGTTAGAGCATCTGAGGGGGGTGGTTCATAGTCAACCG